>BKCP01004350.1:938952-954078 GCA_008636005.1 Striga asiatica | reverse complement strand
CGTTTCGGTTATTACTTATTTTAAATCATAAAACATCTTTTCCTTTTATTTATTAATTCAAAACGTGTTCGCAAATTCAATCTTACATTTCAAATATATCACGTTTTGTAATTAAGTTCGGATACAAAATTTGGAAACAATATTGGCGTAGAAAGGGCCATAAATTATTTTTCAACCATACATATTGTCTCCCACCAATCTCTTTCATTATCAAATTTGTTTTGAATTTAAAGATCACATAAATATTTCTTTTCTTATTTCATTTTTTCATTTTAAAGATCACTTGAATTCAATAGTTGAGTTAACAATGGATCTTCTATTTGAGAAGGAATCAATGGGGAGCTAACAATGTTTCTTTTATTTGATAATTGTGTCAACAATGTTTTATTTAATAATTATTTTTTTATATTCTTTTATTTGATAATTGAGTTAACTAACACCATATCTACATTATTTTTTTATATTCTTTTGTTTGATAATTGAGTTAACAATGTTTTCAAATCTTTTACGAAGATATGGTAATAAATTTCTTCACACTCCAAAATCTTGAATTGAATTCGTAACGGGATTCTAACACCATATGAACGGGATTTCTTCTATTTATTTATTTTGTTTATACTAAAATGCTAAACTCTTGTACTTTTTTTGTTCAAATAATTTTTTCATGCACCTGTGTAGTACATGGGTGTCGTACTANCTTACTCCAATTGAATGTTTTCATGACATTTGAATGAAACATTAATGATATTAACTAATTTTTTTGTATTATGTATGATTCTTATATTTCTCATTGTCTGGCATTGAATATTTATACTATTTTTATTTATTTTAATTTTTAAATTGAATATTCACATCTTTTAAACAAACACTTGATTTTTTTTTATTTATCACTCCTTTTTGTAATAATATCAATTTTTTTTATTCCAGTAGTGTTATAATTGACCCCATATTCATATAGGAAATAAATACTAATTTTATCTTTGATATCAAATAAACTAATATATACATTAGAAAATCAATGCAACAAAAACTTCCATAAAGGTTGCGCAAAAATAAATTATAAATATATTATAAAAATAGCATAAAATAGTATAATAGGTAAAATAACTTGTTATATTACGACCTTTTTTCAGATAACAAAAACATAACGACTTTTTCATTTTGGCAAATAATATTGTGACATTTGGTTTCTTTTCAAATGGATACACAAATTTCAGAAACCGGCCATCCTGCTTACTTGTCCGTCTAACCTTTTATTACATGGAATTAAAAATATGATTTGTAATTTTTTTTTACATGTAAAATGACGTGAAAATCTGTATAAACTAGTACAGTCCGTGCAATGCACGGGGGTCTGTTATCTCCGTCCCTTTTAAAAAGCAATTTTAAGTTAAAAATCTAAGTACTTACTAAAGGAAAGACTATGTCATTAATAATTAATAAATATAATGAAAATAAAATGTATATATTATTGAACATTGCCTTATATACAACGTTCATGGTTTGATTCTTTGGCACGTCATCGTCGCCACAAATTAGGATTTTCAAACCATTTATGTTTGTGACACGGGAGTCAGCAACATACATCTGGCCTCAAACTGTGCAGTTCTTTATGTTTTCCCTACACAATGTCCAAGGCATATTATGAGTTGCGAAAATAGATTTTAAACATTGATATTTTAATTTTTTACGATATTACATGCGTAAAACATTAAAATCGAAATATAATAGAAAAAATCATATAAACATTAGAATATAAAATATGAATATATAATGCTAAAGATTCTTACTCCAAATCCATAATAAAGAATACAATCATTTGGGTAGGAACTCCCTCGACAACCTTCATTTGAATAGGTTGTATTGAAACAACCAATCTAATAACATCTACAAAAATATAAGACAATGCATTATATTGAAATGTATATTGTATAATGTAGTTTATTAAAGGTTTTAACTTAAAAAGAAAATTGAAATAAGAAATAAAAAAAATTATAACGTACCGAATAATATGGCTTCATCAATATTATGAACATCCATTAAAGTTAGAAAGTTCCTAAAGTCAAAACCATACATAGGAGATTCACCCCTCCACTTGAGAATGTTGGTTTGGCTATTGATAATGATCTTCCAATTACCTATCGTCGATTTACAGATGCCAATATTATTTGATATCCATGATTACTCCAAAGTTCAGTGTCATTTTGAATGTATACAAAAAAACTTGTGAAAAAAAAAATGTTTTGTGGGATGTATTGGTTGTAGAATATTTTTGGTTCAATGTTGGTGATGGTTATATAGGCATTTGTGTATGTGACATATGCCCAGCACGGGAATTTAAAAATTGATTTACGTCAGGTTTTTAAGTTGAATAGGATTTATTTTCCTAAATAATGTGATTACGATCGACTTCAAAAAATATGTTTAACTGTTTTTGTTAAAAAAAAAGAACAAAAATAAAAAATGTGGAACTTGTTCCATGTGTCTCGGATTTTGTCGATTATTAAAGATTATGTGTCATATCAATGTAACATAATGTTTACCAAAATTAATGGAGTTTGTTACAATTTAATTTGGTAAGACTTTTTGGATTGATTGAAAAATAATATTTTACCAAAATCCGAGATTTATCATCCAAATCCGATCAAATTTGTTACCAAAATCCGATTAAATTGGTTGACTTGTGAAGCCCGTTGATATTGCTTATATTAGTAAGTCAACAATTAATTTTTTATTTTGAAGATTATGTGTTATATCAATGTAACATAATATTTACCAAAATTAATTTGTTACAATTTAATTTGGTAAGACTTTTTGGATTGATTGAAAAATAATATTTTTATTTTGATATGTATCATTTATCAAATCTCGAGATTTTTCTACAATATATAACTCCAAACAATCCGAAAAATTGTGAAATATGTTACCATAAGAAATCCCAAAGATTATCGACAATATACTGTCTAGTCGATGATTCAGGAGGAGTGAGAGTTTTGGGCAAATCAGATCAACGAACTGATGAATTACTTACGCTGCCTCTTCGAACTCTGACTCTCCTTCTGCCTCGTCTAAGGATACTGACTAAAGTCCTAAGCTAGCTAAAACATCCTATTTGAACAGCAAAGGCAGATCGAACTGTAAATAACTTTGAAGTGTGTTACCAAAAAAACCGATATTTTAAAATTTTTGTTATCAAAATCCGAGATTTGTTATCACAATCCAAGAATTGTTATCACAATCAGATCAAATTTGTTAACAAAATCCGAGATTTGTTACCAAGATCCGAGACTTGTTACGAAAATCCGATCAAATTTGTTACCAAAATCCAATGAAATGGTTGACATGTGCGGCCCATTGATAATGCTTATATTAGTAAGTCAATAATTAATTTTTTATTTTGAAGATTATGTGTCATATCAATGCGACATAATGTTTACCAAACTTAATTGAGTTTGTTAAAATTTAATTTGGTAAGACTTTTTGGATTTTTTCCGGAACGATAGAGATAACTATAAAACTCAAGAAAAGGATACAATGTTTAAGTACAAATCAAGACTGCGGAAATCAAAGACTGAGAGGACACGCATGCAAGCGGCCTAGAACCTCAACAACTCAAACCAAAAGATGAGACTAAGAAACTCCCCACTGCAATCAAGCCTAGGAAGCCATAGAAACATCAAGACAAAAACACAAACTAAAACCTAACCAGCAGCAAACTAAGGTACACATAAAGCACCTAAAGACATCAACCAAACAACCTGAAAAAAGAAGAAAAAACCACACTGCAAAGAAAAGAAACTGAGAAAACTGAATACAGAAGAAAACTAAGAAAGCTGCTAAGAGTTGGATGCTGCAATGAACTGTAGCCAGTCTTTGTGAGCTGTGTTGACAATATGGTGAGCCGGAATCCGAATGTCTTGGAAGAGCCAAAGGTTCCTGGATTTCCAGAGCCACCAAAGCATATAGGTTGTGAGTTGAATCCTAGCTTCAGATGTCTCTGATTTCTTGAGAGCACACACATCAAGCCACCAGCCTCTAAAACAGATAGGATGTTGTTGTTGATAGTTCCAAGATACAGGAGCCAAACCCCAAACACTGCAAGCATTAGGGCAGTGGAAAAGAACATGTTCAATGGTTTCAGGTGCAGTTCCACAGGATTTGCAGATGATATCAATGTCAAGTCCTTTCCTCCATAACTTTGTTTTTACAGGTAAAGTGCCATTTAAGCACTTCCAGATGAAGTGCTTAATTTTACCTGCAATTCTCAGTTTCCAGCACCTGGAGAGGCCTGAGCAAATGCTGCCTGAAGATGAACTGCAGCCAGGAATGTCTAGGGCTAGCAGCTTCTGGTTTGTGAGGAAGGTATATGTGCTTGCCACAGAAAAGATCCCTTTTTTGTCCAACTTCCAGTACTTCCTGTCAGGGTGCCCTGGTTTGAGTGTGTTGATAGTAAGAATTGAAGAGCAATCTCCAGGATCAAAGACCTGATTGATCAACCATGAGTTCCACCCTGTACCAGTATCATTGAAAAGGTCCTTAACCCATATTAGATGATCCCTGGCCAGCTCCATTAATTCTGGCTTGGGTTTGTGCAGATTTGGAACCCAATTCACATCAGCTATTCTTGTAGTTTCTCCATTTCTCACCTCTACAGCAAAGCCTTTGACAAATATAGGTATCACTTCTAGCCAGTTAGACCATAACCAAGAGCAATTATGAGTTTTTGTGGCTTCAAAAATGGAGCAATGAGGGTAGTACCTGTCTTTAAGGATCCTACTTACCAGCAGATCAGGATTAGTGGAGATCCTCCAAAGTTGTTTGCATATGAGGGCTGTGTTGAAGAGCTTGATGTCTAAGAAGCCCAGCCCACCTTTGTCTTTAGGTAGAGACATAGATGACCAGGACTTCCAGTGTATGCCTTTAGAGTGTTCATCTCCATTTTTCCACCAGAAGAGAGAGCATAGCTTAGAAATTTGAGCACATACAGTGGCAGGCAATCTGAAGCAGGACATAGAGAAAACTGGCAATGCTTGGATGACAGATTTCAGAAGAACTTCCTTCCCAGCAGGAGAAAGCAGTTTGGTCCTCCAGTTATCAATTCTAGTCTTCACAGTATCCAGAACAAAGTTAAAAGCCTCAACTTTAGATCTACCAATGCCCAATGGAAGACCTAAGTACCTGGTGGATCTGTGTGGTGTTATGCCTTGCAAAGTTGAACAAATGCTGTCTCTGAGGATCTGGGGGGTGTTCTTACTAAAGAAGATGGCTGACTTTTGTAGGTTGACCTTCTGCCCAGAGAAAAGTCTGTATCTGTCCAAAATAGAGAGGAGAGTTGCAGCTTGATCCACACTAGCCTTGCAGAAGAAAATGGAGTCATCTGCAAATAGCAAATGGGAAAGAGGAGGACCATGTTTGGATAATTTAATACCCTGAAGGCAACCTTCTTCTGTGGCAGCAGTCACTAAAGCAGATAACAGCTCAGCAATGATAATAAAGAGGTAGGGGGACAAAGGGTCCCCCTGTCTTATACCTCTTGAAGGATGAACATAACCACTGACTGTGCCATTAACCTTGAATGAGTAGGTGCAAGAGGAGATACAGATCATGATGAGGTGAACAAACTTTTGATCAAAACCCATTTTTAACATTGTCTTCTTAAGGCATAACCATTCAACCCGGTCAAATGCTTTCATTAAGTCCAGTTTCAAAGCCATGAAGAAATTTTTCCCAGAAGAGTGTCTGTTAAGGAAGTGGAAAGCCTCTTGACCAATGACTACATTATCCAGTAATTGCCTCCCCTTTATAAAAGCAGACTGATAATCACTCACACAAACATGCAGATATTCTTTAAGTCTCAGGGCAAGAATCTTTGACAGGATTTTGTATACAACAGTGCACAAACTAATTGGCCTGAATTGGGATAGGTTTTCAGGATTTAGAGTTTTTGGGACCAGAGATATGATGGTGTGGTTCCAGTATTTCAGGAGCATTCCATTGTCAAAGAAGCTAGATAGTGCAGCACATAGGTCAAGTTTGACAATATTCCAGAATTTTTGAAAGAAAAGGGTAGACATACCATCTTCACCAGGTGTCTTTTCAGGGCTGAGACTGAAGAGTGCTTCCTTTATTTCTTCTTCCCCAACCGGCTTGAGAAGAGTCTGGTTCATACTTGAGGTGATGGTTTGTGGTATGTGATGAAGTATGGTATCCCCTCCCCAAGCACCTTCTGAAGTGAATAGAGATGAGTAGAACTCTGCAATGTGGTCTTGAATTTCTTTCTGAGAGGAGCATTCTCTATTCTGGTCTATAACCAATCTGCAAATCGCATTCTGTCTTCTTCTCATCATCACATATGCATGAAAAAATCTTGTATTCCCATCACCAGCCTTCAACCATTGGAGCTTGGCCTTTTGTTGCCAGAAAGTTTCCTCAGCATGATGTGCCCTTTCTAACTCAGATTTGGTGGCCACCCATGATTCCCAGTTCTCAGCTATGTTATTGTCTCTGATGTTTGTAAGCTTGGCTGTTAGGTGCTCTATAGTAGACTGGTTTTGGGATTTAAACTTTGCACTCCAAATGATGAGAGCTTCCCTGGTACACTTGATTTTCTCCTTTAACTGAAAGAAAGGTGTGCCTAAGTGCACAGAGTTCCAAGCTGAGCTTATCACCTCTGCAATATCTGGTTTGAGGAGCCATCTTTTGTCAAAATGGAACCGGTGCTTTAATCTTTCTTGCAGTTCTCCAGTGTTTAGAAGTAGCATTGAGTGGTCAGATGCACTTTTGATCAGGTTTGAAATAGAAGAATTGGGGAAAGATGTCAACCAGTCAACAGAACCAAACCCTCTGTCCAATTTTTCTTCAATTAGCTCCTCATTTGACCTGTTTTTGCACCAGGTATACTGATAACCAATCATCCTTATTTCCTCCATAGCCATGTTGTTGATAAACTCATTGAACCCTGCTAAGCTTCTGGCTGTTCTGCTGATACCTCCAATCTTATCATCATTGGTGCATATATCATTCCAGTCTCCCATCATGAACCATTTATCACCCCAACTGTGCTTATCAGATTCAAGTTTCCTCCATTGGTCAGCCTTAGTGTAGAAACATGTGCTAATGTACACAAATATACCCCAAGAGGAACTGCCATCTTGTGAAGAAAATTCAACTGCAATGTAGAAATCAGTGGCTATAGTTTGAATAATTTGCACTCCAGTATTCCACATAAGCAGCATTCCACCACTGATTCCTAAAGGGTCCACTATAAGTGATCTGCCTTCAAAACCTAATTTTTTGACAACTGATTTAACAAAACTAGAGGATTTTTTAGTTTCAGACAAGAAAATAAAAGATGGGCGGTGAGCTCTTACTGTCTCTCTGATTTGGGAAACTGTGGAGGGCCCGCCCAGCCCTCTACAGTTCCACACCGCGGCTAACATTGTTCACTTGGGCGCCATTCAAGGCTGGCCGCCCCCACCTTATCAGAGAGAGATTTGAGTTTCTTCTTGTCAGAGGAAATAATTGATTTTCCTTTGCTGTCCCCAATTGTGTCAGCAGTTTCTGGTTGTTTTCTTTTACCTGAGATGGAGGATTCTCTTATAACCAGAGAGGTACTTTGCCTTTGAAGCCGACCCTCCTTATTTCCTATTCGCTTCCAAGTTCTGGTTTCAGGCTTTTGGGGCATTAGAGTATCAACGTTATCCTTGTCAGAAAGAGGAGGTGAGAAGCAGGTAAGTGAGGTATTACCATCCTTCTTGAGAGGAGCAGCAACAGAAAATGGTCCTGGTATTATATCTTTCACTGGTTTTGGACTTGATGGATAATTCTTTAAAAGGGAGCCACCATTATCTTCCTTAGGAGAGGAGGAAATGTTGGAAGATGTATGTTGAGGTTGCAATGTGTCACCTTGGATCATGAGTAACTGATTTTCTTCCATGTGGCTGGTAGCTGATTTGCGAGGAGAGTTCTGGTCTGATGGGGTATTATTCTCAGAAGGAGATCCTCTATTCTCTGAATTGCTTAAATTTGCCCAGTGTTGACTTTCCGCCCTCATCCAATCTCCATATCTGCCCTCGCTGAGATACTTGTTCTTGATATCAACCAACCGAGAAGAGCAATTCCTGTCTAAGTGTCCCACCATCCCACAATAGTGACATAAATTTATGAGCTTTTCGTATTTAAAGCCCACGCTGACAATATGGTCCCCTAGTCTGATTTTGGTGCAGCGAGGCAGGGGCTCCTGAAGGTCAATAGATACCAATAGTCTCAACACCTTCCCCCCGTGGCTTCCCGCACCCATTACCACAACATTTAAAACCTGTTTGAAAACTTGCCCAATCTTTAGCCCAACTTCTGTACTTAGCCAGTTGAGAGGGAGATTGAATACCTGCACCCAAAGATTAAGTTCTTGGAATACTGGGTGGCCACTGGTTAAGCCTGTTTGCCATGCTGAGAGGATGAGGTATTGGTTGTCAATACTCCAGTTGGTACCTTTGGCAACTCTCTCCATATCTTCCTTGCAATCAAATATAAATTGGAAGAAGTTATGATCCAGCTCTTTAACTTCCACCGATTTCCTAAGCTTCCATATGAAACTCATAGCACGTTTGACTCCTATCCAGCTTGCTTTCCGGTCACCAATGACTTTTCCGAACAAGCTTCTTTGACACTCGTCATCACTAAGCTTAATGTCATCATTTCTAATGTCAATGATGGCATCTTCTCTGTGAGATAAAGAGAAATTTTCCAGTTTTTGTAAGATCTCCTCATCTTTCTCCCTACAGGATTGGGAACTCATTTCGAATTAGGGCTTTTGGAAACTGAGCACGAAAGGAAGAGAAAGGAAAATGCATATGAAGGGATCACAATGAGCAGCAAGAAGATGAATTAATCCATCGAAATCAGCACAAAAATCAAACTGTAGGTCGCTCTCCACGAGAGAATTGGGTCGCTCTCCACGAGAGAATTGTGAAGTATGAATGGTTTATCAAATAATCAAACTTTTTGGATTGATTGAAAAATAATATTTTTATTTGACATGTATCATTTATCAAATCTCGAGATTTTTTCTGCAATATTTAACTCCAAACAATCTGAAAAAAATTGTGAAATTTGTTACCAAATGAAATCTCAAAGATTATCGGCAATATATTATGTGTAAATTATATGAAGTGTGTTACCAAAAAAACCGATATTTTAAAAGATTTGTTATCACAATCAGATAAAGTCTGTTAACAAAATCGGAGATTTGTTATCAAAATAGATCAAATTTATTATTAAAATCCGAGATTTGTTATCAAAATCCGATCAAAATTGTTACCAAAATCCGATTAAATTGGTTGACATGTGAGGCTCATTGATATTGCTTATATTAGTAAGTCACAATTAATTTTTTTATTTTGAAGATTATGTGTTATATCAATGTGACATAATGTTTACCAAAATTAATGGTGTTTGTTACAATTTAATTTTGATATATTTTAATTTTGAAATTTATAATCTGTTTTCTTAGTTACTATATCATTTATAGTTTAGAATTTATTTACTGAATCATTATATTATTTATAATATAGAATCTATTTATTCAATCATTATATATTTTGTAATTTAGTATATATTTATTTAATCAATATGTTATTTATAATATAGAATCTATATACCATAATTATTATATTGTTTGTAATTTAGAATCTATTTATTTAGTTATTATATTATTTATAACTTAAAAAATATTTACTTAATTATTATATTATTTCCGTTATATGTTATTATATGAATAGATAAAATCACATTCATAACTAAATGCCTGACAGTCAAATTGGGAAGAGTTGTTTTTATAACCCAAAGGTTGTGAGTCAATTCCCACCCTCGGGATTTTTTTTTTAAGTAAACATGTTAACAGGAAGTGTATAATGATAAATTGAATGGTAAAGTAAAGGTATAATGATAAATTCAACGAAAACGTAACGTCGTGAGTATTAAAATAACAACTTTATCATAAAATGACGAGTGTGCGTGAAGACATTAAATACAAAGGAGTTTGACGCAATTTCTGAAATATCAGGGGAAAACGTGCATATTTCATATAATATAGAGGGATTTGGCGCAACAAACCCTTAAGTTTTAGTTAGACTATACAAGTATACATGTTAATATGGGTTGACTATAAAAAATGCCATTGATCGAGGTTTCATTTAACTAAAACTTGCAGCGACGAGCTAATAACTTGTAAACGGTTTTGCTATAGAGCCAACAGTTGGCTCCATAGTGGAACCAACCTTCTATATACATCAAATAAATCTACCATATTCTTTAATTACCTAAATAACACTAATATAATTTTATGAATATGGTAGGTTTATTTGATGTATATAGAAGATTGACTCCACTATGGAGCCAACTGTTGGCTCCATAGCAAAACCGAACTTGTAAATTTATACAAGATAGGTTAAACTTTTATATTGTCTTGTGTTGACCTCTTCGTAGATGACCTAAATATTTGTCAAATTTAATCTCAAAATGAGCTTATCACTGATTAGTTACAACTCTAAAATTTATTTTACTTTGCTTGCGATGGATTTTGACCGGTGAAACAGTGTTCAGAAAATTGCAAAGTATCAGAAAAGGCTCACTCTGACGATCAAGTTAGTTTTTGGTGCAGCAATATGAGGCTATATCAAAATCAAACCTGAGTTATTTTTTTATAATAATTTCAATCACATTGAATACCTCTAAATCAATCTTGAACATCAGCTTGCATATATAGTGAGAAAAAAAAAATTAATAATTAGATGAATCGTTAGAGACGACAACCAAAAAATTAGATAATCAAACTGCTGTCAAGTATTAACTAATTCATTGTGCATTTTGAATATTTAAAAAACTCTTCGTCACATCATGATCAACTTGTCTATATAATACCGAATAAGCTTACTACTATGAGGATGGACTTCTTGAAAAGGATTCAGCACTTAATAATTATACATATCCGAAAAAAGAAGAACATAATAAAAATGGAGGAATACGGATTAAGCAAACAATTAACTGGTAATTCAAAAATTAAACAAACAAAAAAGTTATAAGATTTCAGCACCGACAAAGCAAAATTCAGATTAGGAATAAAATTGCTTATTAGTTATGCGGCAAAATCCCAAACCTTAATATTGATCTTCAGTGTATAAGTACCACTGCTTATATATATTAGTATTTTTCTCAAGCACAAGTGAAAAAAGCACTAAAATATTGGCACGGCTCAATCAAAACTAAGAAGCAAGCTTAAAAATTGGGAGCGTTTTTCAAATTCTAGAGGACGAGATTCTTGGAAGTTGCAACTGAAAAAACATTTTCTTGAAAAAAAAAAAATTGTAAATTGAGAGTCAATTTCCTTTTTCAGAATTTTTAAAATGCTCCCTTTATATATAGCCTGTCTGACAACTTTAAAACTTGCAAAGTTGGTTATTTCTGAATGAGCCGAGCCAACATCACAGTGATTATCTCAACACTTTCTCTACACTGCAATACATACAGAGACATAAAAAGAAAAAAAAATATATATTTAAGCTAGTTAAAAAGAAGGGAATAAGTAAGATAAGAGAAGAAAATAGCTACGGTTAGGGTGAAAATATAAGCAAATGTTGGACTTTAAAGAAGAAGCAAGATTGATTGTGGGTGCATTTAAATTCACACTCCCACCAAACCCTGAAAGAAAAAAAAAATGAAAAAATTAAATAATAATAATAATAATAATAATAAATATGACCATGGCCATTAATGGCAGCAGGTGACCTATAAGACATAAATAATATTCTCTAGCTATGTATTTCTCTCCACAAGTCCATACTGCATTGAATATAAAGGAATTATCTCCCCATAACTGACCTGTACGTACAGTCAAGCTACCTCTCTTTCTCATCAACTGAATTTTGGACAGTATATTTATGTCTATTACATGCAAGGCTCTCTGGTGATTTAGCAATGTAGCTAGTTGTCTTGTCTTGCTATCAAGTTGGTTCTTTTCTATAGGTAGAACATGTTGGTAAATATTTAATTTTCTATATATAATCTAATTATGAGTAATATATTACATACAATTATATTAGCTATTCAACTTAATTAATGGACTCAGTTAAGTGATCTAAATAAAATAGAGTTTATGGGTTAGTAATTGATATGAGTTGATTGAGTGGATAACTACTATTATTAGGGTGAGGTGATAATGAGTTGTCTACATTAATAATATATAAAGACCCTATTGATTATGGTCCTCAACACACTAATTTAATCAAGTACATTTTTATTTTCTTCCCATCAAAAGTGAAATGACAGCCTCATCTGAGGAATATTTAGTTGAGGAAGACCACAATACAGTTGATCCAATCAATCGATCGAGTTCGTATTCCGCAAAAGAAACATAATGAATCTAGGTATTTCTAATAATCTTTCATTTCTAACAATTGATTATCCTAAAATTAAAGCATGTCCTAGGATAATTGTTATTGAATTTATATTATGCGATTATAAATTCTTACAAGTGATATCAGAACAATAATCATCCATTGCTAGAATGTACGGGTATGAGCTTGCGTGGATTTATATGTGAATAGTATCCGAATTATTTTGATGTCGAATTTTTTCTTCAGACTATATTATGATTATGGATCTGTGTATTTTTTTTATTCCGTACGCATTTCTGTATGCAAATTTATGGACTAAGGATTTGAATTATTTTGGTTCTCAATATGGACTATGGTTTTGGATCCAGTGATGGGCTGAGTAGGCAGTTCTGGGTTTGCTGTGGGCAAGCCCCATTAGCTTTAGCATTAACCCAAATTCAAGCCCCAAAGAGAGAGAGAGAAAAAAAAAAAATTAATTCAACGGTGATGACAAAAATCTGAGAACAGCTCATCAGATTCCTTTGTCATTAAAGTCGGAAAAAACCATTTCCAGCTGCAAAATACATACACACACACATACGCACGTGATCATCGGAAATGGAAACGCTAGCCACCACCGCCGGCGTCGTCTCTTTGCCGATTTTCTCACCGAACAAGGCCAAGGTCGCTCCTTCCTGGCGGATCGTCCGATTCTCCACTTCCCCCAAAAGTCTGCTTTCTCCACCTCTTTTTTCACTTGCACGTTAATCTCCTATTTATTCTCTCCCAATTTAACCTTTTCTTTTTCGTTTTATTTTGTTCTTATTCTAAAGGTAGCAGCGATGACCGGAATAACAGTGACAACGATCTCAAGTCCGATCCTGCTAACTCAGCCCTCGTCCCCCACACTCTCTCCAAGGCGTGATTTTTATCCGCTTGTTTCCCTCTATTTCACTATTTTCGTACAATTATTGCTTGAAAAGGGGAAAAAGTTATTTGGTTAGAAATAGGAATTTATCAATTATGGAAATTTTGATTTTCCTTTTTTACAGGATGCTGCGATGGGGCTGGTTCTTAGTGCGGCAAACGTGAGAGGATGGACAACCGGGTCGGGTATGGAAGGCCCAACGGTCCCAGCGGGTACGGGTTCTGAATCCGGTATGGCGCGGGTGTCTACTTTCCCCTGGTCGCTCTTCACCAAATCCCCGCGCCGTCGGATGCGCGTGGCCTTCACGTGCAACGTTTGCGGCCAGCGCACCACTCGGGCCATCAACCCCCATGCGTATACGGATGGCACTGTATTTGTTCAGGTAATTTTATGGGATACAGTTCGTGTTTTGAGCCTTTAAAATTTTGATTCAGTAAAATTCTTTCAAATTCTGTTTATATTAATTCTGCTTTAGAAAAGGAAATCAATTTTGGTGTATTCGGGATTGAGTTCTTCTGATGCTGAAGTTGGATCAATTTTTGTCTCCTGTTTGATTCATATACAGCCTCATATGAGAGCCTCAAATTATAATGAAGATATATTCAACTATTTGTAGATTATGCGCCCATTTTTGGATGAAATATTTGGGAGTCCAGGCTGTTCAGCAATAGTGGCGTTCTAATTTATTTTTTTATTATTGGGTTAGTGTTGCGGTTGCAATATATTTCATAAGCTGGTGGACAATCTGAATCTGTTCCACGAGATGAAGTGCTACGTGAATTCGAGTTTCAATCCAAATCCAAATGATAACATGAGTTTCAAGTACTTCGATTCAGACGAGGACAACAAGGACGACATTTTCCCGCATTTCTGAAAGGCAAACTCTATAAGTGCATTATTGATGTTAACATACATATTTGTTGTAAATTTTATTGGTCTTGTGACTTCTACATTGTGCTTGTAAATAGCAATGTGACAGAGTTATTGTTGTAATAATTAGTAGTACTCATGAAGGGATATGATGTAA
The DNA here is from genome assembly GCA_008636005.1 of Striga asiatica. Lineage (NCBI taxonomy): Eukaryota > Viridiplantae > Streptophyta > Magnoliopsida > Lamiales > Orobanchaceae > Striga > Striga asiatica. Next base: position 939,752 of record BKCP01004350.1, on the reverse strand, counting down.
GGAAACTATTTATGATAAAGGTGATGGCATGATGATATGCTAAACCACATAAGTAAAATAAGTATTGAGTTGTTTTAGTGAAATCGGAAACTAGTTCAAGTTTTTTCTCGAGTAAAATTGCTGCATAGTTTCTTCCAAGGGTTGAGGTTGAGGCAAATTTGCCAAGACTTGAGCATAAACTCATGAATTCATATCCTGGCAGATATATAGGTAGCATTATCCTTTGATCTTGTGGCTATTAGTTGGTTATTGATGATTGTGATGAGTTAGTTGTGGTCATGCAATCAATATTAGAAGAATAATCAAGATGAAACAGCTGCTTGTTACAGCTGAGGAATTAGTAATGTTACACCGTATGCCCTTTTGACGTAGCTAATGCAATTGGCTATCGTTTCGGCTTTCTGTTTTTATAATGAGCATTATAAGAGAAAGGGCAATTGTGGTATTAAGTATTAACAGATGATATTGGATGAAGACTGACATCAGTTGTGCTGATATTGTAAATGTCCATTAATTGTTTTTATATTTTTGGCTGAAGTTTGTGCAAAATGGATTCCTGTTCCTGTGTATTCATCGAAGGCGTTATACACAATTGCTTGCTTCAGTTTTCAAACATTACACTTTTCATTTTCAAGATAACTACACTTGCTGCTCATTTTGTAGACAAACTTGAGCACATACTTGGTGAGAGTATTTACTGATCTAGTCTGCAACTTTGATGTGAATTCATATAATGTTTTGACCTTTTTCTTTCTTTAGGTTCAACCTTGGTTAATTGTGAACTTATATGATTTACCTTT
>BKCP01004350.1:922708-933326 GCA_008636005.1 Striga asiatica | reverse complement strand
ATTTTAATCAATTAATTTTAATTTGGACAAAAAGTTAAGGTTTTTGAAAAAATAAGGTTACCTAGTGGGAAGACTGAGAGAGTCATGGGGACAGTAAGCATGACTTTTCTTCCATAACTGTCCGAGAGATTCCCAACCAAAGGCATTACCACAAGTGATCCCAAACCTATCATCTGCACCCAAATTACACACGAATATCTTTATCACATATATATGCATTAATTACAAGGTTGAAAGGGCTACTTAGTGTGTGATTAGATATGCTTCCATTGAAATTTCTTCTTTTCACCACTAGAAAAAAATATTTGAAAAACTTATTTTGTTTTTTTATTAGGGATAAATGTTTGAAAAACATTTTGAGAGAAAAAAAATATGAGTAGATAAATTGATATATATTTATTTTAAAAATTGAATTATTAAAATCTAGGTAAGAAAGAGTGAGTGATGACTGCCGTACTTTAAGAAAAAAAATATATATATATAGTAAGATGAAAATACTTTTTTGATTTCATGATTAATGCGTGAGTTGATGCCAACGGGAGCAGTCAAGAAAGAAAAGAATTAAAGACAATGAAAAGAAGAAGGAAGATGAAAAAAAAAGAAGGGAATATTTACGTTTCCAATTCTAATTACAACATAATGCAGGCATACTTTCCATCAAATTGACATTAAGTAATTGAGAATTATTTGAAAATACATTTAGATTAAAAAAAATAAAAATAAAAAATCAAAGGATATGAAAATGCTAGTGCTACAATTAGGTGGTATCCATTTGTCTTCCACATGTTACCTTATTTTTCGTAGTTTTTGATGACAAACTCGATCCAAAATTACATACTATTAAGTTTTGATTCAAGCTATCGTGCACGCAAGTTCGCAACATTTGATTGCAAGCAAATTTTCATGCAAAGCCTATATTCAAGTGAAATATTACTTTTAAGTTGTTTCATATTAATTAAATTGAAATAATGTATAGTTTTAAGATTTCAATTCTTAATATTTTTAGATAATTTTTTTGTTTTTTCGTTATGATAACTATCCTAACCCAATTTATTAAATTCAGTAGGAAAAACATTTTTTTTTCTTTTTTTTTTTCTGAAATCCATGTGGCAACTTTCAATGTCATATAATGTCCATATTTATTCTTGTTAGGCGACACATCACGAAACCGAAGCTTTAAGTCTGAAAATCGGCAAGAGGAGAAAGTGATGTTGACCAGAGAAAACCCAACTCAACGGATTGATTCCAATGAAAGGCAATAATTAAGTAATACATTTACATGGGAGTTAAGACAGACGTAATCATTATTATACTCTCAATATTTTTGTATAGTTTTTAACTGAATTTTCATATTTTAAAATACAATATATAAACAAATTTTAATATTTTATAATATAAGTTCAGGGCAGTAAAAATAAACTACACATACTGTGAATGTATTAATACGGTTTAGATTTAGGACACAAAATCCTACTACTTCAGTTCATTAAAATTCCTGAAAAATTTATAATGGAATCAAGTTGAAATTCTTTATGAAAAGAAAAAAGGCATTGTGAATGACTCGGAATGTTGTTCTATTCATTCAAGGTATCGGAAAATAGCGTTTTACCCTTTGTGAAGTGATATTACCAATTGAGCATCTGTTCAATTAAATTAAATGAATATGTATATATAAGATGTGGTTCAAATGAGAATCAAGTCCTAGCGTTAGAATCGTGAGAACCGCTATTTATAGTTGTATGATGTGCTATATATGATTGATTGTATTTTAGTGTTATTTTTAACCAAGATGTATTTTATTAAAAATAACAATACAATTTATATTAGCATTTGTGAAAATGATAGCATAATATAATATTAAGATAACATCATACACAATTAAAAATAGCATCAAATATAGTTCTCACGGTTCTCACACCAAGACTAGTTTTTTATTTGAACCAGCCCCTGTATATATATATATATATATTATATCTATATATCTATTTAATCACCTCCTTTTATTAAGACCTTTTTCCGTTTATTATTTAATTTATTCTTCGGAAGAATGTTCCATGACGAAGAAACAAGTATAGTAAAAGGACTTTATAACCGGCCATGACTTCCTAGTTACATTTCGAGGCAAAAAGTCAAAAATAATTGGTAAAAGATGATGATTGAGGCATATTACCAAGCAGTAAATGCCTGTCCATTTCATGAAACGAGAAATAGGAAAAATTCGACCTTAGTGTCTTGACCCATTTTAATTTCCGGTGATCCAATGATAAAAATGCCTAGTTTAACAATTCAATATATATAGATATAGTTATGATTTTATACTTAGCATTCATCTTTGTTGCATCAATTCGTAGACGACATTCATCTACTTATTTAATCTCATTATTATGCTAAGCCAANAAAAAAAAAAAAAAAATTCGTACAATCATATGAATAAATAGTTACTTATGTGTGCAATTAATTTTTATTTTATTTTCAATTAAGGTGACGAGAGGACAGAGAAGTAATTACCACTTGTTGTGCCCCTGAGAGATATATAGCCAACGAGCATTCGTCTTTTCCGGGACAAATTGCCGCCAACGTGACGTCGGTTATGGCCGGAACCACCATGAAGTTAGCAAAGCAGTGGAGGAACACCGCCATGAATAGGTGGCTCAGCCCAAAATTCTTCTTCATTTTTTTTTTTTTATCTCCAATCTATGTGGGACAAAGAGAGAGCTAAACTCACTCTCACTCAATTCTCTAAAGCAAAGAAATCAAGAATCTTGGGCTCAAATAAATAAGGGGATGATGCTTCTTGTTTTAAACTTTTATATAGTGCTAGAAAAGAAAAAGGGAAAAGCTAAAAAGAAAAGCATTAAATTAAAAGGAAAAAGAAAAGATCAATTAATGAAAACTAAAGATGGATGATGAGGGTGGTTGTTTAGTGAATTAGTGAAAAGATTGGGGGCAAGCTTGTGATTCACTTGGAAGTGAGGGCTTATATAGTAAAAGTGGGGCGCATAGACCATCTGGTCACGGGGTTGTGTTGGGGCACTATTATAGGTCAAAATAGTAACGAAAATGCTATGCGTAGCTTGTAAGTTGTTGCAAGGGCATTTTAGTAAATGCACAATCAAGTGTACAACAACTGCTTACGCTTTGATGCGTACAAGCTTGAGCAACATCTCTTGGTGATTTAGATTGCTAATAATGGGCACAAGAAATTGACATTACAAAATAATGGGTTGCTCGTATTATTACTCTTGCGTTTAGCCCATTTGCAATGAAATGATGTTTGGGCCTAAAAATGGAATGTATAAAAATAAATAAATAAGATATTAAGGTTCACAACTTTGTAGAGAGCAAGGAGCATGGTGTTTTAAGTACTAACTAGATTTTCTTTACAACATATGAGCATTCAATTGAAAATTTAAAAGTATTATAAATCATGAAAAACAAAATAATTAATGCGCAAATAGTTTAAACCCCAATGAAAGAATGCGAGAGTCTAGCTATATATAATTAATCATTCTATTTCAATATTATAGTATTAATGGAATAAAAGAACTTATATTTGAGGGCAGTGGCGGACCTACATAGGGGCCCGTAGGGGCACGCGCCCCTGTAGAATTTTTTTGTAATACATAGTATATATATATATATATATGTTATATGTATAAATGTATTATTATATTGACATAAAAAAAAATACATGTTATTAATTATCATGCAAAATTATTTCAATATAAAAGAATAAAAAGGAAATGTTTGGAAATGTTTAGAATTATTTAATATTCAATAGTATGTTATTTTTTAAGTTGTGAAATTTATACTTGTAATATACTCAACTCTTGTTTATTTCCTTTTTCCTTCTAAAATACACAAAAAAACAAATATTATACATAAATGTATATACTACGTTGGGATTGGATCAAATGTGTCTCTATTCATAAAATGAGAATGTGATACTCAACCCTAACTATTAAATAAGAAACAAAGTATCTGGTCAAGATTTATATTTTTATTTTTTTGGTTGCTTAAATATTAATTTGACCATTGACCTACGACGTTCAACGTTGACCGTAGTTGTGCCCCCATTGTCCTTAAAGTCTGCGTCCGCCCCTATTTGAGGGCGAAATCATAACTGTAATTATTCCGTCTAGACCTCAAAATGATAAGAGTGGTCGATCTGTCCGGTCACCAGTGATATTTGTTGATTGAATGCAATATTTTATCATTCGTCTTGGTGTAAATAGTTCATCCTCTTAAGAATTAAAAAATCTGAACCGATTTACCTAACGGTTCAGTTATTGTATAATTTTCTAAAATAAGCATTTAGAATATGGTATCGGGTAATGTGGTTTTGGTTAATCTAGTTTTTGTCAAACCAAAATGAACAAAGTAATTGCATGTCTTTCGGTTATGAGACAAGAATCATTTTTATTTTCNTTCATTGAAGAACCTAAATGAACAATAAAAAACAAAAATTATAATCCCAGCACAAAAACCGGCTATTCATAAATATATGTATATTATGTATATGTAGGCTTTTTAGTTAATTTATATTCAGAAACAGGAAAAAGAATTTGGTATCGGAACATTTATAAATATTAAGAATTAAATCATTAAGATAAAACACATTTTTATAAGAACCTTTGAACCGGCTATTTTCTATTCAGTCTGGAACGGGTTATCGATTTTTAAGTCCCACCGTTATCATCTCTAGGAGGCTCTACTTATAACCATTCATGAGTAATTTTACACTTTAATTTCCGGAAAACTCTGATTTTTTGTTATAGTATCACAATAAAGTTTGAATAATTAAATTTTTCATTTGAAAGTTTTAATTTTAAATTATTCTCAAATTAAATGTTGGAATTATAGCTAGCTCGGAGAAGAAGTGAAGATGGAGGATGAACCACAGAATCATGGCCATGCATATGTTCTGCGTTTTGCGTTTCTTTTATTTTCTTTTAGTTTGAATGAAACGGTGTCGTTTTGTTTTTTTCTTTTGGTTTTAATTGTTGAGTTCATACGGCGTCGTTTTCCTTAAGTATAGAACGACGCCGTTTTGGTCATCTTCTTTGTTTTGTCGTCTTGCATGCATAAGTACTGTTGATGTACGTTGTTCATTTTGAGAAGATGATGAAATGATATTGAAAGATCCCAAAATATCTGGTTTTATACTTTTGCGATTTTACATGGTATCAGAGCGATCGATCCTGAAGGTTTTTGAGTGATTCAAGTAAAGCTCCGTTTCTGTACAACAATGGCGACGAGGCGTGAAGGTGCTTTCAATGTTGCTGAATCAGATGCGCGACAGGGAGTACCTTCGACCAAGGATCCGTTTTTCCTTCATGGATCAGACAATCCTGGATTGATGCTAGTATCGAATCAGCTGACCGGTAAGAATTTCCTTTCCTGGAGAAGATCGATGACCATAGCCTTGGGAGCTAAGAGAAAACTAGGTTTCGTTAATGGTGATATAGTACAACCTGATGTTGATGATGATGAGTATGATGATTGGAAAAAGGTCGATTGGATGATTTTGTCATGGATTTTGAATTCATTATCGAAGGATATTGCTGAAACATCTAAGGAACTTTGGGAAGAAATCTGTCAACGGTATGGAGAAAACAACGGACCTATGCGGTATAAGTTGCAGAGAGAGATAAACACTCTAACTCAAGGTCATAGTTCGATTATGGATTATTTTAACAAACTGAAGAAATTATGGGATGAGTTTGCTTGTGTTGTTCCTACTCAGACCTGCAATTGTCCTAAAGGTCTAAAAACAGCTCAACATGAAGCTGAAACAAAGCTAATTCAATTTCTTATGGGATTAAATGATAGCTATGATCATGTGAAGAATCAAATTTTGCTGTTTGATCCTCTGCCAAGTGTTAACAAGGCATATTCAATGCTACTCTCAGCAGAAAGGCAGAGATCTGTCACAAATAGCCTTGATACAATGGAGAATATGGCTATGAATGTCAAAGGTGAAAGTTATGGTCGGGGACAAGCAGGACAGGGAAGAGGATATGGTGGAAGAGGTGGTAATTGGCAGAGTGGTAGAGGTAGAAGTGGTATCAGGTTGAGCAAAGAAGAAAGAGCAAAGTTATTATGTGGTATGCATGGTCATACTATTGCCACATGCTTTAAAATCCATGGTGTACCAGAATGGTACAAAGAATTGAAGGTGCAGCAACCCAGATCCTATGCCAATAATGCAGAAACTTATGATAATGAAGAGAAATGGGGAGGACAAGGATCTGAAAAAAGGAGTTCAACAGATAGTGAACTGTCACTAGTTGTGAAACAATTACAAGAGATCACTCAGTATATAAAGGGAAAAGAGACTGTGGAGAGACAAGTGGATTATGCTCAGATGGCAAGCTTTGCTCACAAAAAGGAAGAAGATGGAGTTCACTTTGCTCTAACCATTGCTGAAAATTTGAAAAGTGGGGCATGGATCATAGACACTGGAGCTAGCAGGCATATGTGTGGTAATATCAGCATAATGAAGAAAGTTTTTGTGCTAAAGGAGCCTATCTCGGTGTGTCTACCAGATGGTTCCTACAAGACAGTGGATACAGGGGGAACAGTTACAGTGACTAACACTCTCACCTTAAGAAATGTCCTATATGTGCCAGGTTTCAAATACAATCTTCTTTCAGTCAGCCAGCTTTGTGTTGATGAAAAGGTGAACTGTTCTTTTTCATCTACTGCTTGCACTTTACAACTCACTGAAAATGGAAAATTAGTTGGTAAAGGGATATCAAAGGGAAACCTGTATGTGCTACAAAGCAATGAAGTGGTTGAGCACAAGAAGTCTGCTATTAATTGCAATTTCTCTTTGGCTATGTGGCACAAATGTCTTGGTCATGCCAGTTACACTACAATGCAGCACCTACCATTTCTTAAAGGAAAATTCACAGATTCAGAAAGCAAGGAAGTCCAATCATGTGAGATTTGTTTTAAAGCAAAACAACATAGATTGCCCTTTCAAAGCAGTTACATACATGCAAGAAGATGTTTTGAGATATTTCATGTGGATATCTGGGGTCCTTGTAAAGAGGAATCACTTACATCAACACCTTTTTTCTTGACAGTGGTTGATGATTTTAGTAGAGGGGTATGGATTTTTTTGATGACTCACAAGTCACAGGCCGCAAAATTCTTGAGTGATTTCATTTTGATGATAGAGACACAGTTTGAAACAGTTGTCAAGAAAGTGATGACTAATAATGGGCAGGAGTTTCTAAGTAAGGAGCTGCAGAATTTTTTTAAGCAAAAGGGAATAGTTCATGAGACAAGCTGTCCATACACACCACAACAGAATGGTGTGGTGGAAAGGAAACACAGACAACTTCTTGAAATTGGAAGGGCTTTGATTTTCCAAGGTCATTTACCACTGAAGTTTTGGCCATACTCAATTCTAGCAGCTGCATACATTATAAATAGGCTGCCTAGTGCTGTTTTGAACTGGCAAACTCCCTTTGAAAAGGTGTATAAGAAGGTGCCAGACTATACCAAGCTTAAACCTTTTGGGTGTCTGACCTATGCAGCAAAAATACAGCCACTGAGATCTAAATATGCACCAAGGGGAAGTAAATGTGTTTATTTGGGGAATGCCACAGGGAATAAAGGCTATCAATTGTATGACATAGATAGTGGTGAATGCTTCATAGCAAGGGATGTAGTGTTCTTTGAAGAAATCTTTCCTTATGACACACCACATCAGGAAAATATTGTGTTACCTCAACTTGCAAATGAACATGAGGAGTATGAACCACCAACTGTGGATATCATTCACACTTCAGAAGAAGAAACATATACTGATGGTATGAGAAGGAGTCACAGGATAAGGAATGCACCTCAATGGCATGATGATTACATTTTAGATGAGCACTCAGCACACTGCAGCAACCTTGATCCACTGGCACACAAAGAATTCATTGCTAATATCTACACTGAGAAGGAACCCTCACACTATAAGCAGGCTGCTTTGCACCCTTCTTGGGTGGAAGCCATGCAAAAGGAATTGGATGCACTTGAAGACAACCATACATGGGAGCTTACAGAATTACCACAAGGTAAAAAGGCAATTGGTTGCAAATGGGTATACAAAATCAAAAGAAAAGCTGATGGTTCAGTTGAAAGGTTTAAGGCACGGTTGGTTGCTAAGGGATATAATCAGATAGAAGGGGTGAACTACTTTGATATCTTTTCCCCAGTGGCAAGGCTAGTCACAGTGAGATTTCTCATCGCAATGGCAATTCATAGAGGCTGGGATTTACATCAACTAGATGTGAACAATGCCTTTCTTCATGGCACACTATCTGAAGAAGTTTTTATGCAGCCACCTCAAGGGTATAATAAAGCCAAAGCTGGTCAGGTTTGCAAGCTGATTAAGAGTCTTTATGGGCTTAAACAAGCTTCGAGGGAGTGGAATCTTGAGTTGTGCAGGAAATTGTCCCATTTTGGCCTTCTTCAGTCTTCCTATGACCACTGCCTCTTTACCTTAACCAAAGGGGATGATTTTCTGGCATTACTGGTTTATGTAGATGATGTTTTGGTCACTAGTTCATCACCTTTACTCATCAAGCATTTGAAGATCTTCCTGGACCAGCAATTCACTATCAAAGATTTGGGAGCTGCCAAGTTTTTCTTGGGTATTGAGTTTGCTTATTCTGACAAAGGGGTTTTACTATGTCAAAGGAAGTATATTTTAGACATTCTTGGTGATTTAAACATGCTGACATGTGCTTCTGCCCCTACTCCATTGCCACTTGGAATTCATTTAACAGCACAAAGTGGACATCCCTTGGATCAACCTGACACTTATAGGAGATTAATTGGGAGGTTGTTGTATCTTGGCCTCACTAGACCTGATGTCACCTATGCCGTTCAGCAACTTAGCCAGTTTGTTAATAGCCCACATGACTCACATTGGCAGGCAGCACTTCATATACTCAGGTATCTAAAGGGTTCTCCTTCTCTGGGATTGTTTTACCCTAATGATACTTCATCCTTCACACTTGTGGCCTACTGTGATGCTGACTGGGCCACCTGTAAAGACACTAGGAGATCGATTACTGGCTTTTGTATCTTCCTCGGGGATTCTCTCATTTCTTGGAAAAGCAAGAAACAACATACTGTGTCTAAGTCATCCACAGAAGCCGAATATAGGGCGATGGGATCCACAGTTTCTGAGCTTATATGGTTACACTTTCTTGCTCAAGAGTTTCGTGTTTCCCTGGTCTTTCCTATTCCCTTATGGTGTGATAATCATGCTGCTATGCACATCACGGCCAATCCCGTCTTCCACGAAAGGACCAAGCATCTTGAAATTGACTGCCACATTGTTCGCGACAAGTATAAGCAGGGCTTTATTTCTCCTCTGTATGTAGCTTCTTTGCACCAACTTGCTAACTTATTCACCAAAGTCATAGCTGGGGCTCGTTTTGCTGTTCTCGTGTCCAAGCTGGGCATGTTGCGTGCACACCATGGCCCACCTTGAGGGGCGGGTGTTGGAATTATAGCTAGCTCGGAGAAGAAGTGAAGATGGAGGATGAACCACAGAATCATGGCCATGCATATGTTCTGCGTTTTGCGTTTCTTTTATTTTCTTTTAGTTTGAATGAAACGGTGTCGTTTTGTTTTTTTCTTTTGGTTTTAATTGTTGAGTTCATACGGCGTCGTTTTCCTTAAGTATAGAACGACGCCGTTTTGGTCATCTTCTTTGTTTTGTCGTCTTGCATGCATAAGTACTGTTGATGTACGTTGTTCATTTTGAGAAGATGATGAAATGATATTGAAAGATCCCAAAATATCTGGTTTTATACTTTTGCGATTTTACATTAAAGACTTACTTTTACATTTTAGTTCTCAATTGAAAACATCAATATACTATTATTTTAAAATTTATATTTCAAATAATTATAAGTATCTTTAGTAAAATTACTTTAATAAGAAAATTCATTCATTTAATCTAAATTAATTTTGACAGAAGCAGATTACTATAACATGTCATTCGATGAACTGAATATTAATGATTGTCTTCGAATATTCACAAGAATCTGAATCACAACTCGAGAATAAAAATAGCAATAGAAAATCATATTTGTGTTGTGTGAAACCAAATACCCACAAGTCATCACAACTCTTGTCCATGATTTGGCGGATTTTCCAAATTGATTTTTATTTTTTCTGTTGCTTAAACACAAGTCATATATGACCGACATTGTATTGGAAGCAGTAAGCTCAATTGACTAAAAAAAAAACTATGTCACAGTTCTTGTCCATGATTTGGCGGATTTTTCAATTTGATTTTTATTTTTCCTGATTGCTGAAACAAAAGTCATATGATTGTATTGCAAGAAGTATGCCCATTTGACTAGAACAAAGCTAACTCAAATCGATCAAATAATATAACATATATACATTTAAAATACAACAATCTGAAATAATACAATAAATTTAAAAATCATATCTTGAAGTAAATCTTCCTTTCCTTTGTCTTCATGGTGGATTTCATATACGAATAAAGTTTAATAGCATTTATATTCTTATAAAAGCCAACAGCCACAATAAAAGAAATTAAAAAAAAGTGTTAACAAAAATAGCTCAAAATCAT
>BKCP01004350.1:884837-916364 GCA_008636005.1 Striga asiatica | reverse complement strand
CGGCGACCTGGTCGTTGCTTCCTCCTTCCGGCAGCTGGTTGTCAGCACCTTCTCCGCCAATGTTAGCGGCGACCTGGTCGTTGCTTCCTCCTTCCGGCAGCTGGTTGTCAGCACCTTCTCCGCGAATGTCAATGACGACCTGCAGGTTGTTGCCTCCTTCGGGCAGCTGGTTGACGTTGCCCAATTCGGGCAGGTCATTGTGCAGTTCGGGCTGTTCGTTGCCCAATTCGGGCTGGTTCTGGCTGCCGCGTCCTCCGACGGGATGGCTGCCGCGTCCTCCGACGAGCTGGCTGCCGCCTCCTCTGCTACCACGTCCTCTGGCGGGCTGGCTGCCACGTCCTCCGACGAGCTGGCTGCCGCCTCCTCTGCTACCGCGTCCTCTGGCGGGCTGGCTGCCGCGTCCTCCGACGAGCTGGCTGCCGCCTCCTCTGCTACCACGTCCTCTGGCGGGCTGGCTGCCGCGTCCTCCGACGAGCTGACTGCCGCCTCCTCTGCTACCGCCTCCTCCGGCAGGACCATCATTCGGACCGTCCCAACAAAAGCAAGCCCAGATCTCTTCAACAAACGGAAACCAAACACTTTCGAATTTTGTCCTTAATGAAGACAGGCCAGATGAGGGCTGCCTCGCTGCTGCTCGTGCGGCCGCCGCATTATTCGCCCTTACAGTCCCTTTCTGCCGAGCCCTAAGGCGTCGGTACTCGTTGGCATGCTTAGCCACCATAAGAACTGTGGTCATGGCCAGGATAATGAAAACCGCAGCCACCTTCACGTCTTTCGCGAGCTCGAAAGTGCCGGAGATGAGGACAGACGTCAGGCAATCGAACGCCCCGATGTTGTCGAACATCCCGATTACGTTCGAAGCGCAAATCAGATGAATGAGGCCGATAAAGACCATGCCAAGGTACCACCCATCCTTCATGAACAGAGACAGGGCAAAGCACACCAGGATGAACACAATATCGAGAATGCAGCGGCAACCACGGGGTAGGCTTCTGGGGTTCAAAGGGGATTTCCAAGCTGCTAACACGAGGAATGAACCATAGGCCAACGCAACCAGGTTAACAAACATGACGAACAAGAGTTTGGATGGAGGGCGGTGCTCCTTGGGGTGCTTGTCGCGACTGAGGAAAAGGATTAAGTCGCCAACAATAAGTGTGACCAACGCTGGAACAAGCCATAGACAGCGGTTGAATTTTTGTGCTGCCGCCCTGGCGGCCGCCGTGATAGCAGGCTGGGCTCCTTCCATGGTGTTTTTCAGAGCGAGACAAATGTGTGTGTTGTGTGAGAGAGAGATGAAATGTGTGTGTTGTGTGAGAGAGAGATGTGACTGTGAGGATAAGTGGTATAAATATTAAATAACCGTGGTTCAGGTGTTTTATTATTGTTAACATTTAAAATCAAGCTCATCAATTGTACAATTTACACATTTTATAATATAATAATTTTTTAATTCATATTATATAATACATTTGATAGATATTTTTATTTTATCAATATATTATTTTATTATTTTACAACTAATATTTTTAGGTTACTTAAATTTCATTATAAAAATAATATATATTTATTTATATCTACAATATATATGTTAAATAAAAAATTGTCGAGGTGATTAATTTGATGTAATATATAAAAATTAGATAATAAATATGAAATTTATTTAAATTACAAATATATTAATAATATAACTTGGTCAACTAGCTACTTTATCCTTTCTAAAGTTCGCCACGGATAAATAAAAGCTCATATATATATATTTGTGTGTGTGTGAATTATATACCCGAATTTCAAAAGCTAACTAATATATTTAAACTTCAAGTGTATAGATAATTCTCATTCACAAATATGGCCCCTCGTGCAAGCCACCATGCAACATATAAGACAAAATAACAAGGACTAACTCACATTTTCTTAATGATCCACTACTGCAGAGGGTTGTACAATTCCTCCTAACCGTATGGCTAGGAATAGCTGGCACATTTGATCATATAAAATAAAATATAAAATGGACTAGCCAAACTTGGGACTACATGATTAACTACTACATAGTGATATTATCGATTCATTTATTAAACTATCACAAATTTAAACATTAGGTATTCAATTTGTCTCCACAAGAATAACATTTGTGGAGGAACTATTTTATACATATAGGTGTAAAATTGCATTTAAAATGGATAAAACAATTAATAAGTTGCGCACTACAAAAGACATAATTTCTTAATTTTAGTAGATTAAATGAGCTTATGTGACTTATCATAAAATGTTTTAATTTAAATTATAGTTTTTTTTTATATAAAATTTTTTAATTATGTGACTTATCATAAAATATTTTAATTTAAATTATAGTTTTTTTTTATATATATAAATGTTTTAATTATGTGACTTATCATAAAATTAAATGAGTAAACCATGTTCATGTTGTTTAATATTTAATTTACAAAATTAATTTTAATAAGAACACAATATTTATTTTTAGGCTAAAAATCAAAATTTGTCCTATAATTTGGACAAAGTCTAAAAATTCATTTCGTCATTGACCACTTTCAAGTTGGGTTTAATGATTTGAAATTTAATTAATTGTGGTTCTTTTTTATCTGTACACTAGATAAAAAAAGTAATGTGGCGTGGCTTGTCGCCTAGTCAGATCCATTTACAATTTTCTGATGTGATATGGCACCCTGACTAACAAGTAGACACATACAGAGGGATCAAACTGCAAAATAAATAGATAAATAAAAATAAAAAGTAAAAAAATAATAAAAATGTGGAAATAATACATAGATTTCATGTCACTTTCATTTAATGTTTGTATTTTAGTGGGGAAATTAATTAACAAGATTCTTCTAAAATTCCTATTTTGCCCTTTAGGTCTAACCGAATTTATGAAAATTGCCCCTCTTTTCATTAATTAATCCTTGGAGAAAGAATTCATACTTCAAAATCTTCAAAACCAAAATCAACGAATTTTTTCAAATTCCACAATTTAATGGCAAATTAGTAATACAGTAATACCCATCTAATTTTATATTTTTAATTAACAAATGAACTATCTAAAAAACTCTTACTTTGAATGGCAAATTAATACTACACCAATAATCATCTTATATTTTTAATTAATAACTAATATTTAATTAATTAAATATAAATAAACGAACAAAATATTCCAGCTCTCCTAAAAATCAACCTCAACATTCTCATACCATTATTCATCACCAATTTGCTTCTTTCACATATCTGTCAAATTGTTGTCTTTCATATCTCCCAAAAACCAACCAAATAAAGCTATGAAATGATATATAGTTGATGTTTTGAAAAACGTCTTTTTTTAAATATAATTTTAATGTAAAATCGTAATCATATTTATAATTATAATATATATTTTTTTTTAAATTCATCCAATAAAAATAGCATAATAAATACTTATAAAGAATCCAAATATTTTCAACCATTTATATACAATTTTAACAAACGATAAATCTTGGTAAAAAAGGACAACCTAATTGAGGAGTAACTTGTATATCATAAATAATTCTAAAGTTACATACTTAACATTAATTAAGAGACGATAACTAAAATTTTACTGAAATCATGCACCGTGAAATATATACATAATAGAACAAACTAAAAAGTGAATAATTTATTTAACTGCTTCAATATTTAAGAAAATAAAATCTTATGTAGAATTAACATAGAAATTGAACCTTAGTTTTATTGGATTGGATTTTGATCCCACAAAAATCGTCATATATTTGTTTGTTTGTTTGTTTGTTTCAATATTTTTGGTCACAAAGTCAATAAAGTTAACGAATCTTCACCTGATCATTAGGTGGTTAATATTAAGGTGAATAATATTTAATTATAAACACATAAAATATTTAAACTTTTTCATTCAATAATTAATTAAAATATATCATGATATTGTCATTATTATTACTTTATTTGAGCCAAGATGGACACTAAATAAACAATTAGAATTAAAATTTTTAATTATCTATAAATTAATTGAGAATCTCTCGAGAATCATGATATGCATATATACGTTGAAAATACCCGTCTGGTGAATAAAGTTCTATATGCAAGAGTGGCGAGCAACTGTATAGTTGGGACTGCACGCGATATCCCTTTGTACTTGGTATTTTCGTCAATGTAATCTCTACTCTCCTGGCAACTGTGTATTCGCACATTTGTACATTTTGATTTATAATATAATCTGTCGTTTTGGGAAAGAATATATTAAAAATCATATGAAAGAATTATAAAGTAAAAAAATATTAAATATGAAGAATAATATTAAAAATATAATTAAGTTGTGACACTTACTTATAAATACAAAAAAGCAATAAATTAAAAGGTATAATTAATAAAATTAAATATAAAACTTTTACAATTTGTACTTTTCGATGTAAACGAGTAATTGTTCAACGCTTGTTAATCTTTTTTGCTTATTAGTTCTATGTGTAAGTTTTAGGTGATAGACAATAGTTATTTGTACTTATCAATGTAAGTTAGAACTTTTAATTTTTTTTTGAAAATAAAATAAACTTGATTTTTATAATTTAAAAAAAAAATCTATTTGTCATTATTTTTTTTCAAAGATAATATAAAAATATCATATTGCATATATAAAATAATTATTTTTATTATTTAAAATTTAATAAGTAAGAAATGCAACTCAATTGATGAATTAATAAGTAATTTTGAGATAAAAGAATGAGTGATTTCTAAAACAATATACATGGATTGAAAAGTTCATGTGTTTTATATATTTTATATACAATATTTGTAAACAAAATTAATTAATAAAAAAATAACAAAATAAACATTTTATTGTTTAAGAAGGGATACAAAAAAAAATGTTATGGTGCAATGAAAATCCAATGGTATGTTATTCCACTGAAAATTTCAATGGATATTTCATTAGTATAACTTTCATTGGAAAATTTCATTGGTTATTCCATCAAAGATCAAATTAAATTATATTGACATTTTAGTGGATTTAATGATTCCAATCGCCATTATTTGTTGTTGTGTAAAGTTCCGTTGAAATTTTTTTCTGACCATATTTCAACCGTTAGAAAAACTGTCAATTGAATTGTAAAAATTTCAATAGAAGTTCCATTAGAAAACTAATTGCATTGGCGGATCCAAAATAAATTCATAATTGCAATACTATTTAATTAATTGAAAAAGTATATCATCAAAATAACATAATATCATTACAATATATAAATTATTGTTGTCGTATGGATTTGTTACAACATCATTAACGCGTATATGACATAGATTACAGTAGTAAACATCTATAATATGAGATTTTATTAATTGGTCATCTGATCGGTGTGTTCTTGATTGAGGTAAAGATGGTACAAAAGTGTCGTCCCCTTCCACTGAGGGAACCTTAAGCTATATATAGTAACTTTTTGGTACACATTGTTCGAGATTTCCAATCATTCAGGATTTGTTCGAAAAGTAGGTTTAAATGGGCGGTTTGATCAGTTGGGCCCGTGATCATCATGACGTTGGGTGCGAGATATAAGGAGATTGCATAAGCGTCTCGTCACCTGCTTGGATATTGGTGAACTCAGTTACCCCCGAGGTGGGTTGAGGTGGGCTGTGGTGTCGGTAGACAATGGTGAGATTTTGAGAAGTCGGTCATGTTGAAAAATCATGAGAAGTCGGTAGTAACATGATGTCGGTGGGAGCAAGTGAGTTATGTCAGTTCGTCATGTCGGTGGGAAGGCCCAGTTTCCGAGGGGAAGTGTAATTCCGAGGTTACATACCACATGCAAAGGAAAAGAGTTTCCGAGGCTATCCGACGTGTTTCATCTTTATCTTAAAACCGTTGGCATTACGGACATAGCATTACGGTTATACTATTTGTAACCCGTCTTTATTCGGAATTATGTTCGAATTACCAAGTCGGTAGTCAACAATTACACATTAATAATTTATCATTTTTCTCATTTGTAATACATTTTTAACACATTAATACACTCACAATAGTTAAAAAATATTTAAGAAAAAAAGCAAAATTGTTGTTAATTCAACATAAGAAAATCTTTGAAATAATATATTTTTAAAAGTTTTTAAGAACAAAAATTTTATGTTTCAGTATAGTTGGCTCGAAAATTTAATTGATGAATTTATAAATTATAATATTTAATTATAATATTAATAAAAAAATCATATAATTAAATTACTAAAAAATCATAATTACATATAATATCATATAAAGATATACAATTAATTGATTTATAATAAGACATATGACCCAAAAAAAGTTCTATACTTAATTTTATGCATTTTTAAGAAATCTAAAAGTTTTACACCCACACACACCCACACACACACACACACACACACACATATATATATATGTATATATTAAACATATAATATTAAAAATATAATTAAGTCGTAACACTTACAAATAAATATGAAAAGGTAATAAATAAAAATTTTATAATTAATAAAAGTGAATATAAATTTTTAGGACTTGTATTTATCGATGTAAATGAGTTGAGTTGTAAACGGTTATTAATTTTTGTGCTTATAACTTATATGTGTAAATTTTAGGTGATTGACAATAGTTATTTATATTTTAATCCATGTAGGTTAGAACTTTTAATTTTTTTTCTTAAGAAAAAATGATTATTCTAATTTCTAACCTTTAAAACAGTTTTCCCTATTAAACAGTTTACCATATTAATCAAATAAAAACCCTTTCGACACCTTCAATCTCTCCGCGTTGCTTCGCCTTCCTCAGCGACGGCGCGGCCACGGCCAGTGGCCGTCGTGGACTGCTCGGCCTAACCCCTGACGTCGCCTACCTCTGATTTTGCCGAGGTGTTTCTGCTCGAGATGGACTGTTCCTGCCCTAGGTCGCCAGTCTTTTCACGATTGACGGTGGTAAGCTTCTTGGTCGGTGATTGGTCAGCGATTGGTGGTGTTGATTGTTGTCGGGTCTCGATTGGAGGTGATTTCCCCCGAAATTGGAATCTGTCTGCGATTGAAGGGCTCCCCTCGGGCGGCTTCGCTTTTCCGATGGGGCTTTTCGTCTTGCTAGCTGGAGGACTGCGGTAGAGGTGGATGGTATGGGGGTCAGTGGGCAAGGCGGGGCTCCGGTCGCTGCGATGGTCCCTGTTACAGCGGTCGAGGGGAGGGCCGTTTCCTCTTGCTCAATCCTCCGTTTGCCTAGTGGTGTTAGGCGGCGGGGGAGGTTTCTATTGACCTCGTCTAGTGGTGTTAGAAGAGTTCGGAGGGAATCGGAGTGGGTTGGCCTATGGCTCTCTCGGTTTACGATGGGTCGATTTGGGGGCTGGTTTGGGTTAGGGTTTTGCTACTGTATAGGCTTGATTGCAGTTTCGATAGTAAATTCTTCGCCTGGATTGGTCTTGTGTCGATCGTGTTGGTTCGGGCTAGCTTGTTTGCTGGGGAAGGGCTGTTAGTTTTTGTTGGTCTTTAGGTATTTTTTCTTGTGTTTTGTTTATGTGTTCGTATTTGTGTTCCAAGTGTCTTGTCTTTTTGGTTTGGGTCGTTGGCCCCTGTGAGCCCGAGTGTCAAACTTATTACCTCGTTGCGGTCCGACACTCAGGTATTACCCTGTTGGGGTCCTTGTAGTTGTTTTAGTTGTTTGTGTTGTTGGTTAGTTTAGTTGCGAGTGTTTTTATTCTAGCGTTACTAGCAGGGATTCTAGGCGGTCTTCTGACCTGTCCTCCCACTTTTTCAGCTGTTGGCTGCTGTGTATTCAGCCGTTGACTGCTGTGTATTCGCACATTTGTACATTTTGATTTATAATATTTTCTATCGTTTTGGGAAAAATAAAAAATAAATAAAAATAAGAAGAAATTCAGACAAGAGTTTATGGGCCCCTCTTGGGCCTTTATTTCACCAATATTCTCACTTCACGAGGGATTCCAATATCTTAATTATGTTCATTGAATTTCAACGGGGCTTGGTGAAAGATTTCATTAAGATGGCCAACACTTCTTTATATTTTATTTTGTCCAGGTCAAATTTTCATATATTTGATATATTTACGACCAAAGTTCTAAAGGCGCTATTGTTTTATATTACATTTTCATAACAAACTATGCATAACACAGAAACTAATATTTTATATTACATTTCATGAATAAAAATTATTATATACGAAAACCTAGGTGGCACTTGAACCACCTAAACAGTCTACGTGTGACTAACTTTGCGACTTCTTGGACCATCTACCCGCCTAGGTGTCGCTTAATNAAAGAATGGAGTTATCATCAGGATTAAAATATAAAATTAGAGGATAAACATATAATTTTGGGATTTTATTATATTTCCTTTAGTTGTGATAACGCGTTTATGTTATAACTTCAATAAAGTTATGAGTTGAATTAAATTATAATTGGTTGATTTGCAAAGTAATTCATTATGTATTTTCCTTCTTTTACTTTTATTTTTAAAATAGGGACATGATTAAAATTATGAAAAATATTTCCACAATTTTTGCTACCTTATCCTAGATGTTTTGGGATGAGGGTCTATAAACATGGATCTGCCCATGATTCCAAAAGAAAAAAAATTCAGAAACTTTTCATCAAAAAATCAAAAAAAGAGTAATAACATTGAAATATTCATTAGATTGTCGTTGAAAGTCGACTATAATATATTTTCGTTGAAATTTCATCATTTTCTTGTAGTGAAAGTAGAGCTTTGAATCAATAAAATAATTTACATTATATATAATATTGTGTGTCACTAATTATTATGAAATTATTGCCAATGATAGAAAATATAACACATTTAATGTAATTTTCATTTAATTTATGATAATTAATAACTTTTTTAAAACAAACAAAAAACATCTACGTTGAAAAGTCTTTAATTATATTAATAAAATTATAATAACTAAACAAGGGGTAAGTGTTTGTCCCATTTTTGTTATCTTTTTCCTTATTGGTTTATAGGTTTTTAGCCCCCGATTTAGGTTTTTCGATAGGGTTTTCGGTCTTGCAGTCGTTTATTTCGTGTCTTTGCTATTATTTTGTTATTTACATATATTCATTGGTTTTCTCTGTTTTCCGGGTATTTTCTTGTTCTTGGAGATGTGCAGGTTTGGATCGTTGACCCGATATTTGGAGTTTATTCAATTGAACTGTTCCGGTTTTACAAGCCTTTTCCAGTTACCACTTCATTTTCACCTTTGTGCCTCAACGAGTCTTCAGAACTTTAAACTCACACGTCACGCCGTGGAGAACGTCGCGTCGCGGCAACCCAGCTACCTCATGCCGCTGCCTCACCGCGGAGCTCTTAACGGGCCTTCTGACAGCCCTTTTCAGTCGCCACGCCGCGACATTCCAAGCCTCTCACGCCGTGAGCCACGCCGTGAGCCACGCCGCGGCGGCCTCCTGCGCCGTGCCACCTTCTTCTCTCCACGCCGTGAGACTCCTAACGAGCGGACAGAGACCTCGACACTCCAGTTACATCATGGCGCGACAAGTGTAACGCCGCGGCACATCCTCTCTCCACGCCGGGGCCTCGCGTCACGCAGTATCTCACGCCAACCACGTCGTCACATCGCGCTGCGGCAGGCCTCGCGCCGCGGCGCTTGATTTTTTTTTGAATGTCGAAACCGTTCGCGTTTAAGTAGGATCGAGCAAGGGTTTGAGAATTCATTCTGCACTTTTTATTTTTCTCTCATTTTATCAGACGAAAAACTTGTTCCTTCTATCTTTTGCTTGTCTTTGAGATTTTTGGGAGTGACACCGAAGGATTTTGATCGTGAATTTGGATTGTGCTTGAGATTCAACACTTGACTCTTATTTATCGTAAGCTTTCTTCTCATGTTGATTATGAGTTTGGAGTATTTACTTTATATTATGTCTTGTGTTCATCTTGGCATGAGTGGCTAAATTCTTAAGCTAGGGTAAGGGGGTGATTACTCGTACTCGTGTGCTTATCTTGCCTGTGAATTTCGTTCAATCTTTTCGAGTTGATTTAAACCTAGGGTTGGATGCTTGATCACCATTCTGATCTAATTAATCGACTTGTAGAACCGAAAGGGGAGAAGTCGGTGGATTCAGGCTCGACTAGAGTAGGCTTGTTCGTAATTGTATTGCCTACGTGTTAATTGATTGGTTTAATTTGCCGTCTATATTTTTTCTCTTGTTACGAGAAGTTATTCAGGAATAATCTCTAGATGTGTAGGTTGATTGAATCATTTAGCCGAATGATTTTCGCTTGGTGTTCGAATTTGGTTAGAGTATAATCATCCCCGATTCCCTAGCCTTCGTACGTAGAAGAAACTCGTTTTAAGTGTTGATAATTGTTTATTTGCATTGCTTGAGAATTATTAGTTGATAATTGAAAACCCAAATCATTGAATTAGAGTGTTTAGGGATTTGTTTTTTTTTTTCGTGTGATTGAATATCCGTACAAATAATCCGGCTAACCTTCCTTGAGATACGACCTGGGGATTGAATCATTTGGTTTAACTCCGGTAAAAATAACTACAATAGTAAGAATGGTGTTCTACGTAATAGAAATGTAAGACTAGGCAATGAGAAAACACATAGATCGCATTCAATCCATAAGTCAAAAAAAGTGATGTTTATTTTAACTAAAACTTTTGAGTACATAAATATATATTTTTTGCATTAAAAATTTGTATGTCAACATTAATTTTTTTAGTTACAAATTTAACAAATGGTATGTTTCTTAATATTGTCTCATTGTTTTTTTTTTTTTTTTTGTCCAAGAAAGGATCTTTATCTTGAATTTTTGAAGCATTATGTATGATGCAAAAAAATTGGACAATAAAGCATTAAAGAAGTTATTAGGCACATAAGTACTGCAAATTCGAACGAATGTGAAAGATATTATGATAAACAACGCAAAAATTATTGTAACAACCAACATGGTCAATGATTTGAAAATAACAGATTATATAGTTCGTTTGTCTTCCGAATAAATAACATTGAAAAAAAATGTCGAAGCCTGATCAAAACATTCTTGAATGTTTGAATGAAATTGTCCCTTTTTTATAGGAATATTTATGATCTCATTGTGTATTTTGCTTGAACATATGTGCAATTACTTTATAGAACGTACTTTCATGTAATATGATAATTTCAAAAAGTAGTTAGCATCTCGGGAGAAGTACATGTGACTAAGATTTTGGAAAGTCAATTTTTATTTGGAAATGAAATTCGTTCCCACCCCATGGGGCAATGTTTCCATGAGGCAGGTACCAATTTTTCTATATGGACATAGTAATGAAGTACATTATACAATGATAAAAAAATATCAACAATTTATTGATATAGTTGGTTATTTTACAAAGATATTCATGACTGTTAGTAGAAATACCTTATGAAGATCATACAATTATAAAGTTCGACTATATGTTTGACCAGAATATTTATAAGTGTTTGAATAAAGTATACGTTTTGCCAAATGAATTAAGAAGAATTTTACAATACTATTGATATACTGGGCTCCAAAGAATATTTCTTATGAAAACGTCAAAATCAAAACGAAAGAAAATTACTCTTTTTATTAGTCTTTTTTTTCCACTTAGGGACTATAGTTTTGTTGGGGTGGTAATATGTCATTTTATTTATTTATTTTTATATTAGGATATCAATATGCTATTTAACAAAATATATTAGAAGCCCATTTGTTATATATTTTATTTTGTTTTTGCAAGAATATGTTTAATGAATTAAGTAATTTATTTTTACTAAATTTAATTAGTAAAAACATTCACCGCCACGTGCGATGCACGTGCACTTTACTAGTCCTCTATAAGAGTGCTAGTGAATTTGTAAAATTATGAAATATCTAATATACCCTTACTTTATAAAGAAAAATCAAATCGATTCTCGCCNATAAATTCAAACGATCAGGCCAGTCCCACAAAAATTCCAGCCGCGTTTTCAATTGACAACATCAATTTCAACAGCAATCGGTCTCAATCCCAGCCGCGTTTTCAACCGAAACCGCCGACGCCACACCAGCGCCAGCCTTTGGCCTCTTAATTTCATCTCCGCATGTGATTCCCCCCTTTCTGCTGATTATTTGTTTTCCTTGTAAATTTAGGGTATGCACAATCTATGCACCAATTTTCCGATTGCGTCACTGTTGAAATCGACTTTATCTATGCGCGTCTGTGTCTTCTTGCGGAGAAGATTGTTTCACCAAAGTATTTGAAATTTGGATAGTTTTGTGATGGGTTTTTGTTTTTTCATGTCTGTTTGATAAAAAGTGTGAGTTTTTATATCTTGTTTGATTATATTTGTTGTGACTGAAAATGGGACGAGATGAGCATGGTTTCTTTTTATTTGGGCTACTGAAGGTTGCACAGTTATTTTGATCCCCACAAATTCATCTCACCTGGCTAAGACAAGATAAATCGAAAATATATTTAACTACACCACAGTAATGCTTTGATAATCCACTAAAAAGTATTCAGACATCTCCAGAACATTTAGAAGCATGTTCATGTATTTAACTTAGACAATTCTTGCAACATCTTTCTGCGTGTAAATGAAGTGCTTTGCCAAAATATCATGATGAATAAAGTGGTGTGCTTCTCATATTATTTTCTCACTTTACCCGATATTTTTTTTTTTTTTTTNTTTTTTTTTTTTTTTTGGTGAATAATAGACTGCAGGGCCTTTTTATGAGTGGATGGGTTTTTATTTTTTCATGTCTGTTAGATAAAAAAAGTTTAGCATCTGTTACTGAATTAGTCCTTTTCAATTGTCTTGTAGGAAGTGTTCTCTCAGATTACCTCTTTTATTCTTTTGACTCCTTTTGCTACCTACGGAGAAAATAAAATTATTGGATTTATTTTTTGGGGGAGTTAACCTTAATGATGAAATGTAGTCGAGTGATTAACTAAAAATTGTTATCTCTTCCACCCACAAATACCGAATAATACGCCCATCGGCCAACCCAAAAACGCTATACAATGAGATAAAATTCGACTCCATTCTCTCTAAGAAAATCGGGCAGGGATCGAAGAAGGCCAGACAACGATCGAGTGGAGAAAAATCGGCCAGGGATCAAAGAAGGCCAGCCCCCAAAAAAATTCCGGTATGCTCATGATTCTATGGTGTTAGGGTACTTAATTGTGTGGTGATTTTATTTACTGTTTTTTACTTTTGCTGCTTCTGTAATTTATATTGCTGTTAGATTTCACGTTTTCATAACTGATTTACGAAGCATTTTACGCAATGATAAATTTTCACCAACTGAATTTGATGAAGGATGGAAGAAAAGGGAAGATGTAGTTACTGTTGTAGGTTGTATGCTTTATCTATCAGTAAAATTATTGGCAGAACGAGGTTTCCGATTATTTCTCTGTTTTTCAGTATTTTTTCCATTTGCGTGTGTTTTGTTTATTTGTGCTATGCTCATTATTTTATGGTCTTAGGGTACTTAATTGTGTGGTGATTTTATTTATTTTTCTTCCTTTGATTTGCTTCATTTTTCCAAAAATCCTTGGGACTTGGATATTCCAGTTGACATTTGCATTTTGAGTTGTCATTGGTGTCACAGTCAGGCAAAGCAAGCTAAGTAAAGCGGAAAAATCTCGAGCGACGGCGAGGATTCAAAGAGTGGGACAGGACCCGGATAATAAATGGGGATATCAAGGGTAATCCCGTGTTTTCATCTCTGGAAAGTGGCCCGGATAAGCAATGGGAAAACAAAATGATTGAAAAGGTCGTTGACGCGGAGCTAGCTCGTCGGGCCCACGTGACCGGAGAAGGAAAGTTGAAAGCAGAGGATAATAATCTCCAGGCATTCGGAAAAGTCGATAAAGAACCGAGTGTTAATCAATGTTTGGCTATCAAAAGATCAAAATTCAAATGCATTGCTTAGGATTGGTTTTGGTAAAAAACGGTTTGATTGTTTTCCCTCTTTTTCTTTTTCTTTTTTTTTTTGGGTTCCTTTTGCTACTGAAGGCTTTGCTACTGAAGGCTGCTTGTTCTCTATCATCTTTTTTGCTTGATGATAGCTTGATGTGACTCTTATATATACTGTATCATGAACTTCATATTGGTGTGTTGATATTAGAACTTCACATTTTATTTTCTTTGAACTGGAATTCTTATGATGCAAGTTTTAGTACAGATTTAAATAACTCATTTTAGTGATTTTATAAGTCCTGCATTGTTCTTCAAAAATTACATGTGCTTGTGGTTTTGACTCATGATTTGATTAGGCTGAAATTGAGAATACTTTGGTGGCTCACTTGTGTTGTTCACTTATCTCCATCTGCATCTTTGTGCACCAGGATTGCTCGACATAAATAAAAAGTATTTTGATGTCCAGCAACTAAGCTTCTTTTCTGTCTGGTGTATTCATTTGTACTATGTTATTTATAACTCATTAGCTATGCAACTCAATGAACATCAGGGCCGTTAAGAAATCGTTGCATGTCGGTTTTACGTGGATCATGAATGTTTTATCGTTATATGCCGTTACAATCTTACGTTCTTTATTTGGCCAAAGTTTAGTAACTCGTGAACACTTGATGTTGATTTTCCTAATCTATCGACACGTGCTATTCGTTCAAATAATGGAATAGGAAATCTGGACTACATTTACTTTTGGATTTCTCCCATAAATCTTTCATGTGATTGCAGATGTTAAGAATTTGTTCCTTATTATTTCTTTTCACGTGTCTGTTAGCCATATCGGATAAGCCTACCAGGTATAATTGAATTTCGAATGTATGCTTATTTACAACTATTAGCTAATAAATGTTTTCATACCTGTTCTTTTCATGCTTGTGGATTATTATGCTCTTCTAAGCTTTCTATCTAATTCGTTGGTTTACTTACAGATGCATTTTATACTCCTTTATGGCCGTGTTGTTCGTCTTTGTTGAAGCTGTGGATGCTGAGAAACATCTTATCACTTTGCTTTGAAGCTGTGTATGCTAAGAAACATCTTACCACTTTGCTATATGCAAAGTTTGTGGTCAGATTTGGCATCTGGTTGCAGTTTGGCCCCTTTGTTCTGTGTTTGTGGGGGTGTTTTAATCATTTTCCTTTTGAATTCTTGAATGTTCTATACTGCCAGTTTCTGTTTTAGTTGGGGGATATATATTAATGGTTTTTATTAAAGGGAATTGGTAATATATTCGAGAGTCCAAATTATTCCTCATTTAAATTTTCATTAGATCCTCATGTTTGTATCATCATCCGTAAATATAAACAAATCATCTTCGGAACTAAAGCGTTTGAACTCTTTTTTTTATTAGGAATCCTTATTAATTATAGTTCTTATAATAAATATAAAGAATTTAACTTTAAGTATATACAATTTTAATCAAACACTAATACTTATTAAACTTCCATATCGTTAACTACATACAACATAAATTGTATATAACTTCTACGTACATATGTTTACTCAACCATTTTGAGATTTGGAGAAAATTCATCGTTTTTGTAAGGCCTCCCGTTGCAAGATCACCATTTGTAAGTCAATTTTCTCTATACAATTTGTAATTACATTACATGGACTTTTATTTCTTGCATTATTGTGTATTATATAAAATATCATGCAGGATCAAAGATATAGCAATGTCGAACACTAGCCCAAAACACATTCACGATCTAATTGAAACCTCTACGATTAGGTTTGGATGTCCATTGTGAAAATAACGCTTCAACTCAGATACAAAAGATGATAATGGTAGACAAGAATGTAAGTACATAGTTTAATTTTTATAGAATGCTTACTTTCAAATTTTTTCACATGCATCATTTGAATATTTAGATCTTAGATATTTACATCTTTTTATGAGTCGATGCTCGTCAATAAATATACTTTAGGGATTCGCAAGTGGATAACTATGTCTAAATGAAAATATTCGTCAGACAAATTATCAACTACAACTGTAACCTTTTCCAATCACAATGTTTATAGGTGTCGGTTCATTATAGTCTCCTTATGGGATGATATGACACAAAATGAAGGATCAGTTCTACATGATATGGTTGCACAAAGGCCGTTTGTAACGTTCAGTAAGCTAACAACACCGAAGATATTACAACGGTAAAAACAAAATACATTATATTATAAAATAGTATAAATAATTAATTTTGAAAAATGTATTTATATCCTATAGTTTTTTATTGATGAAACAATTGGATTTTCAATTTTAATAATGCTCACTTTATATCATAAGGTCAAATGCAATTGCAAACAAACGACACATCTATTCTGGAAACCAACGCGCTTTGTGAAGAAAACAAGCAATTTCGTCAATGGTATACTCTAAATTCAGGGAATTAATGTAATATAATACAATCTAATTCAAGATAATAAGACCTTCTGTATTTATGTAATATTTATTAGGTTGCAAGCACATGACAAAAGTCTATGAAGTTGCTTGAAATGTCGATGAGGTAAAGATGAATGATGTAGAAGTTGTGACCTTACATCAAATTTGGTTCAACCGAGACGAGGGTCACAAGTTTTTCCTACTCAATATCTTTGTGTGTGCATATATTTTTAGGATTTCATTCGTGATCTTTTGTTTGAAAATTGACTGAATAGTTAATGCATATTGTTCGCACAAAATAAAATAAAATAAAATGCCTTGCCTTGAAAATGAAATAAAATGTGAAAAAGGTTGTCTGTAGACATGATATTTAAAAATAACTTATATCTACTATAGCCTAAATTAGATCTTCATATTACATTTACAGCATATCTGCAAGTTAGCGTGGTCATAGACTATAAGGTAATAAAATATCACACAAAAGAAAATGATGCATGGACAAAAAAATTTGATCCACTTTGGACATCATTATACTTTTGGCCGTGTTGCAATATTTTGATCAATGAGTTCAACACATGATTTCGATTTCTTTAGTTTTGTTCAACAGGTAAAAGATTTTTTTTAACAAAATTTAAGTGATTTTTCTTACTTATGTGAGTGTTTGAAATATTATGTGTAAACAAAGTATTTAGTTAAATAGATTTAGTTATTATATACAAAACAATGAAACTTGTAAATCAACTATTTAATTCATATACTTTTAATGCAAATATAGTGGCTTGGATTATATTGCAACACAAAGCAAAACATAAGTTATATGTAATACAAAGAGAATCAAATTGCGACAACATTATCTACACATTAAGTGGGGAATTCGCTTGTTAACAACAGTCTTTGTTCTCAAATTCCTTCGTATGATTAGACAAAATATAAATATAGTTCCCGATTTTTCCGTCTCTATATTTTAGACTACTTTTATTATCCTTTTCTTTTCATCACAGGAAAAATTCTAATCTTTCAAATGATTCG
The DNA here is from genome assembly GCA_008636005.1 of Striga asiatica. NCBI lineage: Eukaryota > Viridiplantae > Streptophyta > Magnoliopsida > Lamiales > Orobanchaceae > Striga > Striga asiatica. Next base: position 899,044 of record BKCP01004350.1, on the reverse strand, counting down.
TAGATAAGGTCGTGAATAAATCTTCTTTGATGGTATGAATCGTGTAAAATTTGTGTCGCTGCAACTGAGAAGAACGACGACTGTAAGGCATGAAAAAAGTGCAACAACAAAGTCGTGGAACCAACTCCAAGATATTAAACATCACAAAAAGACCACATCTAATATTTTATGTATAAAAGAAATTTACAAAATGTTATACAATCATCGCAGATATAGGTTGGTCTTAAACGTCATGAGAGATAACCAAAATGCAACTATAATAACTTTATTTGAGTATGCTGCAATGGTGTACATTGGATGTCCTATTAATGATTACCTCAGATCAATTGAGCAGGTGAAATATATTTTTATTTTCAAATTCACATGAATCGTTAAGTATATTATTTATTAAAGGCTTATTTTTCAATGCTCATTAGGGGGAAGAATTATCTGGATATTATAGAGGGTTGATCTTGCATGTGATGTGGATGAAGACAAAGCGCCAAAAAGGACCAAGTGCAGAAAGAAGCGATCCACAAACAAAACAATAAAAGATGAAAATGATTGCGTTATTGAAGTTGAAGATTTTGAGACAATTAGTAGTTTTAAGAAGAAATGTATAAAAAATAATACAAAAGCAAAAGAAAGGAAATCATCACAATAAAGGAGAAGAACTGAAGCAAAAATAATTCACATTAGTTTCTTATTTAGTTAATTCTCTATTTTATAGACAATTTGTCTTTGCATAGTAACTTATTTGACTTTTATTTAGATTTGAAAAACATTATCTTTCGAATATTTATGTGTTTGTGACTTCATATATTATTTCAATAACTTCAAATACCCACTAAATATAATGCACTACAAAATCGCAAAAAGAAAATAGAAAAAGTATTGCAAATGATATTGTGCACAACTATGCAACTCGGAACAACACGAAAAAAAAAAAAAAAAAAAAAAAAAAGAAAAAAATCACAAAGCAGACCAATATTTGTCACGTGCGTCGCACGTGCACTTTACTAGTAACTAAGAAAAGCTCAAACCCGCCACCAGATAACTAGCAATGATGTGGTTGATTAATTTTTTGCCTTTTCTCAACAAGGGAGCAAATCAATCGTGTTGATTTTCGGCCCGTCATCCGAATGATTCTCGAGTTGGGAGATCTCTTTACAGTGAGTGCATCCTTCCTTGTGATTCAAACCAACTGCTATAATAAAAGCAATGGCAATGACAAGCGGAACACATTTCGGATATGCTTTATAGATAATGAGTCCCACCTCAAATAGCATAGCCATGAAGCAATCAACAATGCCGAAGTTTTCATTGGTTCCAACAATGTTTAGCAAGGGAATATAATGAAAACAGAACGATAAAACAAAAAATATTTGGAGTAAATCCTTGAGCAGATAAGTCGCCAACAAACACGCAAGGATAAAGATGCCCATGCAAAAGCATTTGGCCTCAGGCCAAATTTTGAAGGTCATGTCTTCTGATTTGTTATCCTCAACACTTTTGAAGACACCGATGATTTTAAACAAGAATCCAATGGTCAATAGTGACAAGCTAATTAGCAGGAAAGCGAGAAGTACATAGCCGTCTGCATCATGCCACTTCCAAAGCTTCCGGACTGCTGCCGGGATGGCTTCCTGAACAGGTGGATCTATTATTGCCGTGATAAACACAATAAAAATTATCCATTCGCATACTACCAAGAAACACCAAAATCTTCGCCTTACTATCCCGTTCTCTTCTGCCATCCCCAATTTGAATTTGTTCACATTGTTCTTCAAACATTTTACAGAATCTATGAAAAGTTGATTGGTAGGCTTGGAACTGCTATACTCCATGATGACATTAATTTTATCTCTACCATATGCCCAGGCAACACGAGCCCCATCACCAACTCTCTTCAATCCCAAGAGAAGCATTGAGATGCTTGGTTTCAACAAAGATTCATAAACATATTCTGTCCCCTGACATCAATTTAATCTACAAGTCAATTTTAAAATTTAAATTGTTCCGAGTAAGGATTTAAAGTGCACCAAAAGCATCTATAGAATACAGACCTTAGCAAAGCATTCGTAGCCACGATAAACGTAAGCCAGACTAAACCTACAGGAAAAACATGATAAAACATATTGTAAGTATTATATTTATTTTTACAATTCGGTCAAAAGTAATCAGAGTTTGGTGTTGGAGAACTTACATAATCCCTCTAATGATAAGGTCGAATACAGCCTTCATGATCCAACACTCCCTTTCCCAAGCCGATAGTAAATCGTTAGGAGAAATTATGAAGGGAAAATGAAGCTTTGGTAGTGGAACAGAGACGCCTATAGCTGGTGTCTAGAGTGCATTTTCTCTTCTTAAAACAAGGACACTTCCAAAATATCTCAAAGGATTCTGTCAGGAGGGATTGTCTCTAACAATATAACAACTTTCCTATTTGGAAGGCTATAGTTAAGTAGGAAATCTATTACTATAAAATACAGAGAAGAAAAATGTTTGAAAAAATATTTCAATTTCCCGCTGAAAAGCTGTTTTCCCCCCTAAAGTTTAATTTGAAATTTTTTCATGCAGGTATTTGAATTGTTTTTATTCCATACATGCACATTTTCAGTTTTTTTGGGATTTGGATTTCATTTGTATAGATATATATATATATATATATATATATATATAAGATTTTGTTTGACTAAACTCACCTATCTACAAATCACATTTTCATATGTCTACCGATCTGTTTTTTATTTCCTGTTTTTTAGGTAATCAAGCCGAGTTTAAATTATGGTATCATCCATCAAATGAGTAACTGTTTAAGATAATTAGCCGTGAAAAAAGGAAATGAATTTGTAATTTATTTGGTTAAATTCAGTTTTTGAGTTAATTCTTCTCTTATGAACACGTTTCTGCGGACGGATGTTGCGGTATTGCAGGAGAAGATGATTTAGTTATATACAAATCCATTATCATGAAAACCTTATTTTTTTATTAATCTTTTTACATGTGACAATTATTTTGTTAAACTTTTTACACTAATCATGGTAACAATTTTAAATGGGAATGCTATAATAAAAAATAAAAATACAAAATTTAATCTTTATTGAAAAATTAATTTATAAGTTTTTATATACATATATATAAATCGCATATTTCAATAGAAAAATATTATTTTTTTAACATATAGTTATGCAATATATACAACTTAAATAATAATTAAAAAAACAAATACATTGTAAAGAGTTCATTTCAAAGTTATACAGACAAAGTAATCAAATTGGTCGAGACTAATGATAAAGGTATATATTCCATATTATGTTTTCATCGATTTATTATCTTTAAATACAATTATGCTGGATATATTATCCATATAAATATAATAAATCTACCCTAAAAACGATGAAGAGGACTTCGCGATAACTAAACTTAATTATTTGGAATGTACATCTTTTTATATACATATAAATAAAAAGCCAACGGTTCACCATTATACAAATCAGATAGAGATCTTTTTACTTATGTTTATTGTTTTTCACTCCACACGTATAAACTTATTTTAATCAAATCTCTTTTTATTAAAAAGAGGTAAAATAACATTTGGTTTCTCGCCTAAACTATTTGAGTAATATTTTTTGTCAAATTTTGAAAAAATCCCGCCTAATTAATGTACAGAATCATTTTGGTCAGATATTGCAGCTATTGTCTTTATTAGTTGCATGATTTAAATTTGGAATATAATATATTGACAAAACTTACAGCTATTACCTTTATTAGTTACATGGTTTAAATTTAGTATATAATATATTACAAAAAAATAAAAAGATTTTTATTTAAATTTAAAAATAAAAAATAATTATTCATAACTTACGGGTCAATATTTACTTGGACGTAAACGAAATAGTCAATATATAACTTACGGGTCAATATTAACTTGGACGTAAACAAAATAGTCAATTATTTATAATTTAATAAATTACTCAACTACTTAATTTTTTTTTTATTTTAGTAGTTTATACAATAATAAATTATTTGAAGTAATGAAACAATATAAATTTTATATTTATACTTATTATTCACATAGACTGTTAAATATATGATAACATTTTACCAAAATAACTATTTTATGGAATCACATATAGTCAAATCGATTTTCTGAATTAAAATTTTGGAATTGGACTTATTTTGAAACGAATATAATGTAATTTATTATCAGTTATGTGCACCACACGGGTTGTATACTAATTTTAAATAGACATTTTTATGTTATTTTGCACAATTTAGACTTTATATAACACTTTCAATAAATTAATATAAGTAAATTGTATTACATATTGATTTCATATTTTAAATTTATAAATATTATTTAATAAGATTTTTTTTTTGGTAAATTTAATAAGAATTTTTAACTATAAATATCAATAAATATCTCTTACCCGTGCATTGCACGGGACTTATACTAGTAGTTACATATATTAAAGAATTTTAATTAATAGATTAACTTATATATACAGATTATGTATTTATATTTTATACTTTTTAAAAATTATATTTTGTATTTATTAACGTTTGATATATATGCTATTTTAATTGTACCAAAAAAAAAAAGAAATATATGCTATTTTAATCATATAAGTAATTTTATTTTATTTTTCGAATAGATAAATTGTTTGGATATATAATAAACAAAAATACATTTAAAAAAAAAATGAAGAGGTGAATTGAGAAACCCGATATCACACACTGGTAAACTTAATAGTATGAATCATTATATTCCCATGTCTTATATCAAATACATAAATATCCCTGTTCAAAGCTGACACACACATACATGCTTGACCCTATTTCCATACTTAAACTTTCAGATGACATGTCTCCAAGAACGTAACTAAGCAGACGTTGAACAAGAGTGTGATTGGATTTGGACCACTTCAAAGCACGGTTATGCACAATCTATGTAATGGATTTTCAACTGGTGACACTCCACACGAGTTTGGTCAATTTCTAATGCGAAACCTTCTGCGACGAGGTCATTGAGAATCACGAGATTTGTGCCTTGTAATGTTGGGTGCGTTTACAACTTTTTCAAACACTGCTGAACATTGAGTCAATCTCATTAGTCGAGCGCTCGAACACTAGCAAAAGAATCAATTCTTGATCGATAAAGTTACTGCTCGATTAGACTCAACTCATTTGCAATCCCACTCAGAAAAAATCCAACTCAACAACAAGTTTCACACTCTCAACAACTAAACCACATGAAACGAAAATGGGAAAAGAAGAATAATTACCACATCTTCAACTCATGATAGAAGATAAGTCCAAAAGCATCAATCGAAACGGCCTGTACTTCGCGGGCTTCCCCGGCCCGAAATCCGCACCACTATACAAATTGAATCTTAGCGAGCCCGACAACCCAAAGACTCGTTTGTCGATCAATGGCCAGCACATCACTAGCCACTCATCCGCATCTCTTAGCAGCTCCTCCTACTTATTAATCTTGTTCGCAATAAGCTCCCCAATCATTTTCCCACCAACAATCGAGCTCGTGTCCCCAGCTGTGTCGCGATTGGTGATGCCGATGGCGATGACAAACCCATCAATCGCACTGGCACAAGAATGTAAGGGAAAATCACCTTTAGGGTGAAATTGATGTGGTCGTGTATAGGGTTTCTGTAGAATGGGGATTTGGGGGTGAGGTGAAATTGTTCGGAGACATTGTGAGTAGAAAGGCGAGATGCCGTTGATGATGAGAGAATTCATATGACGTCGCTGGATGGTGAGAAATTTGATATAACTACTCAGATAAAGATGGAAGCACCTGACGAGTCTAGCTCGAGCTTGGCTCGTTCGAGTTCGAGGTCTTCACGAGTCGAGCTCGAATTAATTTAAAGTTTATTTAGTTAACGAGTCGAGCTGAAGATAAGGCGCCGAAAAGATAATTTTTATATAACTTTTTATAATTCGGCTTGTTAAATCTCGAGGTCAACTCGTTAAGGTTCGAGTTCGAGACCTTAACTAGACGAGTTTGAACTCGATTTCTGGTTTATTTATTTACAATAATGCTAAGGAGCCAACTGTTGGTGTTCCGTTATGGAGCCAACAGCCGATGGAACAGCTCCATGTGGGGCTGTCCCACATTGGAGCCATGTGGACAGCCCGACATGGAGCTATCTCATTGGTTGTTGGCTCCATAACGGAGCCAACAGTTGATTCCTTAGTATTGCTGTATTTATTTATTGAACGAGTCGAACATGACTCAGCTCGTTAAAGGCTCGAGCTCGAGCTCGAGTACCCTAAGCTCGAGCTCGGCTCTACAGGCCTAGCCTGGACTATAGAATTTGCATGTGGGTCTTTTGCTGTTTCTTGGAGTATTTTCTTGGAGTGTTTTGAAGTGAAGTACATAACTGAACATTTTGTTATTGTTTCCTGTAATGCAAATAAAAAAAAAGGACTAACATTAACGAACATTTTTTTTTTTTGGTAAAATAAAGGAGGCTAGAGGTCTTAGAATAAGATTAAGCTAGAACCCGATGGGAGTAAGAAACCCCAATAAGGTCATGCTGAAGCCATGCTCCCAGGCAGTAGAAGGAGATAAAATCCGATGTAAACCGACCGAAGATGATGCGGCTAAGCTCGCCATATGGTCCACCGCAAAATTAGATCCCCTGTGAACGTGTTGAATCTCAAACGCTCTATAAAACATTAGTAATGACGACGGTGAATAATATTAAGACATCGAGTCAATCCATATGGAAAAGATAGGATTTAGACAATATTTAAATTCAACTGCAACCATTGTTTTAAATTGAAATGTATATTGCTAAAATTATGTGAATTGATGAATAATGAATTAAAGTTGATATGATACGTAAAAATGATTGGTTGTTATTATTTAATTATATTCATAAAAAATAAAATTAATAATAATAACTCAAAATATAACAAAAAAAGTAGAAATAACACCTAAGCTAAATTCCATGTCATTTTCATTTAATGTTTGTATTTCTATGAGAAAACTAACTAGTACGAATCCCGTGCGATGCACGGGTAAGAGATACATATTAATATTTATATTAAACGATGGGATATACGCTAATAACATAACACGTAGAGAACTAAAGTAAAACACAACCATACGTATGTTTATATATTTGAAAATAAAATTAAAAACATAACCATTTACTTTTGAAAATCTATATTGTCAATATCCTGCTGCGTAGTAAAATTACAGAAGTCAAAATAAAACGTTGGGAAATCGGTACGATACTTCAATACTTTGCAGTAATAGATTGTTATTTATCAATGTTATTTTCTACTATCCTCGAAATTGTCACTCATCTTTGTAACATTAACGTCACGAATTAATCCAGTTATGCGGCCACCCTGTAAAATCGCAATAGAAAAATAATATTTTTGTCAAAAATTATTAAATAATAAATATTTACAACAACTATTAAATCACATAATGAAGAATACTAACATCACTATCGTGGAAAACTATTTTCAAATAACTTTTGTAAGAGGCATCAAACATCATCTTAAAGATGCTGCTGGAAGTTTCAAGATAACCTTCGTATTTCATTTAAAATCCTTGATTAGATAAAAGGTAGATCCATGCCTTTATTTTGAATGTGTGAACTTATGATTAGTATGGATTTCATTTTACCAGGAATGTGAGTTTATTTATAGATGAAATTTTTGTGCATATATATGCACTTATTTTCTAAGTTTTAAAATGTGGATTTATATGATATAAGCTTATTACTTGATTTGATTTTTTTGGCAATTTTGAGGGAAATCGGATCATATCCCAAGAATATCCTAAGACTTGATTTTTTTTTTTCGATTTTGGTGGTAATAAAAACTATTCCAATAATATTATGTATTTATCTCTTAAATATATGATTTTTTTAAATGGTAATAAAGAATTTTAGTAATTTGAGGTTCCCAAAATTTTTTATGTTCTTATTTTTTTTAATCCAATATGTTAACACTAACTATTTTGAACGTGTAACAAATATAAAATTGTTGAGATTTTCCTTTAATTGAATCTATGCAATTAGGTAAATATTATTAAGTTAATATATATAACTCTCTCTCTCTCTCTCTCTCTCTATATATATATATCTATATCTTTATATAAAGTAAATAAACAAAAGCAGTATCATACCACTATAATATGCTTTTAATTTGTATATTTTAATCAAAAGGGAAATATAACATCTGATTTAGGTAAATAGATATATGATATTATTTGACATATTCCTTAAAATCCCAGACTTTATTACAAAGTTATATATTTTTTTATATAGTTGCAATACGTCAAGTCAATAATTTTAAAATACTAATGGCCTCACCACATTGTCAATAGAAAAATTACGGAAGTCAAAAATTAATTGTAGCAAAATCGGAAGAAATTTCCAAGACTTTCGTCTTCCTATTAATTATGAGTTTCAACTTCGCCATGGTAGAACGATATTTACTAATATTGCTTTCTAATTTGTAATTACGAATCTTTTAAATATTCAATTTTTTTCTGCGTGCAGACGTATATTCAATAAGGCTAAGTAAATAATTTTTATAAAAAATAAAATTTTTATAAAAAAATTTATAAAGTTGGTAAATACGTATATTTTGTAAAAATATTTGATAAATACATATAAATTTATAGTCAAAATAATATGACTGAGTAAAGATTTAACAATTATAGTCTTATTAAAACTGAGAAAATTTTATAAAAATATTAATTGGTAAATACGTGTCAAAATAATATGACTAAGTAAAGATTTAACAATTATAGTCTTATTAAAATTGAGAAAATTTTATAAAAATATTAATTGGTAAATACATATATTTTAACTATAAATTTACTCAATCTTACTATTTTGACTGTCGAATTTTTTGGAGATTTTAGGAAATTTTTTAAATATTTTTTTTTAAAAAAAAAAATCAGCGAACAATTATCTTTCAATAAGGCTTTTGTGCAGGTCTATCATCATCTTTTTTTTTTACCAAACGAAAACAAATTCATTAATCTCACAAGATACTTCAACTGAACAATACATACCATCCCTATCAACTAAGATAGGTAACCCACAGGGGAATGCACATTATCCCCCGCCAAAGCCATTTTGGCTAACCCACAACTAACTACTAAGGACTCTGAGCCACTAAAACTACATACAAAAAAAAATAAAAAAAAAAACCTTAACCATAATATCCTCAAATAACAACATACAAGATAAATCAAATAAACCATCTGCCACACCCTGATTCAAAGCAACAGCCAGATTTCCAAACAATAAGGAGCAGTGCACTTTAAGCCATCCTTTGTCCACAGCAAGATTTAAAGCCCACCTAATTGCCTTAAGATTACTTCTATTTCATTATCAGTTCCACTCAAGCACTTGCTTTATCATCGTCAAAAGCCAATATTTTATCCCCAAATCAAATCACAATCAATTTGCCAATTTTTTTTTCCATAGGTTTCTCAACAAACATCTATTGAATCAGTGTCTAGATATGTAGAAAACAACATTTTAAATCACCAGGACCAAAGATTCCAAACCCTAACTTTGGAAAAAAAGGGGAGGGGGGGGGAAATGAATAAAAAAAAGAAGCACAGCAGAAACCTAGGCAACGGGTAATCCGAGGTAATCAAACAACCGCCGATTTCCCGATGATGTTGGTGAACTCATTGAAGTTGATGACGTCGTCGCCGTTGGTGTCGGCACTGTAAAAGATATTGTAAAATCCACATGCGAAAAGAATCAACGACAGTAAAAGCTTCTGTGGCTGTATTCTGGAAGGTCATTATACGAAAGACCGTATATATTAGTCGGAATAAAATTTATCTTTTGAAGAACATATTAATATTGTAACATATATATAATTTCACTCTTAAAAATTGAGCAAAAGGTAGGTTGCCGAAAAACAATCTCCCATGTTTGATTTCTTTTAAAAAGGTCCAGTTATGAATGATAAATGTTTCATTCAGAACAACTCACTTGAAGAAGCTAATTTCGACAGACGTTTAGAGAAATAAAAAGAAATAAAAAATATCACCTTTCCCTAAGACGATTTTGCTGGGTGGGCTCTTTTTCTGAGCTTGATTCAGGATTGGGTTTGTTCTTGATGAGGACATCTCCAAGTTTTTCAGTCACAACCCATTCATTTGCCCTCTTAGCCTCGAATAGACCAATGAATAAAGCCTTGCTCCTGTGAAATGACATTACGTTCTCAAAGAGAAGCCAAGGTATAGCCAGATGTAGTGACCTGAAAATTTCAAAGATCAAATTTCAAAGAGAACCCATTCATCGATTAAACACACCAACTTCTATCTTTTCTCTTTATTGCATTTTCAAATGCATTTTAATGACAAGTTGCAGTCTAACCTTTCTTCCTTATTTTCAAATATATTTTGCAGCGTAATACCAAAAGTTGGAGTGAACTGCAAACATTTTTACGTTGAGCTGGAATTCATCAAAAGCGAAAAGTCTTGATACTCTCTAGTAATTAACTATTAAGGTAGAACTTTGAGGTAACCTCTGTAGTTATTTCATAAGAACTTTTGATACAAGACGAAAGAAAGAATTTACATTAGACCTTGGAGTTGCGACCAACGTGTTAATGGTGGCAATTATAAAAGTGGCCAAAATGGCTCCCCAATTAGGAACATCAGCTTCAGGAATCAAACTCACCAAAGGCAGAACCACACAGTAAAAGGAGAAAGTGAACATAGTCCCAACAATCTTCCGTATGAAGAAGAAATTGTATATTATGTAGAACTTTGTCCAGATTGACACTTCCTGTTAAAAAAAAAAAAAGGGCGAATCAACCATGTCTATTCAGTGCTTTTCAACTACCTTTAAGTATCTCAAGTCTCAACAGAGATGCAAAAAATATACTGTAAGTAGCAAAACTCGAGCGAACCTTGTTTTTCGAAACCTCAATCACCATTTTCCAGAATAGATTGGCCGGCCCACAGGCCCACCTGTGCTGTTGAGAACGATATGCCGTGAAAGTGCTGGGGTGTTCACTTTTAACCTGTTCAAAAGCTTAAAAATCAAATCTTTACTGCTTATGTATCTGTGTCTGGCCAAACATCAAACTTTGGCAGGCAAAATTAATGAAGTTACAAGACATCTATTACATCTTACCTCAAGGTCTTCTAGGAAAACATATTTCCAGCCTTTGAGGCCAGCTCGAATGGCAAGATCCATGTCCTCTACCGTTGTTCGGTCATTCCATCCACCGGCCTCGTTTATGGCTGCAATTCTCCATATTCCACCACTTCCTGAGATTTTTTTTTCTTCAGCTAATTTAATCACACAAGTAAGAAAATTTCAAACCTGAAAGTCTAGAATTTTTCCTTTTTTTTTTATCCATAGTACATCGATGGGAAAACTTCAATTGACGCTTGAAAATCAGGGAACGCTTGAAAATAGGAAGGCAAACAGTTCTGTTTCGTGTCTATTATAATTCGGTTGATGAGAACTTGCTCGTCCATGTCGGGGAGGATGGCGGCGGCGAGCTCGTCGAAGTCGATAGCGCCTTTGTCGTTGGCGTCCATGGTGGCGAGGAGGGCGTGGATCTGGTCGCCGGAGGGCTGCGGGCTCGAGCTGGGTGAGGCTATCGTCGTGATCCATGTCGAACCGCTTGAAAAAGTTGTAGGGCTGCCGAATTATCTGCTTTGCCATCCCGATTTTGGCTGGGAATATTTAGGGATGAAAAAGAAAGATTATCTTCCCTTTTTTTTTCTCTTTTTGCTGTTGCTGCGATCTTTTCCTTTAAATTTAGGATTAAAAAAATTAAATTATAGAAATAGATAAGTTCAAATCAGATGAAATCAATAAATAATTCTCCAAAAAATTCAAATTGATAACTGGCGGACAGATTCAATTTTTTGCCAAAAAATATTCTTCATTATAGTATTTATTTAGGCGGGAACTGAAATCTTTTTTTTGTTGATTTTTTACTTGATTTTTTCAAACAACTATCATTCCCTCTTTATATATTAATAGATTAACAAAATCCTTCTAAATTTCCTATTATGCCTTTTAGCGTAATTGAATTTATGAAAATTGCCCCTCCTTTCCTTAATCCTTGGAGAAAGAATTCATACGTCAAAATCTTCAAAACCAAAATCAACGAATTTCTTCAATTTCCACAAATTAAACATTCAAATTTCTTCAAATCTTCAACTCCAAAAATCAATTGAACACTCATCAATAAGCTATCAACGTTCGGATATACAAACGCAAAATCGAATCTAAGAACATAGAGCTAAACAATTTGTAAACCGTTTACTTACCTCACCATTCAACAGAAGTTATATACAACAGATGATATCAGTTTTTCTATAGAACAATCCGATTGTTTTTCTTATGGAACAATCTGCCTACATGGCTCTTATGTGTATTAAAACAAAATCCATGTCATTTTTTATTTATTTTTGCTTTATTGTTTCTTTGAGAAAAAAAAAAGAAAGGGGCGAACATAACGTCATTATCTTCTTCGTCTTGCATTTACTGTGGCGTACTGTGGACGCCACCAAGAAAAAAAAACGTCGTTATTCTTCTCGCATCTCCTCTGGACGTAACCCGGTTGTTCTTCTTCTCGCATCTTCATTCATACAAGGGTTTTCTGAAAATTTATAAGGTAATCCTAATTGAATTCAACTATGTAAAAGAAATTTTCTAATATTTCGAGTTAATTTCAGTTTATTGAGTTCATGTTTTATTTATTCATGTATTTATTAACAAAATATTATATTATTATAATGAATTCAAAACGAAGAATATTAAATATGAATTTTTTTGTCATGATTGTAGATTTATTTTTATTATTTATGACTTTCGGTATATTTGTTTACGTAGGATGGAGATCAAACAAGATGAAGCGTTCATACCACAGGTTGATTCATCGGTGAAGCCTTTAATAGGACAGGAATTTGAATCGGCGGAAAAAGCTCTTTGTTTCTACAATGAATATGCTAAACATGCAGTATTTAGCACTAAAATTAAAAATAGTGAAAACGATCCAAAAGCTGGCACTCTTGTGATAAAAATGTTTGCTTGCTCTAAAGAAGGGAAGACAAATGTGGCGTACCGAAATAAACGAGTTGCAGTGACAGAAACTAAGGAACGAAAGCGTGGAGAGACTCGTTGTAACTGCCCAGCTCGAATGAGTGTTAGAAAAAAAAAATGAAATTTAGGTGGTGAAACATTTTGTAGAGAAACACAAGCATCCGCTCGCTACTCCTAGGAAGGTTCACCGGTTGTACCGGACGAACAGGCTGTACAGGAAGACGAGGGTGGCTAGGACCCGTAGGCTGTGCGTGGTCCTGATCATCTGAGGAGTCGTCCGAGTCACACTCCTCTGAACCATGCTCTCTTTCGCCGTACGACTCATCAGCATACCCCTGCTGACCATAGGGTAATGGTACGCGTGCGCGAGGAGGTATCGACTTCCCTGCGTAGCGGGGAAAAGTATATCGCAACTGATCGTACGGTCCTGGTGCCGGGGGCATCGAACTGCCTACCTGGCCAGGATAATAAAATCCATGCTCACCGTACGGGAGGACTCCGTGGAGTCGCGAACTATCTGGCTGGCCCTCAAAATGATATCCCTGCGGACCATCTCGCACTGGTGCGGGGGGTCTCGAACTCTGTCTAGCCTGACGAATCTGTACCCTCCGAGCCTCATTGATCATCGTCTGCCTTTCCATGTCCCTCTCCCGACGAACGGACGGTGACTTCTAGTGTGTCACGTGTCAGATCTATCATAATAGTCATCGAACGCCTCGTCGTCGTCCCTGCTATTAGATTGTCCAGGTCTGCCAACACCCTGAATCATAAATATAATTATTAAATTTTTCCATATGTAATGACTATTCTAATAACTATTAAAATAGATTATAATTCATTTTTATTTTAATATATAAATTTTATTCATTATTATTATAATTATAATTGTTGAGATTTATAATAGTTATTATAATTTTTTATTTAAATTATTATAATTAATACTAATTCGTAATTATTATTATATTCAATTATAATTATCATTACAAATTATTATTATTATTTCTTATAATATTATTATTATAAGCATTTATAATTTATAATTATTAATATTATTAATATTATTTTTAGAATTTATAATTAATTACAATTTATTCAACTTATTATTATTATAATATTTAATAATTATTATTATAATATATA
>BKCP01004350.1:836586-866988 GCA_008636005.1 Striga asiatica | reverse complement strand
TTTGCTCATGTAATAATGTATTTATGAACATAATTATTTGTTTTAGTTTTTCTTCATCCTAAAGATGATGTACTCGGAGAATTATCTTTACCAATGATCTGTATACCTGTAACCCAGTGTCTTGGTTCAAACAGAATTATGTGATAACAAGGACGGACGGAAGCGTAAGTTTATTTTGTTTTCAAAACTTTTAGTTTCTGAAGTATACAAGTGTTTAACTTTAATTTTAAAGCCTACGGTGGTTTGAGTAAGACCGGATTTGTTTTTGGTTTTAAATAAAATTTAGATATATTTATATAATTTTTCATTAAAATTCATACTATAAGTTGGTTTTGAATTGATGAATACCAATTCATCATTTTAAAGATTCAAGTGACGAAATCTCAATCTCAACAATAAAAGTGATGAATAGATACAATATTTGTTATATTTAAATTTTTCTTATCAATATCATCATCACAATTTGAAAATAAAAAATAATCATTGCTACACACATTACCAATTCAACACAAAGTACTATTCATACTCACATATTATTAACTATTATCCGTCTATAATTTACTGTTTTGTGTTAAATATTTTTATTTTATATTTATTTATAAACTTCTATAGTATTTGATTACTCATTTTTTTATCCCCTCAAAATAAAAAATTTCCAAAAGAATTAGACTAAGTAGTCAGGAATTTCCAAAGGGTGGTGCCAAGGACTGTAAACGAGCCGAGCCGAACTCGAGCATAAGGTGGTGCTCGAGCTCTTAACGAGCAGAGCTGAGCTCGGCTTGTTAAATAAACGAGCCATAAGTCGAGCTCGAGCTCAACTTGTTAAAGCCTTGAGCTCGAGCCGTTCTCGAGCTTTAATGAGCCGAATTATAAAAAATTATATAAAAATTCTCTTTTCGAGCCTTAACTAGCCGAGCTGAGCTTGGCCCGTTAACTAAACGAGCTTTAAATGAGTTTGAATTCGACTGGTTAAGACCTCAAATTCGAGCCGAACTAGACTTGTTTAATTTAAAAGCATTACTTTGTGCCCTTTCTAGTCAACTCCCTTGGATTTTCGGCACTATTGTTACTGCTTTCAAAATTGGAGTCACCTTTGCTTTCCGCCGCAATCTTAGTAGCATATTGTTAACAGCCTAAGCCCACACAGATCTTGACATTTCTATATCGTAATCTCTTGAAAAGTGACGTAACCGGTACATTGACTTCCCCACGCACATATTCATACTCCACAAACATTTTCATAAAAGTTTTGGAATAACAAGGCTATTGTTGGGCAATC
The DNA here is from genome assembly GCA_008636005.1 of Striga asiatica. Lineage (NCBI taxonomy): Eukaryota > Viridiplantae > Streptophyta > Magnoliopsida > Lamiales > Orobanchaceae > Striga > Striga asiatica. The sequence goes on along the minus strand of BKCP01004350.1, from coordinate 865,709 downwards.
ATTCATTTTCAACATATATACATATTTTTAAATTGAAATGTCATATTTTCAAAAATATAAATATATGACATTTTATAACATAAGTAACATTATTTGTTAAAAAAAAAATGTGACAAGTCCAACCGCCTAATGTAAGCTGTCTCATACAAAAAATTGTTATTTCAAAAAATATGACAAATTATGGATAGAAACTCCTTGACAAACCATATTAATATAAATTAATTTACTAGAAACTTGCTCACAAAATCATATTCATCAATTATATAAATTATAAAAAGTATGAAAATTTTTAGTATAAAAATTATTCATTTGTTGTGAATCAATTTCTTGGATACAAACATTTTTAGGGGCCTATGTGGCCCCTTCGCAACAAAGACCTCTGTCGCAAGAAACCACCGAAATTACCTGCAAAGGGGGAAGGGGGGAGGGGGGTTCTCTATTTTTTTTTTTAAATAGAACCACCTCAAAGGGTAGTGGATGACTACCGAAATCTAAACGAGGGGTAGTCGTCCTGATCCATCCACACAAAAAGAGTGCGGAGACGTAGAGGAGCGTCGTCTGGGTCAAAAGTGCGCCTCTGGAGAGTGGAGGCACCGAGGCTAGCAAGGTAGTCAGTCGGTCGGTTCCCCTCGCGGAAGATGTGCGAGATCCGGTAGCGAACAGAAGTGTGGATCTGATGTGCATGAGCGGGTGTTGAATCTTCCACGAGCCCTGGTGGGCCAAGGTCAGGAGGGTGGCGACAGCGGCAACATCCAGCTCAATCCAAATGTGAGTGGAGATAGAGGCTGCAATTTGAAGACTGATTTGGAGCGCCTGAATCTCCGCGTCATAGCTCGAGGCGGCCTGAAGAGGGGCGTGGAAGGCAGTAATGAAAGCTCCGCTGTGATCCATAATCAGGCCCCCACCCCCGGCGGCTCTGGTAAGCCGGTCGAAGGATCCGTCAGCGTTCAGCTTAACCCAAGGGGAATGGGGTCTTACCAAACCAACGGCTCTGGGGCGTGGATGCTGGACAGACGGCAGTGGAGGCTGCATGAAGCGGTGAGGCGGCATGCAATTTATCCAGTCTCTAGGCTTGAGTCTACCCATAAAAGTAATATCCCTATGCTTCGCACTATTCTTCTCTGTCTAGATGAAGACAATGAATGAGGAAGCCCACATGTCTAAAGTGTGTGCGCTAAGAAAAAACTCAAGAGCACAAAGAAACTGTCTGTAGTGGGAATGAAATTATATATAGAAGGGATATTTGAATTTTTCGGATTTGTTTCAATTAATCCCTTCTTAATATAATTTGAAAACGTGCTGAGCCTAAATGGCTGCTTCGCACGCTTCCGAAGCTTACTCGACAACATTACATGCTTCGACTTTTGGTTCGGATACATTCCCTAATTGTTTAAAATAAAATACTTAATAAATAGGATTCTTATATGTCGTGTAAATCCTTCAACTTCAAATTCTTATCGTATAATTTGAAAACGTGCTGAGTCTTAATATAATTTGAAAACGTGCTGAGCCTAAATGGCTGCTTCGCACGCTTCGGAAGCTTACTTTGCAACATTACATGCTTCGGCTTTTGGTTCGGATACATTCCCTAATTGTTTAAAATAAAATACTTAATAAATAGGATTCTTATATGTCGTGTAAATCCTTCAACTCCAAATTCTTATATCGTATAATTTGAAAACGTGCTGAGCCTAAATGGCTGCTTCGCACGCTTCGGAAGCTTACTTGGCAACATTACATGCTTCGGCTTTTGGTTCGGATACATTCCCTAATTGTTTAAAATAAAATACTTAATAAATAAGATTCTTATATGTCGTGTAAATTCTTCAACTCCAAATTCTTATCGTATAAAGCTTACTTGACAACATTACATCTTAGGATTCTTATCTTGTCGTGTAAACCAAAATAAAAAAATTTAGCTTTATATATTATTTTATTTATATAATTAATGTAAACAATAACTTTTTTTATATAGTTTAAAATAAAAAAAATACTATAATTTTACAAAAAATATATAGCGACTTGCATTTTATATCTTTTCAATTCAACCATAAATACATTATTTAAATCTTTTTAGAATATCTATAAAAATACATTGAAATAGTTATAGAATATTATATGATCTTTCTAATATATTTTAAAGAGTTGAAATAGTTATACAACAACATATGTATTTTTTCTATTATTTTATATTTTATATTTTTTTTCAAACAACTCGTGTAGTACATGGGTGTCGTACTAGTATATATTAATTTTGAGTAATGTAGCTCCTCATCCTGCCATATATACATAGTATTTAAAAATATATTTTTAAAGTTATAATTGAATAAAACTGGCAACTGGTTCAACCTGTGAAGAAACTAGGGCAAGATAGGTAGCCGTACCTTAAATAGCTGAGAGGCACACAAAAATGGCGTTAGGGCTCTAACGAAAAACGAAGCCGGATTAAAGGGCTGGGCCGCTGGAGCAAACTACTTATCTTTGTACACACAGCACCAAGGTATCCAGTTCATTATCCAATTCTCGATATTCAATTCGATTTGCCTAATATCTCTTGAATCTCAGATCTATTTTCTCAAAGTCCTTTTGTCGCGTGATTATTCAGATATTAATTAATTTAGCTTCTCTTTATTCTGTAATTTGTTTTGCCGTGGCTTGTGAATTTGTTCTGCCTTTTTTTTTNATTGGATAAAATATATATTATTTTTGTAATTTTAGCAGAGCATGGATCGGTACCAAAAGGTGGAGAAGCCAAAAATCGAAACACCCATTGACGAAAATGAGATTCGCATCACAAGCCAAGGCAGGATGAGGAGCTACATCACCTATGCCCTGACTTTGCTTCAGGTTTATTCATCTACGCTCGTGCCGATTAACAGTTCTGTCTATTTAATAGCGCATTTTGCCAAATTATGTTTCCTTTTCTAGCTTTTACTTTTGGCATTGCTGACACACTCACACGTATAAAAATTATTGATCTCTGCTTTTTATTGGTTCAAAAGGTAGATTGAGTTGTTTCGTGGTTTAGCAGATTCTATGCGAAATCCTTTGCCGCCTCATTAATAATTATTGTTCATACAAGTTCTTGTTCGACCTAGGTTTTATATAAATTGTTGTCAGATGAGCACATCTAGCTTTGTTGTATGGATTTTTCTTACCTTTACAGTTGAAGGGAACCTAGTTACATCTATTGGAACTTACTGCTGTAAATAAATTACAGTTTCCCCATCTCTGATTTTCAATTAGATTCTCTATATTTTCATGGTGCTAGATATTTTTTGGAGGCTAACACCGAATATAAGAAAAAGTTGTTACCTTTCAACTATTATGTGCAGCAGTTTAAAGGAAATTTTTTATTAGTCACTTAAGTTTTGTGCAATTGAACTGGTTATATTTTTATTCTTGAATGTTGTCTTTTGATTGTATTTTCTGATCTGTTAAAAGAACTTGCTGCCAAATGCATGGTTACCAATTATGAAGCTTATATTGAAAGATTCATATGCTTAACTGACAGGTTTTGGTATGTACAGAAATATCTGTTTGTAATTTATTGGCTATTTGTTTGTTTTTTCTTGGTTTGGACGAGACTGTTAAACATCATGATGGTTAATTAGTACAAGCATTTTTAGTTTTCATGTACACATCAATCTGATTTTCATGTTTGATTATGTGGAATGAAAAATTTTCAGAGGCTTTAATTTATCCTTGCACCATTCTGTAGGAAAAAGGTTCAGATGATATTGTATTTAAGGCAATGGGCAGAGCCATCAACAAAACTGTCACAATTGTGGAGTTAATCAAGGTCATTTCGCTGAGTCATTTTTTCCATGTTATTTAACTTATCTTTGTCTTATTGGTATCTAAAGATATTTATTTATTTTTTTCCCTTAACTCAGAGGAGAATTGTTGGTCTTCACCAAATCACAGTCATTCAATCCACCGACATAACTGACACGTGGGAACCTCTTGAGGAAGGGCTCCAGACGTAGGAGAATACGATTTTATAGAAGGAACTGTCTAACCTTTGCATTTAAATGTGTACTTTGACATGCTATTTGTTGATTTTGACAGTTTGGAAACCACCAGGAAAGTCTCGATGGTAACAATCACTCTCTCGAAAAAGGAGCTAGACAAGACAAATGTTGGGTCAGTTAATTTATATTTTCTTCTCTGTTTGTGACGTCTAGACTCGAGTCTTAGCATTTGAGAAAGAATGCAACAAACTATGATTGGTTGTAAAGAAATTATATTTCCACGCTTTAATATCTTACATAACTCTATTTTTAAATTCTGATGTGCTCATATTTTTTCTTAAGCAACTACCACATATCATGCGAGTGGGATAATTGATGGACTGTTTATATTATTTAGGTACCAACCTCCGATACCAGCTGACCAGGTCAAAGTTGCTAATGAAGTCGACTATGATGGAGGTGGTGTCGTGTTTTTTAATTCCTATACGTAATAATATATTCCTTCAAGGTCTCATGTTCCAACATATTGTATTTATGCAGATGGGTCTCCTCCTGCCCGAGGAAGAGGTCGAGGTGGAAGAGGAAGGGGAAGGCCAAGACCCCAATCTGGTATTAATTTGATCAAGTAGTTTTTTGATCAGTCAATTTCATTGCAGCACTTTCTTATATTATTTGCCCTAATTGTTTGAATAGGTAATGGTTTTGCATCTGGGGAGTATGAAGATGGAGGGTATGAGAGAAATCGTGGGTATGGGAGGGGTGGTAGGGGAAGAGGTAGGGCCCGCAACTTCCGTGGGCGTGGGAGGGGAGGCTATGGTGGTCCTCCTCCCCAGGTGGAAGATGCTGCGGCCTACGATCAAGATGCACCTCGAGGTACTACGTCTTTTGCTTGTGTTTTATTAAATAAGGGTTTCTCAAAATTTTTCTAGTTTAGATGATGCAGGTGTGGAACCATTTATTTGTTTGCGTCCTCTCGATTGAGAACGTGAAACGTAATGACTAGAATATGGTTCATTGTGTGTGAACGATTTTGTTTGATGAAAACGGAATGACATACAGGGGTTGATTTGCAAAATAAATGTATTTTGAAGAGTGAGAATGCCTTCTTGTGACTTTGTATATTGAGAACCCTTTTATATTTGTTCATCTTGTTCAGCAATATTTTCCATGAGGATATGTTATTAAAAAAAACTAATTTCACTTAGAGCTATACCCTCTCGATAATTGTTAATTGTTTCTAGTCTATGAGATGCTTCTGGAAAACGAAATGGCATACAGGGGTTGATCTGGAAAATAAATGTATTTAGAAGAGTGTGAATGCCTTCATGTGACTGTATATTGAGAATATTTTTATTTTTGTTCATCATGTTCAGAACTGCAATATTCTCCCTGAGGATTTAAGTTAAGACTAATTTCACATAGAGCTATATACCCTCTCGGTAATTGTTAATTGTTTCTAGTCTATGAGTTGCATCTTCAGTGATGATGTTTGTCAGAAAAGTGCAAACTCTGAAGGTGATGCCAATTTTTTTCCCATATCCAAAAGGTTATTTTGTTTTCATGTGATTAGTTCAATCTGAAGGGCAAATTTTTTATTATTCTTATCCATCTTCTACTTTGTACAACCTTTCGTTGCTGGTTTGTGTTATTCATGTTCGTATGTGTACTAAAAGTAACAATGCTGCAGGACGTGGCCGTGGAAGGGGTTTTCGAGGCAGGGGTCGTGGATTCAGATCTAATGGGCCAGTCCAAGCTGCTGCTTGAGTTGCTCAGGTGTTTGAATTTGGGGTTATTATTGTATGAGAAAAATATGATGTTCTATCACTTAATGCCATTTGGCCCCCAAGCTTCTTATGTTATTTCTGTAGTTCTTAGTTTTTTTTTTTACCTTTAGGATGCCGTTTGTAATGATTGTAGACTGACATGGACTGCGCGTGCGTGGTGAGCGTTTTTGTTTATCTTTGTCAAGTAACCAATTATAATGTTTACTAGCTTTTTACTGTAACCTTATAGGTGATGAACATTATTCTTTAATTTGTATGTCTTGTTGGTTGAAACTATAAAAAAACCCAGGCATCATGTTGTGTACTTTTCTTGGGATGGTTTACTGGTTTTCATTCAGTAACTCCAAATTTGCAGTGTTTATGCTTCAAACTATGTCTTAGCTTTCTTTTCTCTGTAGTTTTTTGAAACTATAAAAAGCCTAGGCATCATGTTTATGCTCAAGAAGTGAGTGAAATTCATATTTTATTCTATTTACATTGTTCATTTTTGAAAGTAGAAATGGTCTGCTTATTTTGAGTACCAACAGGCAACATCTTTCCTGCCAGAAGCTCTGCACAAATTTGTGTGATACAAACTCTATTGAAAAGCCACTTTAATGTTAGAATGAGCTAATGACTGATGGTTCTAACATGTTAAAGTTTGTTTTTAGGTTAGATGTGGGGAGTACAGCAAGGAAATCTAATTGTATATTGTTAACAGGGAAATCTAATTGTATGTTGTTAACAGTATATCTTTGTGTAATTGTTCTGTAAATCCAATTGCTTTCTAGGTGAACCTAGTTTTATTTTTGTGTTTAATGCATAAAATTTACAGGTACTAATCGAAATTTGTATGTGTTTTTTGTTCTTGTATATTAAAAAATATGTGAACAATTTTTATATTTTTGTTTTGTTTGCACTCTCCCTTTCTTTATTTGTCAACTAATGACGTTATTTTTTTTTATCTTTTCAAAATTCCTGTTATACATTAGAAATGTTTCATCATATATTGATGAGATATTGAATTTCTCGCGAGATTTTCATGATTATTTATTTATTTATTTATTTGTTTTTCTAAAATTCGCGTTATACCTTTGAAATGTTTAACTATACATTGTTGAGATATTGCAAAATTTTAAAAAATTCAATAAAAAATAATAGTTTCAATAAAAAAAATGATGGCCCTAGCATTCAAAACTACGACATTAAGCATGCAAGGCACCAATAAAATCACTCCACCACACATGATAGATAGTATTTTGTTAGCCATTACAGTTTATTTATAACCTGTATTAAATTAAACTTAAAAAATTAGAATAAATAGTTTAAAATAAATTAAATTTAAAATATTAATATAAATAATTAAAATAATTTAAAATGAAATAAAAATATTTGTAAAAATAAATTAAAAATCTAAAATTAAATTTAAAGTATTAACATAAATAATTAAAATAATTTAAAATAAATATTAATATCAATAAGATTAAAATAATTTAAAATATAATATCAATAAGATTAAAATAAGTTAAAATTAAATTTAAGAGGTTAATATCAATAAGATAAAATAATTTAAAATAAAATATATAATGTATATTAAATGTTCATGGTCGGTTTTGCCAACAAGATTACGAAGAGGTCGTAATTATTTTTTTAAGATAGAAATAGACGAGAAAGAAGATAAGATGGTCGACAAATTATATGTTTGCGTTAATACGTTTGCAACGGGATTTATTAAGGGATTTTTTTATATATTATTAGAAAAACATTTATAATTTATTTATAGTATATTATTTTTTAAAAAAAGCTTTTATTTATTTTTATAATAAAAAATAATAATGTCATTCCATTTCAGCCCTATTCATTCTGCATACCAAACGCATCAATGACAAAACATGTTTCATTCCACTCCCATAATCATTCCATTCCTACCAAATTTCATTCCATCATACCAATCATGCCATAAGTGTTAAACGTATGAACAAAAATATATAAAAGTAGCAAAATCGACTCCAATACAACGAGACTTGGTATCTACTTGGGTCTAAAATAGATTTAAAGGTAGACCTAGTGCACTTGCATTGGAGTATATATTTTTTTAAATTGGGTCTATTTCCTACATGGCATGTATATTTTTTTGAATGAACTCAAAACATTGTGGATGCATATGAATTTATCATTAGACAAAGTCTAAATTAGGTCATACAAATATTAATAAATTACTTTACATATATATTTTTGTTCATATGAAATATACTAGTTTATACTAATTAAAAAATATAATGAACTTTTAACTATATTATTACTATTGTATGTTCTATATGTAATTAATAAAATCTATTCTATTACATTTTTAAAAATCTTTACATATAAAAAAAATTATATGGGCGTCCGAACCTTTTAGAGTATCTCCAATGTGCCTTTTGATATTATAAAAAATCATCCATATCATCAACTTTTGAAAGTGTATTACTAATTTATTCTCCATTACATTATGTCATGATGATGTGGATATACTTTCTAATATCTAACTAGTAATTCATCATGTGCATATGTACAAATTACAAAAAAATAATAATAAAACAAACAAAAAATCAAAAGTTATTTAATAATACGTATCACATTAACTAAGTAATTTATTTAATAATTAATACATCTTAGCTTAATTTTTAAATTATAATAAAAAGATATTATACATGTGAAATTTTACATATATTAATGATAATTGTTGTATGAATATAATGAGTGTTATAGCTTTCTATATATTTTGAACATAATAATAATAATAATAATAATAATAATAATAATAATAATAATAATAATAATAATAATAATAAATTTAGGGCGACAATGCCCCAATTTTACATGTAAATCCGCCTATGATTTGTTGTTCACCATACTAATTCTTGACTTTCCAATGATTGGTATTACCCGTGACTGAGTAATTAACAAATAACCAGTGATTGCAAACTGTTTTTCAGCAATGGCTGTATCTATAACCCTTTATTTTCATTTTGTCCTTTTGAAAAAAAATAAAATGAATCTTAATGAATAAAAATAAGTTATCCCTCTCATAGTCTTTGCTTAAATTGCGGTGTCATGATATCATCAAATGGCGTGGTTATAAAAGGTCAAAATAATGGATATTATTTTTAAAATTTAAATACGTGGATAATTATATTTTGGTACAATTTTCTTCTTTCTAATAACTTGTATACATAAATAGGACAGTTTTATAATTATATGAGTTAATTTCTAGTTCGGGTAGTTATAACTTATATATGTCATTTTTAACGTTTTATCTAAGTTAGGACATTCAAAAGCATAAAACACTTGGATATTTTAATTATAAATAACCTTTATTTATTATTAATTTTTTGAATATGTATATTAGGTAGCTTTTCACGATGTTTGATTTGTCGTATATTGCACATATAAAATGCCATTTTTCAACAAAATCGATTAATCATTTATATCCCATATGTAAAATAAAAATAATTACATTTACCTTTACACATAAAAAGTTATTTGTCAATCATAATTTGAAAATAATTAATGTAATAAATTAGTTAAAATAAGTTTATATAAAATCCATTTGATTTGCAATATTGGTAAGCAAGTATATATACGATATGGTTTTAAAAATATTTATCACTTAAGATGAACGAACGAGTTTAATAGTGACAACTTAAAAAAGAATAATATTTTGTATTTTACAAATCATTTGAATTTGGAAATAAATATTTCTATTTGTATTTTTGTGGTCAGATGTAAATTAGTTATAAGTTTAATATTAAGCAAAAAGAGTAGCCAGTTTGTCAACTAAAACTCGTGAATAATACGAAAAGCACGCACGGGTCTCGGACTGTATGGTATAGTTGGATTAACAAGAGAAAATTTACTTACTTATAATTGTCACCGTTCATCAAGCCCTTCCCCGTGGAGGGCGAAAAATCAAGTGTATAACGACTTATAGGTTGTTTTCAACGTTTTAAAAGCCGTAATACCAGTAATATCTATACCCTTGGTCGGACCCAATTAATTTTCAAATATCATCTATCTATATATATATCTATATCTATCTATATCTATATCTATATCTATATTCTATATAAAGAGGTTGTTGGAAAAATACATTAATAGAAATTTTGACCAAATAAATATAATGTTTGACTTACTATTAATGGAAAATTCAAAAAAACACATGTGAATCTTAAGTAACAAAATCTAAATCATATTTTTTTGGTAACAAATTTGGAGATTTTTATGGAAAAATTTGAATTCTATTTTTTTTTGTATCATATTTTATTTTTTACCAAAATTTAAATCATATTTTTTTTGGTAACAAATTTAGAGATTCTTATGCAAAAAAATATGTCAATTATTTATAAAAACATTTCTAAATACAAATTAATTTAAAAACCGTGCAAACTGGATACAAATTTAGGAAGCAAATAGTTGTATAATTCTTAATCAATTCTTCCAATCTTATTGAATAATTTTTTCTTTCAAAAAAATTGTGTAAATTGGATAAAGCCACATGCAATTTTTATTTTAAAATAAAACTGATATTTGAACGGGATGTACATTCAAAATTGTGTCCACATTTTTTGGTAACAAAAGCGGTTCATCATTGATATTTATAAGTCACCTTATCCAATTATTTAGAAAAAAATTGTGTGCAACTTTTCAAAATTTAGATACATCGATTTTTTTGGATTCTAATGTTTTTTCTTAACCATGTTTTACCGAGATTTTGGTAAGTTTATATCATTTTTTTTTTCTTGGTTAAGTTCATATCATTTTCTTTAGGAAAGAGATAGTATCATAAACATTAACAATTTATTTCAATTTGTTATTAGAATTATTTTCAATTCAATTTGTTTGATACAAAAATTGGTGCAATGTTAGGAAAAATCGGTTGCATTTTTAGGAAAATTTGATGATTTTTTTTATTTGGTTTAAAAAAATTCGGATCAATATGTTTGATAAAAAAATCGGTTTATTGATAGGAAAATCGGTTTCATTTCCAGGAGTAACTAATGATTCTTTTCAACTTTTCTTAATTGAAATTTAGAATTAGATTTAAAATAAATAATGGGTGAAAATCTCTAAAAAATTCTACTTTTTTTTCTACTTTAATTTTGTTTAATAAATAAGATCCTTTAATTTTTTTAAAATTCATTAACTAATAACTAATAATATGCAATTTTAGATAAATTCGAACACCTATGTAGTACTTTACGTGTCAAAAAATCAAATCAATAATGTCGTACATAAGGAAGTGTTTAATAACATATAAATTTTATTTTCATGATATTTTTAATGGCATGAAACAATTTAAATACAGAAATACCTTTTAAAAAATAAATGGATAATAAATGCTCCCGTGCATCGCACGGGATTCGTACTAGTATATATAAAGAGGTTGTTGGAAAAATACACTAATAGAATGTTTGACTAAATAAAAATAATATTTGACTTACTATTAATGGAAAGTTTAAAAAAACACATGTGAATCTTAAGTAACAAAATCTAAATCCTATTTTTTTGGTAACAAATTTGGAGATTCTTATGGCAAAATTTGAATCCCATTTTTTTCGTATCATATTTTATTGTTTTAACCAAAATTTAAATCATCTTTTTTGGTAACAAATTTAGAGATTCTTATGCAAAAAATATGTCAATTATTTATGAAAATAATTCAAAATACAAATTAATTTAAAAACCGTGCAAATTGAATACAAATTTAGGAAGCAAATAGTTGTATAATTCTTAATCAATTCTTCCAATCTTATTGAATACTTTTTTTTTTCAAAAAAATTGTGTAAATTGGATAAAACCACGTGCAATTTTTATTTTAAAATAAAATTGATATTTGGACGGGATGTAAATTCAAAATTGTGTCCACAATTGTTGGAAACAAAAGCGGTTCATCATTGATATTTAACGTCACCTTATCCAATTATTTAGGAAAAATTGTGTGCAACTTTTCAAAATTTAAATGCATCGATTTTTTTGGATTCTTATGTTTTTTCTTAACCATGTTTTACGGAGATTTTGGTAAGTTCATATCATTTTCTTTAGAAAAAAGACAATTGCATAAACATTAACAATTTATTTTATTTTTTTATTAAAATTATTTTCAATTCAATTTGTTTGGTACAAAAATCGGTGCAATGTTAGCAAAATTCGGTTGCATTTTTAAGAAAAATTGAAGATTTTTTTATTTGACTTAAAAAAATATTCGGATAAATTTGTTTGATAAAAAAATCAGTTTATTGGTAGGAAAATCGGTTTCATTTCCAAGAGTAACTAATGATTCTTTTCAATTTTTCTTAATTGAAATTTAGAATTAGATTTAAATAAATAATGAGTGAAAATCCCTAAAAAATTCTACTTTTGTTTCTACTTTAATTTTGTTTAATAAATAAGATCCTTTAATTTTTTATAAAAATTTATTAACTAATAACTAATAATATGCAACTTTGGATAAATTCGAACACCTATGTAGTAGTTTACATGACAAAGAATCAAATCAATAATGTTGTACATAAGGAAGTGTTTAATAACATATAAATTTCATTTTCATGAAATTTTTAATGGCATGAGACAATTTAAATACCTTTTAAAAAATAAATAGGTAATAAATGTTCCCGTGCATCGCACGGGTACCGTACTAGTATATATAATAAGAATTACTATTTACTAAAAATAGTAGCAAAAAAATAGGTCAGAATTTAATGTAGCATATAAATAGTAAGTTTTATTATTTTTCTTATTTTTTTCTTTAAAAATCATACATCCTTAAATGCTACCTTAAATTTCGGGATTTAGTTCATTTTATTATTTAAAAAATCTGGATAAGATTTATTAAGTGTGTATGTTTTTATTTTATTTTTTTCCTAGAAACAACGAACAACATTAAAATCTCGGTCTCTATATTTATAAAATCTCAATTAAAAATATAACAAAAGTTTTAGAATCTCGGTCTTTATATTTGTGCCTTTAGAAAAAATATTGAACGCTAAAAATATTCTTTAAATTGCATAATCAATCAATTAATCTTAATTTTTTAAAATTACTATGTTTATTTTTTATTAATATGCATAAAATAAAAATAATTAATTCATCTTTAGATATATAATTTATAATCTTAATATACTATCATTTGGTGTAGACATTTATTATATGAATCATAAAAATATTTTTATTTCATAAAATTAAATATATTTAAAGAAAATAAGAAAATTTCTTCAGATCAATCGGGTGATTGACTTAGGGTCCTGCCCAGGTTGATTGAACTACTTTTAGGTGATATTTAAAATAGTAAAAAAAATTGACACAATTTGGTTGGTCCCAGGTGACTAAGTTATGTATCAGTTCGACCACACCAAATCGATTATTGAACCTAAATATAAATTTTATATAGAAAATATTTTATTACGTGAATGTGATGTAGTCCAAACTTCAAATAGTCGTATTAAAAATACTTTTATGACAACATGTTTAATGATTTATGATATTTATATATCATTTTATTAATATTTATGTGAATTAAATATTTTATTATAATATCTAATAATGTACAGTAAATATAAGGTTTTCAGAACTGGACCGTCATCGAAACGATCAAACTATTTTATTAAATCATTTGTTGTTTGTTTAGATTTTAATTCATAAAGATTTTAAAACAATATATATATATATATATATATATATATAGAGTACTTTTTGTAATAAATTTAAATAAAATGTGTTACTTAGATGTCTAAGCAGTTTATAAATTCAAATATTTAAACTAAGTGATAAATAATTTATAAATCTCTATTTTATTTAAATATGTAATTTTATTTAAAATAACTTTAAATATAACAAAATTTATTTAGAAAATCGTATCGATCCTACCAATCCAACCGACTGGTGTTGACGGATTCGAAAGCAAATATTTTATGCAAGCGAACTTGACTGGTTATAAACCGGTTTTCGGTCTATCCGATCACATTGTGTCCAACCCGTTTAATTTAAAAATAATGAATAAATCACGATTAATGTTATTTATATATTTAATTTATAATACAATCGTAATATTGTTTTCTCGTGCATCGCACGGGCAACGCACTAGTTTTTATCAAAAGTAATAGTCAATTATGTGCATCTACACAAATATAAATAAAATATTATAAATTTATAATATTTAAAATTATAACTTGGATGATAAGTATATTATATTTAAAATTTAGTAATTAGTAAAAATAACAAGATAAATATAAATTGCATAAATTACATATAAATCACTATATGTATGATATAAACTATAATAAATAATAAATGTTTTTTGATTTTGAGAGGTCCTGACTAATTAATTGACTAAAAATTATTATTATTATTATTATTATTATTATTATTATTATTATTATTACAAAAATGGTGTGTAATTAAAAAACATTAGGGCAAAAGTCAAGGGTCAACAATTATTGTAGTTAAAAAATGTGCTGAAATCATGCAAATTATTAAAAGAAATAATAAAATATGATTGTAAAAAAGGATGAACGTTAAAATATTTCAAAATATGAACAACCTAAAAAGAAAATATGAAAATATGAGTTATTCATACAAAATATTACAATTTGTAGAAAATGATGAACGTTACAATATTACAATTTTGTATTGCGTTCATACAAAATATGCAATGTTTAAACACATATTGCATATCCTATTTACTCTCGCACTACATTTCATAAGAAAATATGAACAACCTAAAAAGAAAAAGAAAACTCATGTAGAAGTATTAATTATTGATGGCTAATAAATTATTAATAGTTTTGATATTTGAATAATTTTTTTTAACTTTATTAAAATGGTTACGAAAAACAGGAACAAATAACGTTCAAAATAAAACACCAAATAAAAATAATATATAGAAATAATCAATATATAGTGAAAGTGTTCAACAAACTAAATAATGGATTAATTGGATTAATTTATTATTAAATTTAAGTTAGTTAATTGAAACTTATAATTCATGGATGAAATATTGTGCCTCATAAATAAAACAAAATAGTCACATTTAATTCATATAGAGTAGAGAACTATATAATGGTGTATTTTAAAATAAAAGTAAACTAGTACGATCCCCGTGTATTATAGTGGTGATTGTGAAATAATTAACTTAAAATTGAAAAAAAAAAGTTTGTTTTGAATTTTAAATACTTTTTAAAAAAAATTATATTTAAATATACTAGCCACTTATAAGACTTACTCATTTTATATTATAATATTTTTAGCTTATATCATAAACTAAATTTTAGTTAAATTAATTTAATTAAATTTTATTTTTAAATAACACAAGTAGATAATTTAATTTTTATTATAAAGATAAATATAATTATTTACTCATTTTGTATGTACAATATAGATGTTAACTCGAAACTCATCTAAATATGATTAATTTGGTATATTATATATAAAAAAAATTATAATAAAATAAAAAAAATATTAACTCTTAAAATATATTTATAATTTAAATTAGTTTTTTTTTTTCTTTTATAAAAGAAAGACCGAGGAAAAGAGAAAGATTGAGGAAAGAATTTATGTCTTATAAACAACTTTTGGAATAGGAAATGACATTAGAACATAATTCATGCTTCTAAAAAGGATTTCAAATATTCAGTATATTTATGGGTATTGCAGATCTAGTTATTTTTGGACTGAAACTAAATTAAAATCTATTCAAGTCGAATGACAAAACATGAAAATTTGACACATAGAATTACGAAACGTACTAATTTTCCATTTAAATTCAACACATAAAAAATTATATATAAGGGATAACATGTCCTTCAAAAAGAAAAGTCAAAAGTAGAAATTAAGAAGTAATATAAAGGGGATAGCGAACACAAAATTTAGAGAGTTGAATTTAAGGAATTTTGTGAGGAGTTAGTTGTTGTGTACAAATTATTTTCTTTTTACCGAGCACCGAATCAAATGATTCGTTTCCCGGGTCGATCTCTCGAGGAAGACTGTTCGGAATTTAATATTGATGTCGATTAACTTATACATCGATTACGGAAAATAATGAAAATAAATCCTAAACACTCTAATCAAAATGGATTGAATAATAATTAACTAAAATATCAACTAAGAAATAACAATAATAATCTACCTAAAAATATAAACAAGACAATAATAAAGAAGCTAGGGAATCGGGAATAAATCACTTCCGGTTTTACACTCATTCAACGACAATCAATAACTCGGTTAAGTAGTTCAACTAACTAACTCATTTAGCAGTTCAACCATACTAACTCTCGTAATATATGGAAAAACATAAACGAGCAAATTAACGAAACAATTAACACATAAACAATACGTCTCCGAACATGTCTATTCTAAACGAGCCAAGTTCTATCAATTTCTCCCCTTTCGGTTATGAAATAGATTATTTTTTTACAACTCCTCCCCTCTCGGTTCTACAAATTGTAATTCACAAAATTAACAAACTTTAACTTAATAAATCAATATCAAGCACAAATCAAAGTGTCACTCTTTGATTATATCATAAAATTAACCTAAGTGTCACTCTTAGGTTATAAAGATTTACCAAGTTTAATTTATTAATTCATGATTAAAACAACTCGTCAAGATGGAATTATCAACATGCGTATAAACGAGCTTAAACCGGAATAATTATTCCCTACCCCTAGCTAATGATTTAGCTATTCATATAAAAAAAAATAAACTCAACATAAGATTCATTGCAAATTATAATTACAAGAAAGAAAACTTACATGTAATCCAAGTTGATACAAACGCCAAACTGAGAATAAATACACGCCAAACCAGAACAAGTACAAGCCTTGGAGAACACCTCCAAAATTCAACACAAGAACTAATCTAGAAACACACTAAGTGAAAGTAATGGAAGGATTAAAGAATTGTGATAAATTTGGATTTTTAGGAGATGGTTTGGATGATGAATGAAGTGGGTATTTATAGATGATAAGTAGCATACCAATATCAACACTATCAACCATTGTCAACACTATCATCAACAACCATCATCTACCAAGGAGAAAAAGGAAGAAAAGTGAAGAAAAGTGAGAAAAATCGTTGCCAACTCGCGGCCTTCTCGTGACTGCACTGTGCGGCTTTACGTTTTTGGCTCGTTTTGGCTCGTCCGAACTCGGAATTGAGTTCCGTTTTTTCCTACGCTTAGCTAACAAACCCCTCTATCCAATGATGCTTTAAAACCACACTTTTGCCCAGGATACAAATTTTGTGGAATTTTCAACTTTTAAAAGGGTCGGTAACTTGCGCGGCTTCGCATTTTGGTTCTGTCCGGATTCATCCGAACTCGAAATCAAATTCCGGTTTTTCCTATATGTAGCCAATAAGTCCACCATGATTTCCCGGTCTATAATCGACTCCTCACGAGACTTTCAACCTGCACACCAAAAACGAAGAAAAACCGAAAAAACACACGAAAAACACAAAAAAAACCAAAATGGAACAAAATACATAATAAAACACAAAACTAACTAAAAACTAACAAAAAGACTTAAAACAGGGAAAAAGAATTACAAAACAATAACGAAAAACGTAACAAAAATAGTACAAACAACTCCCCCACACTTAACTCTTTGCTTGTCCTCAAGCAAACAAAACAACAAGCAATTCGAGAAGAAAGATCGAAAAGTCCAAAGTTAATAATCATGCAAAATGAAACTCTCGTCTTCCTCCGGTTATCCATAAAACTCAACTCAAATTTGAAAACACGGTCCCCACAAAATGAGTTCAAACGAAACAAAAACTCGTCCCAAGTTATTCTACAAATGATTTACTTAATTCAAACTTCCTTTTTACAAATACACGTGCAAAAAGCTATAAATGGTTTACTCAATATGTAGGAAACAATAAGAACCAACCCAAAAGTCCAATTCCCTCTTTTTATTATTTCTATTTAATGAGTCGTTTTTTCCAAATGAGAGTCGTTAAGACAATAATTACCTAGGTTTACCCTCAGAGTTTGTCCCCGAGTGTCCTAGGCCGGTTTCCCATACTCATTGACCATATCTATCTCGATTGAGATTATTCAGATCAAGCGGAGTCTAATCCTTTCAACTCTCACGAGCTCATTTTTTTTTTTTTTTTTTTTTTTTCCGTGAGCTACATTTTTCCAAACAAGGTTTCCGAATGATTATTATCTAGGTTTAGCCTCGAGGGTTTTCCTCGAGTTTTCTAGACCGGTTTCCCGGGCTCATTATCTCATTCCATAAAATGGACCGAAACAATAGGAGCCTAATTCGTACTTCCTTGCGAACTCACATCTTATTCACATTTTTTTTTTTATTTTAAAGGGATGGTAACACAAGGATACATCATGAATATAATAACATGAACATCATAATTCAATCAAGACGTAACACAAGTGTATAGCATAACACGTTAACAATAATCGAACATAAGACAAGATTGTTTCAAGATCACCAATCGAGAATAAACAAGGGACAAAACAATTTTTTCGAACACAATTGTGGTTTCCAATGTCAATAAATCTTCATTTAATTTTAAGGGAACCGTCAAATTCATCAAGTACATCGAGCATGAGAATTATCAATGAAACCAAACGACAATCCAAACTAACCACTTAGTCATTTTGACTTAAAACAAACATTAAGCTTCATATGGGGAAATCGACACAAACACACACCTAAAATTACGCCTAAGCATGCATAATTATGAGATTACTCCCCCACACTTAAAACAAAGCAATGTCCTCATTGCTTGACCAAAAAGCATAGGAAAGAACACACAATCACACAAGCACTCATGCGACAAACATAAACTAAAAATCAAACACACAAGAACACAAATAAGAGAAAAATAAATAAATAAAAGAAAAGTGTGTGCAAACTGAAAATGTATCAAGTCGAGTAAGTCTTCCCATATGAAATATTCGCGCATGCTCAACCTGGGCGTTCAGCTCAGTCTATGCCGTAACCTGCAAGCTCGCTCCTAGCAAGAAAATCACAAAACTCCAAAACTCCCATTATAAAATAAAAATCAACGAAACACACAAGAAAGCAGTAAATCACTTGGGTTGCCTCCCAAGAAGCGCTTGTTTAACGTCATTCGTTTCCCGGGTCGATCTCTCGAGGAAGACTGTTCGGAATTTAATATTGATGTCGATTAACTTATACATCGATTACGGAAAATAATGAAAATAAATCCTAAACACTCTAATCAAAATGGATTGAATAATAATTAACTAAAATATCAACTAAGAAATAACAATAATAATCTACCTAAAAATATAAACAAGACAATAATAAAGAAGCTAGGGAATCGGGAATAAATCACTTCCGGTTTTACACTCATTCAACGACAATCAATAACTCGGTTAAGTAGTTCAACTAACTAACTCATTTAGCAGTTCAACCATACTAACTCTCGTAATATATGGAAAAACATAAACGAGCAAATTAACGAAACAATTAACACATAGACAATACGTCTCCGAACATGTCTATTCTAAACGAGCCAAGTTCTATCAATTTCTCCCCTTTCGGTTATGAAATAGATTATTTTTTTACAACTCCTCCCCTCTCGGTTCTACAAATTGTAATTCACAAAATTAACAAACTTTAACTTAATAAATCAATATCAAGCACAAATCAAAGTGTCACTCTTTGATTATATCATAAAATTAACCTAAGTGTCACTCTTAGGTTATAAAGATTTACCAAGTTTAATTTATTAATTCATGATTAAAACAACTCGTCAAGATGGAATTATCAACATGCGTATAAACGAGCTTAAACCGGAATAATTATTCCCTACCCCTAGCTAATGATTTAGCTATTCATATCAAAAATAAACTCAACATAAGATTAATTGCAAATTATAATTACAAGAAAGAAAACTTACATGTAATCCAATTTGATGAATAAAGTTGATACAAACGCCAAACTGAGAATAAATATACGCCAAACCGGAACAAGTACAAGCCTTGGAGAACACCTCCAAAATTCAACACAAGAACTAATCTAGAAACACACTAAGTGAAAGTAATGGAAGGATTAAAGGATTGTGATAAATTTAGATTGTGATTAATTTAGATTTTTAGGAGATGGTTTGGATGATGAATGAAGTGGGTATTTATAGATGATAAGTAGCATACCAATATCAACACTATCAACCATTGTCAACACTATCATCAACAACCATCATCTACCAAGGAGAAAAAGGAAGAAAAGTGAAGAAAAGTGAGAAAAATCGTTGCCAACTTGCGGCCTTCTCGCGACTGCACTGCGCGGCTTTACGTTTTTGGCTCGTTTTGGCTCGTCCGAACTCGGAATTGAGTTCCGTTTTTTCCTACGCTTAGCTAACAAACCCCTCTATCCAATGATGCTTTAAAACCACACTTTTTCCCAGAATACAAATTTTGTGGAATTTCCAACTTTTAAAAGGGTCGGTAACTTGCGCGGCTTCGCATTTTGGTTCCGTCCGGATTCATCCGAACTCGAAATCAAATTCCAGTTTTTTCTATGTGTAGCCAATAAGTCCACCATGATTGCCCGGTCTATAATCGACTCCTCACGAGACTTTCAACCTGCACACCAAAAACGAAGAAAAACCGGAAAAACACACGAAAAACATAAAGAAAACCAAAATGGAACAAAATACATAATAAAACACAAAACTAACTAAAAACTAACAAAAAGACTTAAAACAGGGAAAAAAGAATTACAAAACAATAACGAAAAACGTAACAAAAATAGTACAAACATTAGTCTAAGATTTTTTTTTTTATTATTATTCATTTATCTGTTATTATTATTAGGGTGGTACTATTTATGTCCCCCCATTTTACTACTCACCGCCCTCCTTGGACGATTTTGCCCTTTTTATTTTTTCTAAACCTCTCAGAGGAAAGTGTACGGTGAAATGTCGTCAAATTCGGAGGTACGAAAATTTTTGTGTCCGGCCGCCGGAGCCAGACGGCTTTTAGCCTGTCCGGCCGCCGAAACCGGACGGTTTATAAGCCGTCCGGCCGACGGAACCGGACGGGTTAAAAGCCGTCCGAAAAGTTCGGCCGGTCGGACGGGCTATGTCCGAACCGGCCGGCCGGACGGCTTAATAGCCGTTCGAAAACGACGGCCGGTCGGAATCGGTTCCTCCGGTTCGACCGGCCGGACAATTTTTTTTTTTTAAATTATTATGTTATATATTCAAAATAATTATGTTATAAATTGGACTATCTTATTATGTTATAAATTATTATGTTACATTTTAGACTTGATTATGCTATAAATTGGACGTTTATCGTGTTAGAAGTTACAAATTATTATGTTACATGTTGATTATAATATAAATTGGACGTTAGATATTATCGTGTTACGAGTTAGAAATTATTATATTACATGTTAGTCTTGGTTATGTTATAAATTGACGTTAGATAGTATCGTGTTAGGAGTAACAAATTATTATGTTACATGTTGTAGTTGATTATATTATAAATTGGACGTTAGATATTATCGTGATCGTGTTAGGAGTTATAAATTATTGTGTTACATGTTAGACTTCATTATGCTATAAATTGACGTTAGATAGTATCGTGTTAGGAGTAACAAATTATTATGTTACATGTTATAGTTGATTATATTATAAATTGGACGTTAGATATTATCGTGATCGTGTTAGGAGTTACAAATTATTGTGTTACATGTTAGACTTCATTATGTTATAAATTGAACGTTAGATAATATCATGTTATGAGTTACAAATTATTATGTTACATGCTAGAATTAATTATCTTAATTTAACATGTTCTAAAAATATAAATATTGTACTATATAGCAGGAGTCATGATAAGATTTTGAAGGAGATGGTGTTGATTACAGTCTGCGTTTTGATACCTGTACATTATATAATAGTGCTCAGGACGCTATTGAAGCTGCAAAACACCAGGCAATGCTGAATGGTTTCCTACTAATAATTTCGAGCCACAAAAAGAAAACGGTCAGGCTTTTGAAGTGCCATAGAGGCGAACGGTACAGAGGCACAGGCGGAAATTCTAGAAAGACAAAAACGAATAAGTGCGGCTGCAATTTTGAGATCAAAGTAAAAAAGGTGTCCGACGCTCCATACTGGAGGATCTGTAGATGTAGCAATGAAGAGAAGAGCTACCATATCCATACATTTGCTGTGTATCCTGAGGGTCATCGCCAGTTGAGCGGCCTCAGCGCTTCATCTAAGAAAATTGTTCGTGATATGACGGACGCTCAGGTGGCCCCAGCAAAAATTATGGCCGCGCTGAAGGAAAAGAATCCGGGAGACAACGTTCATGTGCGACAGGTATATATATTTATATCTTGTAATATATGTTTTAATTAACTTTTTGAAGTTAATTATGATAATTACTAATTTTTTATATGTAAAAGTTATTGTAATAATTAATAAATTTTATTATATTTACTAATGTATTATTATTGTGATAGTTAAATTTTTTTTTATCAAATTAATTGCATTAATATACTTTTTTATTTATTAACATATTATTTTTTTTTTAAATTATAATAATCATTATAATTAACGCTAATCGGTGACAGGTATATAACTTTAGAGATAAGCTGCGGAAAGAGAGTTTCCACGGTAGAGTCGTTCCTTCCCAGCTTATGCATTTGGCCGTGAGCAGCGAGTATACAGTTTATGCAGAACTCGATCCGAAAACGAAAGTGTTGACGCATATATTCATGGCCCATCCTGCGTCGATCAATCTATTCTGGACATATCACTGGTGTGTCGGCATAGATTCCACGTATAAAACCAACAGATATGTTACTTTATAAATACTTTATTAGTATGAATCTTAAATAGTGTGTTTGATTAAGTAAACTTTTATTTGATTATATTTTTTGTCTTCTTGGTCTCATTTGCACAGGTACAAGATGCCGTTGGTCGAGATGATTGGGATGACACCGTGCAACCAGAACTTCCTAATTGCGTATGCGCTCATCATGGACGAGAAAGAGGCCAGTTACGAATGGGTTCTAGAGAAGTCGAGACTACTGATAGGCCAAGACGTATATCCTTATGTTGTTGTCAGTGACAGACAAGGATGTGGAAGACAAAGCCTACAAACTATTTGGGAAGAGTAAAAAATTCTCGGAGATTTTCACGCACAGTACGTGGAAGGCGATTGCAGAGGCCAGTACGTTCGATGCCTACACCGATGCCGTTGCCGAGCTGCACGCAAAATATTCGAAGTCTCCAGAGGTGATACGGTATGTATAGAGCACATGGTTAGGGCACCACGAGAAGTTTGTGAAGGCTTCGACCAACTGAGTGACACATTTTGGAAACACAACTTCCTGTAGGGTGGAGAGTGCCCACTCTGCTGAAGGAGTGGCTTCAGACGTCCACCGGCACGCTCGATACAATTTGGCAGAAGATTAATAAGCACATCGATAATCAAGTGACTGAAATCAAGTACGTACTGCAATTTTTAAATGCGTTATTATATTACTGCATTAGTTAATTATAATCTAACGTTATGTAACGTATTATCAGGGTGGCACTTGAGGCCTCGAGATGTAAGAAGAATACACGGTATAAGGGAATCCTTTTCACGAGCGTGATACTGAGGGTCTCACATTACTGTCTGAGTTTATTGGACGCTAAGGTTACGAGGATGCACGGCTTGGACGCCGATGTTTACACTAGCTGCGGCTGTGTATTGCAGCTCACTCATGGACTTCCTTGTGCCTGTCTGCTCCGCAACGCAGTTGATTTCAACATTCCGATTGATCTCGGAATGATTCGCCAGTTTTGGAGAACGCTACAGATATTAGAGCCAGGTAATTTAAGGTTAATGTTTTATTTATAATTTTCTATTAAAATGTATAATACATTATTTGGTTTAATTCATTGACTTTTTTATCGTATACTTGTAGGGACTGGTCATCAGAGCCAGGCGAGCCAGGCTGCATGGTCAGATGCGGAGTTCTTTCAGACGCTTGTGAGTGAGGTTGAAACTCGCAATCCCGCGACGATGCGGTACGTGAATCAGTTCATGTACAGTCATCTTTACTCAGACCAACAGGATTATGCGGAACCCGAGGTTAAGGATAACCCGCGAGGTCGTCCCAAGAAAACTAATTCAACTAAGCGTAAACCATCTGCTTTTGAGTACACCGATAGATCGCGAGGTCGAAAATCGAGCCGTACGACCACTTCTTCGCGTGGACAGACAAGTTCGTCTTCTCAACAGTCACAAGGGGATGAAGGTCATACATTTTTTTTTTAAATATGGCTGAGCGTTAATTAAAGTATTTATATGATTATATAAATTGTGACGTGAAATTATTATGATATTTATTGCAGAGTTTAGACCGACAAATATATTTGGATTTTCAATGTGGCAATCAATCCCCTGGCATATGTTGCAGTACATAGTGAGTTACCTGAATGTGGATGCGGATGGTAACTGCGGATTTCGGGTCATCGTGAGTCACGTGTATGGTCATCAGAAGTACTGGGCAGATGCAAGAGAAAGCATTGCGAAGGAGGTCGACAACCACCGTGAATTGTACGAGTACATCTATTTTAGAGATATCGACTCCGTCGCGTAAGGTGGGTCGACGGCCCTTGTGGACGGGCTCACTGGTTCGAAGTTCCGCAGGACCTCTACGCCGTTGCGACCCTATTTAATGCGGTTGTCGTTCTGTTGAGCTCTGGTCCGCAAGGTGGGCAGACCGACTTACTCAACACCACAGTGTTGCCTCTCAGTGAACGATCATCGGCTAGAGGACCATGTCGTGAGATTGCCATGTGCCATCTTGGTGGCGTAGCACACTACATTCGTTTAAATTTGACTCATGATTGTCCATTACCGCCTATTCATTCCATGTGGTTCCATAACCGAGATCAATCGGTTGTAGGTTGGGAGGATCAGTACGAGGCTAGGTTGCGATTGTGGTTTACTGTTCAAAAAAAACTTTCTTGAATAAAAGAACGATATTATTTACTTGTGGTATGACGCTTCTCATTTAACTTAAGTTTAGCAAATAAAAAACAAAATGTAGAATTATTTATTTATATAAAAATAAAAAAAATTAAGTGGACAAAAATAAAAAAATAAAAAAATAGGTCGACAAAAATAAAAAGCACGTATTTTAAGAATACGTTTTTCAAGAAAAAAACGTATTTAGAGAATACGTTTTCAAGGGAAAAATGTGTTCCTTAAATACGTTTTTCTAAAAAACAATTAATTAACGTAATTAAGTTAATTAAAATAGGAAAAAACGTATTACCGAAATACGTTTTATGTTAAAAAAAACAAAACATGTATTCATGGAATACGTTTTATAAATAAAATTAATATTTACAATTTAAAAAATAATTTTTTTTAGAAAATAATATTTGAAAAAATAAAACGTATTTTGAAAATACGTTTTTAAACCTAATTTTTGCCCCAAATAAAAAAAATGCAACAAGGATCCCAGATTCAAGACTCGAACCCGGGTTCGGGTGAGTCCGTTATCTGTGGGGGCACCTCGTTACCATTAGGCCGCGCTAGGCTATCGCTGATAATATTGCGTAACTTTTGTTCTTATCCTTCAACGTCAAGATTTTTTATAGTATATAGTATTTTTAATACATAGTATATACATATATGTTATAATTTATATAGATATGAATATATGTATAATAGTATATACATATATATTATAATATATAGTATATAGTATATAACATATACTTTATAGTATATAACATATATGTATAATAGTATATACATATATATTATAATATATATGTATATAGTATATATGTATATACTATATACATATATATTATAATATATAGTATATAACATATAGTATATAGTATATAATATATAGTATGTAGTATATAGTATATAATATATACATATATGTTATAATTTATATAAATATGAATATATGTATAATAGTATATACATATATATTATAATATATAGTATATAGTATATAACATATATGTATAATAGTATATACTATATGTTATATACTATATACTACATGTTATATACTATATACTATATACTATATATTATAATATATATGTATATGCTATTATACATATATTCATATTTATATAAATTATAACATATATGTATATACTATGTATTAAAAATACTATATACTATAAAAAATCTTGATGTTGAAGGATAAGAACAAAAATTGCGCAATAATATCAGCGATAGCCTAGCGCGGCCTAATGGTAATGAGGTGCCCCCAGAATGAATCAGTTCAACTCTATTTTAGCAAAAAACAAAAAAAAATCATCCACAAAATGAATCAGTTCAACTCTATTTTAGCAAAAACAAAAAAAAAAAATCATTCAACTTAATGTTTTACAAATAATAAATAAAAAAAGTCATTCAACATAATATTTTACAATAAGAATTAAAAAAAAAAACATTCATTACATCATTATTGGGCACTGTCGTAATCCAACTTAAACTTAGCCAGTTCTTCTTGGACTTCCGCCGCCACCGGACATTCGCATCCCTGCTGCCAAATCGATGAAATGCCCAAAAGACGGTTCACCCACTAAACAAATGGAAGAATAAAAACATAAGACTAAAATTTATTAAAAAAAAATTATTGTAATGAAATAACATTAATTAAAATTTAGTAACCAACTTACATAGGCGGTATTAACACGCGTAGGGACCTCGTTCTCGTCCGGCAGCTCCTCGCCCATGAGAGTCGGATGGAAAACCCGACTATACCACTGCAGGTAATCCTCAGTCGCCTCCCCGCGATCCTGTGTGGTGGGGGTCAACATACCGGTGTTGACCGTCCCAAAAATCGGGAACTGGGTCCAGGCACCTACTGCAGCAGCCTCAGAATGCTCAACCCTGTAGTTCCTAGACTCCCAAGCACGTACTGCACTGATTGGCGGGTATGTAGGCAAGTACGGCTCGACGACATCGCGATAGCGAATCAATCTGCTATAAAGAGTCCTCGGCTCTATCGCATCTGGGCTGGAGTTGCCGTATGACAACCATTGCACCTGTTCACAATTGCATAAAAGCATTTATAAAAATAATTATTTTATTATAAATAACGGGTAACTAAATTTAAATAAAATAACTTCACGTACATCGGAGGCAGTGAGTCTGTCGAGGCGCCGACGGATGGCTGTGAGCCGATCGTCTGACCGTGGCGCATTCCCTACGCTCCACAAGCGTGATCGTGCGAGACAGTCAGGACCGATGTGTAGACGCCCCCCGGGTCGAAAATCGGGGAAATACTCATATATCCAAGACTGCAGAAGAGTCAAGCAGCCCAACATCTGGGCAGAGTCCCCTCAGCTGGCAATACCTAGCTGTCTGTACATGTATGCCAGCGTAGCCGATCCCCATGAGTAACCCCCAATCAAATCCAAGCCGTCGAGCACCTCGTGCAGGCAGCATCACCACATCCAGGCACCCGCCTCATCCCTAGCCGGCCGGCCTTTCCCCCTGAATGCCCCCGAAATGGCGGCTTCGAACACCGAACCACGCTGCCGGAACGAACTCATGAGTTCGCCCTTGGTGACCAAAAGTATCGACATGCAGAGCCCATGGCAGGCGTCCAAATCCGGGTCCTCAGCGACCACGGCTCCCTCCACTGGAACGCCCAAAATGGCCCGGACGTCGTGCAGCATGCTGCTCATTTCACCAAAAGGCAGGTGAAACGAGTTAGTATCCGGCTGCCATCGCTCCACAAATGCAGAAAGGAGTGGGATGTCCAAGTGGATGTGCATGGAGTCGGTCAAATGTGACAGCCCGGTCTGGTCGAGAAGAGCTCTCGCATCGGAAGACATCTCTTCACGCCAAGCCTTCAGATTCTCGATCGCTCTCAATCTGTTGTGGCATTTCAGCGGCCCCCTCAAATCTCCACTCCACATGCGGGAGGCGACGTGCCCTAGAAAGCTAGGGATGACACTCCCATCAATGGGCCCACCGGGCACTGGGCCTTTAACGATCCAGGGTTCATCATCATCGGTCCTAGCTCGTTTGCTAGTACCTGCATTAAAATACAACATATCTGAATATATTGACTTGCTGGCAGATGCATTAAACAAAATATATTTAATAAAACATATTTCATAAGTTTCCCGTTCTTTTTTTTTTTTCAATTAATGTACAACGTTACATTTTACATTAATAAAATATAATAAAAATTTTAAACTAATTTATTATGTAACATTACTACTAATTGATTATAATAATAATAAAAATAATTATAATAATTTTCTAACTAATTAATTGTATGGTTCCTCTAAATTACAAAATAATTATACCGTAGTTGAGGAGCAGGCCGATAGTACTTTTCTAACAGTACCGATAATTTGTTATGATTAAGTGAAAATAATTTATGTTAAACAACAATAAATACGTAAATTATTTACCTGATGAGGATGTAGATGGGCCAAAACGCCCCCCAGCCTGTCGTTGAGGAGCAGCCTGTACCGGATGAACCTGCTGTTGAACCGGCTGTACCGGACGAACAGGCTGTACAGGAGGACGAGGGTGGCTAGGACCCGTAGGCTGTGCGTGGTCCTGATCATCTGAGGAGTTGTCCGAGTCACACTTCTCTGAACCATGTTCTCTTTCGCCATACGACTCATCTGCATACCCCTGCTGACCATAGGGTAATGGTACGTGTGCGCGAGGAGGCATCGACTTCCCTGCGTAGCGGGGAAAAGCATATCGATTATCGATCATCGCCTGCCTTTCCATGTCCCTCTCCCGACGAACGGACGCATTGAAACCCCGACTGCTAGTGTGTCGGGTGCCAGAACCATCATAATAGTTATCCAACGCCTCGTCGTCATCCCTGGCATTAGATTGTCCAGGTCTGCCAACACCCTGAATCAGAAATATAATTATTAATTTTTTTCATATGTAATGACTATTCTAATAACTACTACAATAGATTATAATTTATTTTTATTTTAATATATAAATTTTGTTTATTATTATTATAATTATAATTGTTGAGATTTATAAAAGTTATTATAATTTTTTATTTAAATTATTATAATTAACACTAATTTATAATTATTATTATATTTAATTATAATTATCATTACAAATTATTATTATTATTTCTTATAATATTATTATTATAAGAATTTATAAATTATAAATACTAATATTATTAATATTATTTTTAGAATTTATAATTAATTACAATTTATTCAACTTATTATTATTATAATATTTAATAATTATTATTATAATATATAATTATTATTATAATTTATAATTGTTATTATAAGTATTATTATTATTACTAATAATTATTATTATAATACATAATTATTATTATAATTTATAATTGTTATT
>BKCP01004350.1:747764-786604 GCA_008636005.1 Striga asiatica | reverse complement strand
AAAAAAAGGCGAAGCTGAAACATATTGACTTGGGTGATATAGAATGACCTTATAGCAACCAAAAGTTCATCATCTGAATGATATAATGTACTGATGCAAGCTTGCTGGGGCATGCCATTCTTGTTGAATGCTCTTTTTTTTACTCAGAAAAATTTAATCTAGTGCACTGGTTCTGTGGAACAGCAAACACTACGTAATCTTTTGTGTAAAATACATTGCATGATTGTTAGGAGGAGTTGGTTTGATTTTTCAATTCGGAGTTACTTTGAAATAGGTTCTCAATGAAGGAATGCCTATTTATTTGGGGCGTGTATATTCTTCATGTGCTTGTCAATAGGTTCTCAATGAAGGAATGCCTATTTATTTGGGGCGTGTATATTCTTCATGTGCTTGTCAACTTCTTAAAGTACATGTGAGTTGTGACATAGAAACATTAGTGCATGCTTGCCGTGAATAAGGTATAGTCTTGAAGTTAGGCACCCATTTAATACTGAAGTGTTCGTGAGCGAACAAGTGTACTATTCTGGTGATATGATCCACCATAGTGAGTTTTTAAACTTTCGCTTGCTGATCAGTGTGTGCAGAAGAATATGTTAGTTGTTTCATGTGCAGTAAATATAATACTCCAAGACACAGTATTTGAAGATTGACGTTACAACATTCTCCTTCTTTCTTGCATCTTCCAACTCTTATGTATCGTTTTTATGTTTCCATTTTCACAGGCTGCAAATTACCTGAATATCAAGAGTCTTCTGGACCTGACCTGCCAAACTGTTGCTGATATGATCAAAGGAAAGACCCCTGAGGAGATTCGCAAGACATTCAACATCAAGAATGACTTCACACCCGAAGAGGAAGAGGAAGTCCGGAGAGAAAATCAGTGGGCCTTCGAATAGAACTGTTGTTGAACTGAATTATCTTTTGGTTAAGTTCTTTCAGTGGTGGCTGAAACACTAATTATCCAGACTTCTTTGTGTTTGTGTGTTTTGAGGATTGCTTTATGCTGAACTGGTTTTTTACCTTCACGGATATTTTGCCCTTCTGTTCATGTGTTTCCTTCTGGAAGGATTATCCACGATGTTGTGAAGAATCATATTACCTATTTAATTATTGGTGCTCAGTGCCTTATTTGCTTTTGCTTCTTTGCCTTTCTACAACGTGAGGTATTGTTCTGGCCTGGTTGGATATGAAGAGTATTGTTAACACACAGGCACTGAAACAAGATCAGAATACGTGTTTTTTTATTAGGATTAGTTGTTACCCTCATGGATCTCTTGCAACACATACCCTCTTTCTTCCTTTGACATGCATTTCTAAGGGGAAATTTCATCTCTATTGTACAATATTAAAATATTTGTAAACATGTCATAGTCAAATTTTTTATTGCATCCCTACCACTTACATGGCAATTAATTGAAAAAATCCTAAGGTTTCAGTTACCAAAAACTGAAATACAGCGATCCTTGATTTGTGGAGGATGGAGNTCTTAATACCATATATTAAACGTATATGTTCTGTTTCTCTCTTTTTTTTTTGTGTTATTACATCTCGTGTTTTTTGTATATACATAATATATACAGAATATATGTAGAAGATATACAGAAAACATATAAGTCCAAAAAATATACGAAATAACCTGGTAATTTTATCTTTTCAAATTTTTTTTTGTTTCACGATCAAACTTATATACAGAAAATATACCCATTATATACTCAACATATACATATGATATATTCACTGATTATAAACGAAACATATACTAAATAACAGTATATTTGTCGGGAATATATACAGAAGATATACTAATTGTATACATAGGACATAAAAGAATATTTACAACAAATATACAGAAGATAAATCATTCTTGTCATTATACACAGAATATATACAGAAAATATACAAAAGACGCATTAGGGGCTAGGTCTAATTTTGAATCAGATCTCGTTCTCATCAATGCGCATATACATACATATACATATACATACAATTAATCCTTCCTGGCTTCATGTCCATTTTCCTCATTCTCATCTTCTCTTAAATTCTGTCATCTCAAATAGCTATATGAGGAAAAGAAATTGTTAAATAAACATGTAATATTAAACTAAATGATATTCATTAGCCCAGAAATTAATTCATTGATAAATAAATAAATAACAATTTTAAAATAAAACTAAAATAAAAGGTCTTTAAGAGCGCTTTAAATTCTTTCTCAGCCAATTAACGTTATTGAAGAACCCCACCAAATCCTGCTTTTACGGTAAGTACGACCGCCGCTTCTCGCCGCCATCCCGATTGTACGGCGCCGCCAGTTACGGAGCCACAAGAGGCCACGGGTCCCCCTCATTTTTTTTTAAAAGTCTATATATATATAAAGAAAATCCTATAAAATATGTAGAAAAATGTAAAAAAATATTTAAAATATATCAATAATTAATAGATGTTCAATTTAAATCAAATTTTCAAGCAAAAAAACTTATCTTTTCACAAATTATAGATGTTGAACTTAAATTATAAATACAAAAAATTTCATTCTTTATTTTTTTTTTTTAAGTTTGAGAGTGATACAGATTCTAAATATTTAAAATCTTGATGGTAAACATACCGATATTTTAGTAAGTAGTCATTTTACATGAAATGAGTGTTTTGACTTAAACTACAAGTTCGTTATTTAACATTTAAAATTGGCCCCCCTGAGTGAAATTCCTAGATCTGTCACTGGCGGCCGCGGCGCCGGAATCACATCACAGCCACCTGCCGATGTTTCTCTAACTACCTTCGTTTCGTCAGTCAAAAGGACGATACTACCCTTGATCCCCTTGTTCTGGCTCCTCTGCACGAGATCCTTCACCTTGAACCTCCACCGCTTCGAATTCCCGCCGGCGAAGACGCTTTTCTTACTCGTGCTCCGCCGCCGCCTTCGGCTGCCACTGATAGTAAAGGAAAAAACTTCCATT
Organism: Striga asiatica; assembly: GCA_008636005.1. Lineage (NCBI taxonomy): Eukaryota > Viridiplantae > Streptophyta > Magnoliopsida > Lamiales > Orobanchaceae > Striga > Striga asiatica. The sequence goes on along the minus strand of BKCP01004350.1, from coordinate 783,650 downwards.
AACAATAACTTGGATACCATATGAAGAAAACTCGATCTCCGATTTTGGGGTTAATGAGGTGGGAAAGAAATCTCTTACCATATTCTTCGGGGGTGATTTTTTGGTAACTTATAGGTTTCTTTAATTAATGAATAAATTATTGTGAATAAGTTTTGTGATATATCTGCAAATAAAATCTTAATTTATGATTATATTGCTATTATTTACATAAGATGTTTAATTATACAATATAAATTGAAATGTAACGTGGAGGGGGTAATTTTCTTATTTTATTGTAGGGCTTCATTTTTGGGTATTGTGCCATAATAGTGTCTAAATTTTTAACTGTTTCAATTGAGGGTCTCACTTTTAAGATATTCTCAATATAAGACGTACTTTTATATTCTATTTTTCAATTTAAGACTCCAAAATCACTTTGTATTTTGACATAATTATACAAACGACAATACTTTTTTTTTAGAAAAATTTACTTTTTAAGTACTTGAATAATATTAAATATCTTAGTAAAATTACCTAATAAGATAATTATTTCATAATTTACATTTATGCAAAAGTTTAATAAAATTTATTTTAAAAGTTATAAAATAAATTTTAATTTAATTTTAATCTAAATATGTGATAACATTAAAAAATAAATTGTTCAGAATTTTCTTTTAAAATAAAATTACAGAAAATATTGTTTGTGAATAAATTTATATTTTTGAAAAAGTTCAGAATTAAAAAATTAATACATATAATAAAAGTATTAAATATATTTGTAAAACAAGCTTCGTAAGAAAAATAATTCAAATAAATTACATTTATGAAAAATTAATTTAGCTCAAATGAATTAATTTTTTTTACTAAAGTAATTTTACTAAAGATATTTATAATTATTTAAAATATAAATTTCAAATAATAGTATTTTGGTTTATATATTTATGTAACATATAAAGTTAGTTGGTGTCTAAATCTAGAATGTAAAGTAGGCCTTTAGTTTTAAAAAAAAAATTAAAATTGAAACACTCAAATGAAAAAATTAAAAATGCAGACCGTATTGGGACACAATAACAAAAAGTCAAGTCTTACAATACAATTTACCCCATTTATAGGTGCGGCCATTATGCAAGTACTGTGGAGCTCACCAAAATACCTCCGCGAGTAGGGTCATTGACCTCAAGCTGTAGTCTACTAGTGAGCTAGCTACCTTGGGTCAACTTCGCCTGAACATTTTGTGTAGCACCCGCTTACTTATCTTTAGAAAACGCTAATTTTTCATAAATAATTTGAACTTTTCAACTTTAAGGGGGATGTATTCGTTTGAGATTTCGAGTGACATTTAGAGACTTTTTAAAATTTGAGATTTTTTTAGATTTTTGGATTTTGGAGGATTCCTGTGAAATCTTAAGTATGGAGGTGGGATTTGAAGTGAGATTTCGTATATGTTTTTTGCTATAAAAATCTCATCAAATCTTAAAAAGTCTTAGCAAATCCTAGTCCCATATAAGTTAAATACCTCAGCATTTTGTAGGATTTTTTAAAAATCCCAAATGAGCACCTCAAGACTTTTAAAATTTTTGAGTAGTCTAAATTAAATACACCAGAATTTCTAAAGTTTCAAAAAGTCTTTAGAAATCCCAACTGAACAGAATTTCACCAAAATTTGAAAATCATAAAAAGTATCAAATCCAAAAAATTCTAAAAAAATTTGTAGTGGGATTTCGTATAAGGTTTTTTTTTTTTTTTTTTTGAAATCCCAGCAAATCTTAAAAAGTCTTAACAAATTCAAGTCTCAACTTAAGTTAAATACTTTAGGATTTTGTATGACTTTTTAATATCTGATATGCGATAAATCTTGTATTATTTTGTGGTTTAATTTATATATCTGATAGTCGATTTTAGTGTATTATACAAGATTTTTCACATATTTTATCTTGTGAATGGACATACATCAATACTCGTATTTTGTGTTTATTTTGCAGTTTTAATGCTTATTAATGATGTGGCATGGATGAGGTGGCAGTGGAGTAGGAAATGATGTGGAATTAATAATCTCATCTACGTGGACTTGTACGAGAGAGTTGCTGGAGGGAGATAACTATCAATTTTGTTGGGCTCTCATTTGATTGGCTGACTTGGCAAAAGGAATTGTGATTGCACCAAGAAGACTTAATAGAATTGGAATTGGGTTGGACTTTAGAGTTTTTTCACATGGGTGGATTACTTGAGTAGAGATAGGAATAACATTTTTTATATTATTTTCCATTCATCCTGCTGCAAAACTTTTGGGACGGAAGTGGAGAAAGGCCGTAAAGAACAATTGTGGCTGCTAAGCATTAATTTGGCCGTGATTATTGTGTTCTTAAGGGAGTTTGGGTTTATTTATTTGTTTTACTTTATTTTGTTTTAAAACCATGACTTATTATTTTTGTTTTTATTATTTAGCTATGTGTAGCTAAATACTTATTTCGGTTCTAGGGACGTTGAACCCTCGATGACTATGTTTGATTAATGCTATTTATTTCGTTTTACTCGTCGTATAAAATTGTTTGTGTTATTCTAGTTTCATGTCATAATGTGTGATTTTTAATTTAGCTTGATCATCTAAGTTAGGAATTGCATGTTAATTGCTAGATTTGAGGCTTCGATCCGTAATTGTCGTCGCTCTTATTTCGTTTGTAGCAACTAACAGTCGTGCATTGTTAGGGATAGCACAACATAAATTACATGAACCGAGCTTATGTGTTTGTGGCTTAGATCGGTCTATTTTCCTAGATTTTAATGCGACTAGTGGGTTAAATTAGGAGAGCTTATTCCGAGTTATTCGCTAGTTAGAATTAATTGAAGAGCCTATTTCGATTAAGTATAAATTAAGGGAAAATTCGGGTAGCAGAGCTTATTGCTATCTAGGACCGGTAGTTTTAGAAGACGAGTGAAATTTGATAAAAGCATTAATTGGGCTAGTTATTCGAGGGTGTAGACTGACTTGGAACCGATTCCATTCTCATCTTTGCTAGATTATTTTTATTTATTTTCCATTTCATCATCATTTGCATTTTAGTCATTTATTTCTAGTTTCTAGTTTAATTTCTCTTTTTGTTAGTAGTTTCGTTTCTAATCAAACCCCCCATTTTTATTTTAATCTAATTAATATAATAAAATCACGGTTTATACCACACTCCCTGTGGGATCGACCCTTGCTCGCCACTACTACTAGTTAGTAGAGGTTTGTTAAGGAAAAATTATAAATTTAAATTTGACGTGTTGCGACACGCGGTCAATTTTTGGCGCCGTTGCCGGGGAGTGGCGCGATATAAATAGTGATTTTATTTGTGTTAGTATTTTTTTTGTGTGAATTTTCGTTCTTCACTTGAATTTTTGGTGTGAATTTTCGCTGCTGTTCTGTTATCGCCCCCGGTGATAACAGAAAATAAGTAGAGTTATTACGTCAAATTATTTCCAAATCTTGTCACGTTTGAGCTAAACTTTTTCTTGATTTTTGTAGGTGAATGAGAACAAGGTCTTCAGGGGCTGAAGACTTGGAATATTATTCGGAGATCACGAGACGGGATACCGAGCTAAGGAAGAAAGCTCGGCAAGAGAAGGAGGCGATTCTCGACAAGGGTTTCCAGTTCGAAATCGAAAGCGAGGACTTAGAGGACGAAAGTGAGAGTGACCAGAGCCAAGAATACACCAATCTTACCACCGAGAACACAACAATGGCCAACGAGGAGCGTACGTTGAGGCAACTTGCTAATGTCGTACTACCGCAACAACCACTTTGCATAACTTTCCCGGAGATGAACGATACCACCTTCGAGTTGAAGTCCGGGCTGATTCACTTGCTGCCCTCATTTCATGGTCTCGCTGGAGAGGACCCACACAAACATCTGAAGGAGTTTCACACGGTGTGCTCCAGCATGAAACCCACCGGGGTTACCGAAGAGCAAGTGAAGCTACGGGCGTTTCCATTTTCTCTCAAGGATGTTGCAAAGGACTGGCTTTATTACTTGCCCTCGGGATCGATCACTACATGGGCAGAGTTGGAGAGGACTTTCCTTCAGAGGTATTTTCCGGCGATCCGAGTCGCCGCTCTTCGGAAAGAAATCTGTGGGGTGCGACAGATGCAAGGGGAGACATTGTATGAGTACTGGGAAAGGTTCAAGAAGCTAGTCGCGAGTTGTCCACAACACCAGATGGCTGAGCAGTTATTGATCCAATACTTTTATGAAGGCCTCTTACTCATGGAGAGGAATATGCTAGATGCAGCTAGTGGCGGTGCAATTATGGACAAAACTCCTACGGCGGCACGAGAGTTAATTGCCAACATGGCAGCTAATTCTCAACAGTTTGGTACTCGTGGTATTTTGCAGAGGCCGGCACAAGAAGAAGGGACCGACTCGCTACAAGCACAGCTCAAGGAGTTAACTTCCGTGGTTCGCCAGTTGGCTGTGGGTCAAGCATCGAGGGTCCGACCATGTGGCCTATGCGAGACGGTGGATCACACTACCGAGGACTGTCCATGGACAGTGAACACGACGGAGGCCCAAGCCAATGCAGTTGGGGCGAACAATGGTGCCGGACGCAACTACGACCCATTCTCGAACACCTATAATCCGGGGTGGCGAGATCATCCACATTTGAGATGGGGAAATAATAGCGGCAACCAGTTTGGGGAGCAAGACCGAAGGCAGCCGCAAAACTTTCAAAGGGGACAAGGCTACCAAAGGTACCAAGGCACGGGGGAGTACAACACTAACCCTCCACCGAATGATTCATCTTCGGAGATGAAGAAGCTGATGGAGAGCATGGCGTCCAGCATTAAGAACTTGGAGGGGCAAATGTCCTCATTGTCGAATCACGTGAACAAGTTGGAGTCGCAAGTGAACTCCAAACTGCCGTCCCAAGCAGAGACGAACCCGAGGAATGTCAGCGCCATCACATTGAGAAGTGGTAAGGAGCTCCCAGCCCCCGAGGGTCCTATTCCATCGAAGGAAAATGCGGACGAGAAAGAAGATGGTGAAAATACTCAAGATTCTGCTGCTACCGCCCCCCCTGATAGCAGTACGGCTGGAGCAAAAATGAAGAAAAAGTCCATCGAAACCGAGCCGAGGTGGACTGAACCTTTGCCGTTTCCATCAAGAATCAATAAGAAGCAGAAGGACGATGCCGGGAAGAAGATCTTGGACGTTTTCAGAAAGGTTGAGGTCAATATTCCCCTAATCGACGCTATAAAGCAAGTTCCAAAATATGCGAAGTTTCTGAAGGACTTGTGCACGAATAAGCGGCGATTAAAGGGGGACGAGAAGGTGATAATGGGTGAGAATGTCTCAGCCGTGTTCCAGAAGAGCTTGCCACAGAAGAGGAGTGATCCAGGTATGTTCTTCATTCCTTGTATAATCGGGAATTCAAAAATAGAACGAGCTATGTTAGATTTGGGTGCTTCGATAAATGTTATGCCTCGTTCTATCTTTAATTCTCTGAATTTGGGTCCTTTGAAGAAAACCGGGGTTGTTATCCAACTCGCCGATCGTAGTACCACTTTTCCCGACGGTGTTGTTGAGGATGTTCTTGTGAAAGTTAATGATCTTGTGTTTCCTGCTGATTTTTATGTGTTGAACATGGATGATAAGTCCTCAAACTCCACCCCAATTTTATTGGGAAGACCATTTTTGAATACAGCCCAAACGATGATTGATGTTCGACAGGGCACTCTTACGATGGAGTTTGATGGACAAGTCGCCAAGTTCAATATTTTTGATACTATGAAATATCCTAATGATTGTGATGATTCCGTCTATATGCTTGATGTTATTGACCCTTTAGCACAGGAATATATGGAGACTTATGGTCAAAATGATGAGTTAGAAGTGGTGATTGCATCGAGCATTGGGTGCGACAGTCTGTTATTGCCCCCCCTGATAACAGAAGTTGGCGGGGGCGATTTTCGCGATCGAGCCAAAGAATTGAGGGAGATCTGCATGGCATTGCATGAGAGAGGACATGTTCCTCCCAGGTATGAACTTAATTCTATTAAATTATCAGAATCTCACCAGAAAATTTTGCCATCTATTGTGCAGGTTCAGAAACTCGAATTAAAATCTTTGCCGACTCATGATAAGAGGATCTTGAGGAAGCATGGTGATGCAAGGTTTGTGCCTCCTTTGAGGCCACCTCTGAATCCTCCATGGATAGGTTGAAGTATAAGCGAAGTAATAAGTCGAGCCAACGACAATAAAAAAAGGCGCTAGTTGGGAGGCAACCCAATATTTGTTTTCTTTTTTTTTTTCTATTGGTATTAGTATTTTGATTAGTTCAATTTTATCTCCACGGTTGAATTCTTGTTTCAGAAGAGCAGCAACACGGACTTGGAGGTGCTGGACGAGCGTAGTTTTGAGCTAAACGATGAATAGAATGAAGAACAAGGCGAGACGGAGCAGGACCGTACTGCTACCGCCACCCCCGATAATTATTCGAGTGGATTTTCTACTGCTACTGCCTCCCCCGATAATAGCCTGACAGCATTTCGTACTGCTATCGGGGCCGCCGATAACAGCCCACTCGAAGATCCGGTCGAGCACCAAATGTGCACCGACGATTCAAGCAGTGACGAAGGACTCACATTAGTCGAGGAGCGACAGAGGACTCACAGCAGCAGCAAGCAAAGAGGACTACCCGTCAATGATCTGGTGATTTCGATTCCCTTATTGTGCTTTAGAGTAGAAATTTAGTTTGGGGAGAGTTGTTGATGGGTATTTTTCTGTGCATATATGTTTCTTTGCTTGGGTCTGTTTTGGTTAGCTGCTGTTGATTTGTTTAGAGTCATGACTGGTTGTGTTTGCTTTTGCTGTTTAGTTGCTTTGGTTGTGGCTGAGTAAAAAAAAAAAGAGGAAAAAAAAATAATGTGATTGAGTTTTAGTGTCGTATGTGGAATTTCGCAATGATGATTTGAGTGTCTGTTGGAATTATTGTGCTAGTTATGATGACTTGAGTTAATGATTTCTGGTTAAAATTCTTGAGGTGTTGTCATTCGAAGGACAAAGACATGACGGTTGACATTTATGTGTTTTATTTGTAGTGAGTTGGTCCTGAACTGTTTATATTTTTGAAATGTGCTAGTGACTATTCTGCTTGATGTCGATTGTGTGAGGTAACTTGACGTGAAAAGTTGGGAGTTGAATGTCTCGAAAAAAAAGAAGAAAAAAAAAGAATGGTGGTGTGAATAATGAATGCGGAGAAAAAAAAAATAATGGGTGTAGAAAAAAAAAGAAGAAAAAAAAAGAGAAAAAAAAAAAGAAAAGAAAAATGATCGTGGGCTGCAACAGCTGCCAGTCTGTGAAGCTTTAGTGCATAACTCTCGCACGAATAGCTAAATACCATGGACTGTGACGGAGCTGCCGTTCCCAAAAAAATAAAAGAAAGAAAGAAAAAAAAATTGAGACTTTTGATTTCTGGCTAGAAGCGAATAGGAACCAAACCGGTTGGCAAAGAAAGGGATGTCGTTAGTTGCACACTCGGTGTAGAGATTGACAAACTGCGGTGATTCACTAAATTGATATTTGATTGTTGGCGTTCTAAACATGATTTCATTTCGAGTCCGGGGATTATTTATTTGAGAAGTTGTAGCTATGCATTTATGTGTGAATTGTGAGTTCCTGAGTAATATTCCACATACATGTTTATATCTATCTATATGCTTATAGTTCTAAATTGCTTGGGGACAAGCAAATGTTTAAGTTTGGGGAGATTTGATAGGGCGAAAAATGTTTTATATGTTTAGTAGTGTATTTTTATATCTTAATTTAATCGCACGTTCGTATTTTTTGACCTATTTATTATTTGGATGGATTTATTTGCTTTGATGTTTTATGTGTTATATATAGTATTTGGAGCAATTTGTGTACGCGAAGCATTGGACGGAATTTCACTCGATTAATTATCGGAGGCACAACTCATTGGCTTGGAGTAGGACTCATTTTGGGAAGCAGCAGCACTCACGCAATTTTGGATTGGAGGACATTAGTTGTCAGGGGGATTATTTAATAGGAAAGGAGGATTATTATTTGTTCTGTACAGGGAGCCGCGAGGAATTATTTACCGTGAGCACATAAAGGAATTATTTTGAGAGACAGAAAAGAAAAAGGCCGAGACACGCACAGTTCACGCACGGACTGAAGGAGAGAAATAACACGCAGAGGGAAGCCGCACTCGCACACAAGAGGGAGATATTTTTATCTTCTCTGTTTTATCATTTATTTATTTTTATTAGTATATTAGGCTAGACTTTTTATCCAGTTTGAGGAGATGTTTGAACCCTAACTTTGATTTGTCTATGGATTGAAGGATTTTTATTTATCGTTAGTTAATCGATACGCCGTATTTATTTTGTTGATGAGTTGATTTATGTTATCTGTGTGTGCATTGTTAGGGATAGCACAACATAAGTTACATGAACCGAGCTTATGTGTTTGTGGCTTAGATCGGTCTATTTTCCTAGATTTTAATGCGACTAGTGGGTTAAATTAGGAGAGCTTATTCCGAGTTATTCGCTAGTTAGAATTAATTGAAGAGCCTATTTCGATTAAGTATAAATTAAGGGAAAATTCGGGTAGCAGAGCTTATTGCTATCTAGGACCGGTAGTTTTAGAAGACGAGTGAAATTTGATAAAAGCATTAATTGGGCTAGTTATTCGAGGGTGTAGACTGACCTGGAACCGATTCCATTCTCATCTTTGCTAGATTATTTTTATTTATTTTCCATTTCATCATCATTTGCATTTTAGTCATTTATTTCTAGTTTCTAGTTTAATTTCTCTTTTTGTTAGTAGTTTCGTTTCTAATCAAACCCCCCATTTTTATTTTAATCTAATTAATATAATAAAATCACGGTTTATACCACACTCCCTGTGGGATCGACCCTTGCTCGCCACTACTACTAGTTAGTAGAGGTTTGTTAAGGAAAAATTATAAATTTAAATTTGACGTGTTGCGACACGCGGTCAATATCTCAATTGAATACTCAAAAACTTTTAAAAGTATTAAAAAGTCTTTATATGTATCAATACGAAAAAATAAATTTATGTTAAATAAGCTTCTGAAGCATGCGAGTCTGCCATTTAAATAAGAACATTCAAGAATTATGTAAAAGGAGATTTACACAAATAATTATAGTTATATTTAGAGCAAGTGAAACAAGTGTATAGGAAAATTATCACTATATTAAATATAAATAATATTGAAAATTTTAGAATTTGAGTAATGAATATAAATTAAATTATGGTTTTATAGGTCATTAATAAAAAAAAATGAAAACGAAAATAGATCAAAATTGTCATTTTCCTAAAAGAACTGGATATTTTTTGCACTTTTACTACACTGTGAAAAGATTTTGAGCAAACAAGATTATCGTATAGAAAAAAAATTTGTAAATCTCCAAAAGGGAACCATCCGATGGCTCCATAGCATTTCTGTATATACTCTACCTCATCATCTTTCAGTTATTATCATTATTTGAAAATTATTTTTCATGTTTTAGTACATTTTATACATTGCAATACGTAATGTATTTTTTGGTTTGATTAATTAATGAAAAATAATCATGCAAAATATTAACATACCATATAAATATTATAAAAATAAAATGCCAAAAATATACAACGCACCTGTACTTTACTAATCTCTATCTCTATCTCTACTAACATAAAAGTGTGAATGTTTTTTTAAAAATTTGGATAGACCAAATTACCCTTACTCTTTTAATTTTTTTATAGCTTAATTGTCATTTGTTAAGAGTCCATTTAATGAGAGAGAGTAGTTGTTGTTCCTTAATTATATAAACATGTCTTTCCATTTTATATTTTGAGTTATTCTTTTTTTTTTTTCATTTTTAGTTTAGGGGATATTTTATCTTGGTTAATGCATGCAATTTTTTTATTAGTTTCGGGTTTTGGATGTCAACTTATATAATACGCTTATGATTTAATAAGCAACCCATTAGTTCTTCATTTAAATGTCATGTAATTGGTGTTTGAAATAGTTGTTGATCTCTTTTTTCATATTTCTATTTTTTCAACATCACACTAATGCGGGAAAAATGACCTAACATGTGCTTTTTCATGTTAAATAATTATTTAAGAAACTAACTTCACACACATTTTTTATTTATGTTTTTATTGTGTTACCCACTATGAAGGTCTAATCATATGTCACCATGTTACATATTTAAGATTTATTTAGAGTAAATAACAATTTTGCTTATTCTATTTTCTTAGTTTATATATATATATATATATATATATGTATCTATATAAATATAGTTACAAAATATATATAAATTATTATGTAAATTTAGTTTAATTTATAATTTTAATGCCTTGTGTTTGTATAATAATTTTAATGCCTTGTGTTTAAATGCACTAACAAGTTTATTATTTACATTTTATGTAGATTGAATTTGAAACATTAGAAATACTAAAACAATTTAAAGGGCAAAGATCTATAGCACATGTCTATTACATTACAAAATTATTTGCTTCTATATAAAAATGTATCTTAATTTTTGTATAATGTCGTATTTATAATTTAATAATCCACATAAGACAATTATTTTACCAAATTAATTAGTCATAACATTTTCGAATATAATGACATTAATGGATTGTAAAATTATGAAATCATTAAATTGTGTATCAAATTAAAAAAACGAAAAAAAAAAACTATCTAATTTTCTCCAAAAAAACTTTGTTAGAAATTGGCTAATCCTTTTATACAGATGTAAATTGTTGGTGTAACTTCTTTGATTGTATTAAAATTATGAATACCTTTTGTATTTTGTATTTATTTTGAACATTTTTTTTTTTTTTTGGCATTACTATATCCCTTCCATATAGAATAATTGGTGTACTATTCAGAAATGTACTTCACAAAATTTAATATGAAATAAACAAAATTAAGGGTAATGGTTGGTATCAATTGATTCAAGCCAAATGATGCACGAGAAGTAAATTGAAAAGAGACAAATTAAAGAACTATCCACCTTTTTTTCTTTCACATTTAATCAAACTTATTTTATCTATAATTTTGTAAGAATGAGATGACATTTCTAATTTCTATTTTTAGGTATCAACGTAGACAGCTGTTAAATCATATTTCTCAATGAAGATACAAATAAATATTCTCTATGAAGACAATCACACTTTACTATGACTTTTTCGGGAATAACATTCATTATTTAATTCATACATTAAATATAAGAATTTCATCTGTATAATTATTTTTTACTTATCCTTACGTTAATATGTCCAAATTCATTATACTTTTACAATATGCAAATATTTTGTATCGAGTTTAGTACTTATTCTACTCTTAGATAAAAGTGAATATACCTAATTCAAATCGTTTATATTTAACTGTTTAATATGAGATAGATTAAGATGATTAATAAGTAACATGTTAATGACGATAGGTAAAAAATTTAAATTAAAATTATAATATAAATGCTAAAAGATATAACTCATTTTTGCCTTTACCCTTTGGGTGGGGCACATCTACCAACCTTCCTACCGTCCGTCGAGACGCAGAACCTACACCGGCATACCACACCAAGTCTACCAAGAAGTGCCTAAGCAAGCGAAGTGCCCCCTTTCCATTGAAGTAGGGGGCCCCCCGTGTTACGATAACTCTTTAGGCAAAAGAAACTTTACCGAATCCCTATTATCATATCATTTTCAATTAAAATTTAAAACTTCATGATTTTTTGACAATGTGTTAGTGCCAATAAAATTATTCCACATTATGTTAGTCTTTGTGTACATGTCTTCATTTTTTATTGAATTTTACTTGAAATATATGTTTAATTAGCATTAAATTGATTGTTTCAAACTTTCAAAATGAATATTTGTTTGAGCTTCTTAGGCACGATTGGATATGAATCCAACCAGTTTTGACCAATTTTGTTTGGCTAAAATTAGTTAAAGTGAGTTAGTTTGAATAAAATATAACAAGTAAATGATTTTGAGTTTGAAATCAAATAATAATTAAAATATAATGATCAAAATTGATGTGATGTAAAAGTAGGAGAGAGATTATCGAAAGTGATAGGTAATTAAAATTATGTTAGTAGATGAAGTTTTCTTTTGAGTTAGATGATTGGATATGAAATAATTCAACCGATTATAACCGATTGATAGGTAGTTAAATTATGTTAGTAGATGAAGTTTTCTTTTGAGTTAGATGATTGGATATGAAATAATTCAACCGATTATAACCGATTAAGATCGGTTATAACTCATATATAATCACGCCCTTAACAATTTGTTTCTCATAATAAATATATATGTATGATCCATTGATCCTAACCATTTTTCACACACACACACACATATACTTATATTTAACTTAAAATATATATAAATAAATAATATATTTTTGTCAAATCAACTTAAAGACATGCAAATTCAATTAGGCAAATTATGGTAAAGACAAGCAAATTCAATTAGACAAATTATATGATTCACGTGCGAAGCACGTGCACCTTACTAGTCTATCTATACTATTATAAAAGGACGAGTGATTTTGTAAAAATAATGATTTGCCTAAAAAATCCTTATTTTGACATATATTTAATGGCAAATTAGTAATTCAGTAATACCCGTCTTATTTTATATTTTTAATTAACAAATGATGATCTGCCTAAAAAATCCTTACTTTGACATATTTTTAATGACAAATTAGTAATACAGTAACACTCATCTTATTTTATATTTTTAATTAACAAATGAACTACCTAAAAAACCCTTACTTTGACTTAATTATTAATACACTAATACTCTTCAAATCTTATATTTTTTAGTTAATCACTAATATTTAATTATATAAATAACAGCGTAACATTGAAGACTATTATGGTCCACGCCCAAAGTATGACTCAAATAATTCTAAATTTTACTAAAAGTGATGGAGATTGAGGTGGTCTTTGAAGAAATTGTTATGACCTCTTAGCTAAGTAGCTGTTGGAAAAAAAAAAAAATAACTCTTCCACAGAAGTCCACCAAAACAAATTGGTTCTTGTAAACAATATATCTACAAAATAATCTTATACAATATTTAGTCCAAATGTTTTATTATATTCTATGTCTAAATGTTGAGCTAACTAAAATGGTAACTCAAAATACTACTATAAAAGAACGAGTATTTTTGTAAAAGAAAGAACTAACTAATATACCATTCCTTTGGTATATTTTAAATGGCAAATTAGTAATAACATAATATATATCCCATCTTATATTTTTTTTTATTAATAACTAATATTTACCTAAAAAGCCCTTTATTTGACATATTTTTAATGTCAAATTAGTAATACACTACTACTCATTTAATATTTTATTCATTTAATACAATTAAATGAACAAAACATTCCACATCTCTTAAAAATCATCCACAATATTCACACCATTATTCTTCAAGAATTTAGTTTCTTCCACATATCTCTCAAACTGTTTTCTTCCATATCTCTAAAAAATCAACTCAACAGTAACCCAAGCAACAAAGTTATGAAATGATATTGAATTTATGTTTTGAATAACATACTTATTTTTAATATACTTTTGATGATAAAATCGTAATCATATTTAATGATTTTAATATATAAAATTTATTTAAACAAAAAATTATGCAACAAACAACATAATAAATACTTATAAATGATCTAAATATTCTCAATTATTTGTTTACCTATTTTTTAACAAAACGATAAATCTTGGTAAAACAGATAACTTAGTTGAGGGGTAAATTTTATATAATAAATAATTTCCAAGATACATACATAACTTTAATTAAGAGAAGATACCTAAAATATTACCGAAATCATGCACACGTGAAATATATACATAATCTAACAAACTAGAATAATGGAAGAATTCATTTAACTAGGTCATTATTTAAAAAAATAAACTCTTGTATTTAGAACTAGAATTAGATTGCACCTCAGTTTTATTGGATTGAATTTTGATCCCACAAAAATCGTCATTGTTTAGTGGTTTGTATTTTCAAATTTTGGTCGCAAAGCTAATAGAGTTAAGAATCTTCACGTGACCATTAGGTGATTAAAATCAAGTTGCGTAATTTTTTAATTATTAAGACTTAAAATATTTGAAATTTTTCATTCAATTATTAATAAAAATGTTCGTGACATTTTAATTATTATTATTGTTATTTTATTTGAACAATTAATTATCAAGTTGAGCGCTCTATGAACAATTATAATTCAAAATTTTATAAATAAAATATTTTATTTATTGATATTATTCAAGATTCTTAAATACTTTTATGATTTTCTCAATAAAATTTAAGAGTTTATTTAACCGTAAGTATCCTATCAAATAAGATAACTGTTTCAACAATATTTATTTAATTTTACAAGTTTATTAATAAATATTAGTAAAATATTTAAAATCGATGTTGTTTAGGTATTCCACAGAAAATACCAACAGATATTTCATTGGTATAGCTTCTATTGAAAAGATTCACTGGCTATTCTAATGGTGAGTAAATTTAAGATTTAATATCTCAATTAAAAAATTAGTTAATTTTTACCATTAAATTTCTTAATTTTGAAATACTGATTTTTTTTTTTAGTAACCCTTTTATATGTAATATATCATATCATTTCTTTCCTATTTTTTATATCTTTTCTAAACGATAGAAGCAATATATTAAACCTCAAAGGGGAACAACGTTCGAATACAACCGAGACCAAAGGTCTAATGAGCAAGAACTAAAGCCGAAAACTAAAAATGGGAGGACACGCTTACAAAGCGGCCTAGAGACACCAAATAAAAAGAAGAAAGAAAGCACACCACTGCATCAAAGCCTAGCATACCCACTAACTTCTAGAGACTAACTAGAACAAAGAACCAACACAATACAAGAAAACAACCAAACTGAAAGGACCAAAACAGACCAACACTGCCACAAACAAACAGCAACACTGACACAAACATAAACAGCAACACATCACAACAACCAAGGGTCAAGACCTCACTGCTATCCATTCTTGCCAATCCTTGAGAGCCCTGCTGATGAGAACTTGGACTGGCATCTTCACCTTCTCAAATACCCAGAGATTTCTTTCCTTCCACAGCCACCAAAGAAGGTAGGTGGTTAACTGAATTCTTTCTTCTGCAACTTGAGTGTGCCTGATAGAACAGAGATGCCACCACCAGACTCTGAAATTCATTCCAACTGTTCATACTTCATTCCATTGAATAGGTCCCTGATGCCATAGCTGTTGAGCCCTGGAGCAGTGGAATAAAAGGTGTTCAGTTGTTTCAGGAAACTCCCCACAGCAATGACAAAGGACATCAACAGGGAGGCCTTTCTTGCACAGATTAGTGTTGAGAGGTAGGGTGTTAGTTATACACTTCCAAAGGAAATGTCTAACTGTACCCTTGATTTTGAGGTTCCAACTTCTAAGTCTAGCTTTTTTAATCAATTCTTGGCCTTGGCTAGCTTCTGGGATATCAAGTTGCAGAGTTTTTTGATTGATCAGGTAAGTATAAGTGGAAGAGACAGTGAAAATCCCTTTCTTGCTTAGGCACCAGAAGTATCTGTCCTCTCTAGCAGGATTCAAGGTCTTGATGCTTAGAATAGCCTGGCTTTCCTCTTCATTAAATAGTTGTTTTACCAGCCATTCATTCCAGTGTAACCTATCATCTGACAGGAGCTCCTTCACCCACATAATGTGCCCCTGTGCTATGTCCAGCAGCTTAGGTTTCATAAGAGGGAGAGATGGGATCCAGTTCAGATCTTCAATCTTAGTGAGAGCTCCATTTCTAATTTCTGTTCTGAGACCTTGTTTGAGAATAGGAAGACAGTCAAGCCAAGTATGCTGTTGTGATGTCAAATAAATAATTAGATGTAATTGTACAACTATTACCAATATTGGCAAAATCAAATAATTATATTATTTTTAACTAAGAAAAAATCAATACATTGGTAAAATCAAATAATCATACTAAGAAAAAATTCAACTAGATGTAATTGTACAACTATTACCAATATTAAATATGTGAATTAAAACAAAAAAATAAAACGGTTGTATGTTAAACTATTATTCAATTATTGCTTGAAAGGGAGCACCATAATGGTTGTAAAATGTATTTTTTGTGAATACATGAATTAGTTACTTAATATTTTATCAGAACATGGAAATAAATTCAAATCTTTTTAATATTATAAACAATATAAAACAACATTTTTATCAAGTATATTATTACTATCAAACACGTAAAAAGAACGCATTGCATATAAATGTTCTCTAATTCTTTCAACAAAAAAAAAAAAACAAGTAAACCAATAGTAATGCAATGAGGAAAAGAAAAATTCTGAATTTTTTTAGAAAAGTATGAATACTAATATCAAGAAACAAAAATCTTTTAAAATTACTACTTTTTTTGTTGCTAGCATTTAAGTATATGTTTTCTATAAGAAATTTATTCTCATAAATAATGATTCGATATTATCATAAGATAGACCACAAACTT
The DNA here is from genome assembly GCA_008636005.1 of Striga asiatica. NCBI lineage: Eukaryota > Viridiplantae > Streptophyta > Magnoliopsida > Lamiales > Orobanchaceae > Striga > Striga asiatica. The sequence goes on along the minus strand of BKCP01004350.1, from coordinate 767,130 downwards.
TAATAATGACTTTATAATAATAAAGTTAACAGATGACTAAGAGTATCATAATATAGTATAATTCAAATTCTTCTCATCTGAAATATTTTGACAAATACTTCTCAATATTGTTTCATTGTTTTGTTTCGTTTTGTTATTATTGAAGAATCAATAAAGGATCTTTATCTTGAATTTTTTAAGCATTAGTTATGATACAAAAGATTGGACAATAAATGTTATTAGACACATATATATTGCAAATCCGAAAGAATATGTAAGGTATCTATCTTCCAAATTAATAACACAAAAAAGGGAATGTTTGATTCTGATCAAAATATTTTTGAATGTTGAATAAGTTGTTACTTTTTTATAAGAATATTTACAATCATAACTGTGTATTGTGATCGATCATACGCGCAATTGTTTTAGAGTACATATTTTTATGTAATGTGTGATGATTTAAAAAAAAATAATTTAGCATCTTCAGAGAAGTAAATGATTTTAGAAAATCAAATTTCGTTTAGAGATGAAATTCGTTCTCACCTCATGGGGTAAGTACCAATTTATCTATGTGGAGAGAGAGAGAGAGACAAATGTAGTAGTTTATACAGTGATTAAAAGAAATATCAAGAATTTTAATGACACAAATATCAAGAAATTTAATGCTACAATTGTTTATTTCACATAGATACTTATGAACTATTAGTAGAAATACCTTATAATGATCATACAATCATAAAGTTTGACTATATGTTTGGCTAAAGTATTTCTAAGTGTTGAATAAAACAGACGTTTTGCCAAATTAATTAAGAAGAATTTTGCAATACTATTGATGTATTAGAATTCAACGAGTGTGAATGTTTCTTATGAGAACATCAAAACCAAATAAAAGAAAATGACTCTTGAATTTAACATAAATAAATAAAATAACTCATGCATCTACAATCTACACTATGTCTTTATTTAGTCATTTATTATTTTTCCATTAGGAACTCATTTTTCATATATTTTTGTTGGAGTTGTAATATGATACTTAAATCTTTTTATATTACGACAACATTTTTTATTTAAAATAAAATGCATGAAAAGTTTATTTATTCTACATTTTATTTTGTTCCTGCAATCATATATATGTGTAATAAATTAATTAATTTATCTTACTAAATTTAATCGGTAAAAAACATTCGTCGTCACGTGCATCGCACGTGCACTTTACTAGTATAGGAAAAAGAGCAAGTCCACACTGTACATATATTCTTGTTGTCTGAAGCTCATTCAACATATTTTATCCAAAAACTAAATAATAAAAAGTTAGTATTGATCAACAATCACATATCCGTCGGCTCCAGCTAAGACACTCCGAACAGAAAACACGAAAGCTGGAAAGAATCATTCAGTATTCCATGTGTTGAAATGAAGGAGGGTTAGTCCATGTCTTGTGTGCACCTGCATTGCATATTCTTACATTTGTGGCTGAATCCATAATTTGCAACAGACAGAAAATAAGTGATAATGTAAAATACTACAGGTTTAGCCTAATTACAACAAAAAAGAAAAGAGAAAAAAATAAAATATAAGAAAGAAAAAAAAAATATCTAGTTACAAGAAGGTTTGGGTAATTTTAGAATTTGAAAGGATATTTTCCACAATAAGAGTAAATGTGAACGGTACTCCCTCCATTTTGAAATATAAGGCATTTAAGGTTATTGCACAAATATTAAGGTGACATTAATTAATGAATAAATTGACTAAATTAACCTTGTTTACTCTAATCACAACCACTCCCCACTTCCTTAATTTCAACACAATGAGGTTATATTTGGAAAAAAATATAAAAATTTGTCTTGATTTTTGAGCGCGCCTTATATTTCAAAAAAATTGAGAAATCTTTATACGCCTTATATTTCAAAATGGAGGGAGTAGCTTTTATCAAAATCATTCACCAAACACAACAAAACTGTTCACCCTTTTCAGTTTTCACACGTATAGCCGAACCATTAAACATTAAAAGCTAAATTCTTCCACATTCAGTTTTTCTTTTTCCTTTTTCCCTTACATTTTCTTTGAACTACTTCTCAATTTTTCTCCAGTTAAATATTGTAATACTCTAATTAATTGTTATTATTATTATTGTTATTAAAATTATTATTATTATGATCTCGAATAGCTTACATATTAAGAATGACGTTTACTTACAGCCTAAGAGGCACCAAAGCAATAAAAAGAAAGTACCTCGTATCTCCACTTCCCTCCATTCTTGGATGAGTGCACAGCAACAACACATCAAATGTGACAAGAAATCGTCAAACCAACCACCCTACAGACATCAGAAATTTAGAATCAATGCAACTGCACAGATAATACTTGTATGCTTAAATGAAAAGCATGGTCTGAATTTCAGCAACTAAGAGATGATGAATATTTTTCATGCATTATCAAGAATGTAGCTCATATGGAATCAATGAGTAAGAATTCCGAAAAATCAATTCTAACTCCAAGAAGCATTACCATTAAGCAGTTATTAACTCTTCCCAGTTGAAACTTGTTTCATAATGTAGTTGCATATACAAAATGACTTTGATATATATTTGGTATAACAAAAACATTGTTATCTTCAATTTTTTTCTAGAAAAAGGAACACCTTAGGCTCTGGTCTAATTACAGGATAAGATTGAGTAACGAAAAGGATTAATAAGCAAATATCTTGAAATTATGAATACCCTTTGACCTCTATTTCTACTTTACAGGGGGGTACTGGCTAAGAGATTCAGACATCAAGGATCTGAAACAACTTAAAGGAATATTTTTGGCTTTGACTACTAATTGGCATTTCTTTGTTCTGCTCCTGTAAACCTCAATGGTAGCTGACGTTACCAATCCTAATCTGTTTTCTAGAATGTTCTACTTAACATTCAGAGAAGAAATCAGTAAGAAACACAAGAATGAGTTACCTTGATATTAAGAGTCCGTCTGAGCTTTCCTCTGAGACAACATGTGTAGCAACAACATGATAATACCAGCGAATATGCCATTATGTCATTACAAGTCTGGGCCGGAGCTGTTGTCATGTTAAAATCCTTTTTTCTGTTACTTCCCTTTCCGAAATTTACAAATTTATTAATGATCGTAATTTAATTATGGTGAAGATTTTGACTATGCATACATATTTCCTTGCCAGTTGCCACGGATGCTATCTTCGAAAGGGTATCACAAGGACAAAAGAAAGTCTTTATACCTGCCATTATACATTTCATGAATTAAAAAGATCATATATATCCATCGCAATACTTCAAACTTAATGGGAAGCTATCCTAGGTTCCCTTCTGGAAATGTTATCTACATACTAATCACAGATGATATTAGCACAAGCTACAGCTAATTGTAATGATACATTGTACTAAATCAAAGAAATTTCAAGCTTAAAGATCTTTACAATTATCACCAAACACATATTGCGAAAATATTCGTCAGGTTACATAACACAGAAGTAAGTAGCCAAGAGAAAAACACTCGAGTGGATATCAGTTAAAAATAATGATCTTCAATGAGATCAAAGAGTATGGCAGATAAGAGTCCAAGGAATTTTACAACAAAAATGATACTCGTAATACTTACACAGTTAACGTAGGCTTTCATTAGTAGGATAACCAATGCATGAGCAGAGTAATCTTATATAAAACAAAGAAATGAAGAGAGTAAATGTCATCAAACTAAAATTTAACACATTTCAGTAGCTACCAACTACATCTTTGAAAAGAAAGAACATACACAAGTAAGGTTCAGAACAACAGCCAAGTAAATCCGCATGCCACTTGTCTTGCCCAGTCACCTCCCTGGTTGATGCTGTATCATAACCAGACGACTTCTTCACTTCCCAACTATATACACAAAAATAAAAATAAAAAAAAATAAAAATAAAAAACAGATAAACAAGAAACACTAAAACAAGAATTCGAAGTAAACAATACTCCCTTAAATAGGACAAAAGAAAAGGGAAAGATCGTTATCATTTAAAATTACAAATAACCCCACTGAGAATTATTTCAAGGGTGTTTTCATAATCTACCAGACAAAATTTTTCTATCCAGGCTAAAGTGAGAGACGAACCTCGAGCTTTTCGAGTTACTGACTTTCCCATGATTCTTTTCACTCGAAAAATGCTCCTTGTCTGAATCTGATGTCCGTGAAGCCTTACGTGGAGAATCTTGGTCACTCTCAGGACTTGCTTCCGCATACTCGGTAACCTCCATTAGGCGTTCGATCACCTGGCACTGGCTCACGTCCATGTTAGCTTGTGAGTGCTGGAGCTCAGCCTGAAGCTTCTCGCGTTCCTTTCTTAGGGCCTTATTGATAGGCACATTCCCATAAGAACAGGACAGGCTTTTCTTCAAGATTATCATGTCGTTTTGGGAGAGGGCAACTTGTACTTTCCTTTCGTCTTCATCTAATGTGTACTCACGCTGGTCCCTCTCAATTTCTTCGAGCCTCTCCTAGATATTAACAGAACTTCCTTATTTTTTTTAAAAAAAAAATCTTTAACAAATTCGGCAAACAGCTTAAGGCATTCCCGGAAGAAGATATTTGCGAGAAAATTAATTTCATTAAGAAAGTATGCAAGTTTTTTGAGTTTTGTCATTGAATCCAACTTGTCCATTCAGTAAAATAGCAAAATATCTAACAAAAGAACCCAACACACAACAGATCAATCAATCAAACTGGCACCATACAATACCCTGAATCTGAGGTTGCTACTGCCTACTAGTGGATTCATCTTCATTTCAATTGAATACTTTAGATACAAGAACTAAAATCCCATATGTTCTCACACTAAATACTAATTTGTGTTATCAGAAAGCCGGCCATTTTTTGACAGTATAAGCAAGCCAACAAGAAGAGGAATCCTTCATCTAGATCACTTTATTCTGGAAATCAAATAATAGAATCTTAGGGATTAAGGGCCACCCATACTGAATATTCCACATAATCACAACACACAACATTAAGATGACTTGAAGCATTTCCAGAATGCATTAGGCCCCATTCACTTTTCACTTCATCAGTCACAAGCTCAAAATAATAATAATAAAAAAGAAAAAAAAAATAAACACACACACAAACACCAACAGACACACACACACACACACACACACACACATTTTCACAAATCAATTCAAGCACCTTTACTCTGGCGTTATCAATGAGAGCAATCAGAGGAATAATCCTCAAGTAGCGATCGATCTCCTCCTGAGCTCTCCTGAACTGATAGACTATGTTCCAGCCCATAGCCATCAAGTAGAGATAGCTCCGCTCCTGGCAGCTGTTGACCAGCAGATAAGCCCTCCTCAGTGCGTCCTCGAGCTGCTCCAATGGCTCCCTCGTCTCCGGGTACCTCTTCAGCTCCGTGATCTTCAGCTGCTCCAGCAAATTACCAATCAATTTCACGTGCTGCGCGAACTGCCTGCAGTTCCTCTTGTGCATTCTCGCCGTGCTCGCCGCCCGGGCTATCAGGCCGATCAACGCGACGGCGTTGAGGCCGGTCAGCTGTATGACGTTCGCCACCTCCCCGAAATGCTCCCATGACGCCATCGCGGCAAGCAATGGCGAGAGCTCAAAGAACTAAAGAGGAAATGAGGGGCTCTAGGGAATTAGGGGGGAAAAAAAATGGCTAATCGAATGCCATAGACAGATGGGGGAATTGTTTGTCTCTACAAACACATGATAGAATTATAACAGTTGGTGGTGGAAAGGGAAAAAGGGGCATTGATTTCTGGAATTTGGGCTGAGGACAAAAGTGTTTACAGGTAGAGAGGTCAATACTTATTTTACCTTCGCTTTTTTTTTTTCCTTTTTAGAAAATATTTCACTATAACTTCACACTCACAGACTTTCCAGTCTCACATTTAAGTGACCAATTTATGAATGGTAATAAGGATCGACTTCAATTACTTAATCTACAAATTTTATTGTAATGTGCGTATATTCTTTTACATCTAATATGAAATAACAGTATATTAATGTGTGTATTCTATTCTCTCCCAAATATTAAAATGCTTCAATAATCTTTTCACGATATTCCGAGCAAGTGTTGTATATCGAGATCGCTTCAATTATCTTGGTGTATAATTTTTTTGGATGGTCGTGATTGAAACATCATGAGGGTCCTTGGACTGTCATAACATGGCTTACTTCAACCACCAAACAAAAAAAATCTAAAGAAAAGCATATCAAAAACCAAGAAAAGGATCCAATGTTGTTTGTTGCATGATTCGATCACATCCCGTTTGGTGTGTGACATTTGGAAGAAGCACATTTTGATTGCACTTGGAAAGTTCTATGATGATTGCACTTGGTGCAAAAGAAATGTAGGGTATATATAAATGTTCATAGATGGAATCATTGGTAAAGCAGATATATTAATCGCCAAAATTAATAAAGGTGGATTGGATTGTTGTATTTCATTGTCCATAGATATGCTAATTTTGTCCATTTATCTATCAATTACAGACAGATATTTCACAAGATTTTGGTTTTATATCATGAGTGATTGAATAGTTGTAACTAGTGCGTGGCCCGTGCGATGCACGGAAAAAACAATATTAAGATTGTAATAAATTAAATATAAAATAACATTAATCATGATTTATCTATTGTTTTTAAATTAAACCGTGTTGGACACAGTCTGACCGGATGGACTGAGAACCGGTTTATAACCAGTCTAGTTTGCTTGAATAAAATATTTGCTCTCAAATCCGTCAACACCAGTCGGTTGGACTGGTAGGATCGATACGATTTTCTAAATAAATTTTGTTATATTTAAAATTATTTTAAATAAAACTACATATTTAAATAAAATAGAGATTTATACATTATTTATCAATTTGTTTAAACACTTGAATTTATAAATTGTTTAGATATCTAAGTAACACATTTTATTTAAATTTATTACAAAAAATACTATATATAGCTTGATAGTTTGAAAACCTTATATTTACTATACGTTAATAAATATTATAATAAAATATTATTTAATTCACATAAATATTAATAAAATGATATATAAATATTCATAAATCATTAAACATGTTGTCATAAAAGTATTGTTAATACGATTATTTGAAGTGTCGACTACATCACATTCACGTAATAAAATATTTTCAATATAAAATTTATATTTAGGTTCAATAATCGATTTGGTGTGGTCGAACTGATACATAACTTAATCACTTGGGACCAACCATGTTGTGTCAAGTTTTTTGACTATTTTAAATATCACATAAAAGTAATTCAATCAACCTGGGCAGTACCCTAATTCAATCATCCAATTGATCCGAAGAAATTTTCTTAGTTTCTTTAAATATATTTAATTTTATGAAATAAAAATATATTATGATTCATATAATAAATGTTTACACCAAATGATAGTATATTAAGATTATAAATTATATATCTAAAGATGAATTAATTATTTTTACTTTATGCATATTATAAAAAATAAGCATAGTAAATTTTTAAAAATTAAGATTAATTGATTAATTATGCAATTTAAAGAATATTTTTAGCGTTCATTTTTTTTTCAAAAAAGCACAAATATAAAGACCGAGATTCTAAAACTTTTGTTATATTTTGAATTAAGATTTTATAAATATAGAGACCGAGATTTTAATATTGTTGGTTGTTTCTAAGAAAAAATAAATATAAAAACATACGCACTTAATAAATATTAGCCGAATTTTTTAAATAATAAAATAAATTAAAGCTCGAAATTTAAGGTAACATTTAATGTTGTATGATTTTTAAAGAAAAAATAAAAAAAATAATAAAACTTACTATTTATAGGTTGCATTAAATTCTGACTATTTTTTTGCTACTATTTTTGGTAAATGTTAATTCTTATTATATATATATATATAGATTACGTGGAACTCTTAAAATCTTGTGATGTTTGTTAGAAGTTGCCTATCTTTTGGAACAAGATAGACTCGGGCAAAAGAAAGTTTAAAGCTTGTGCATATATTGGGAGGAATTATTATTTTATTAATATTTTTTTCGGTTAAAAAATATTAGTTTTAGGTAAATTATAGAAATAGTATATACATTATTCTATTCAAAATTGAATTTCAAATCTGACTTTTAAGTAATTATTCTAATGCTAAAATGTGTACCATATAATGTGGTATACTATTACACAATTTTATTTTTAATAATATTATTTTATATATGCAATTTGGATTTCTTATTTACGTACTCAGTAAGCGTGCGGTACTAGTTTGTATAAAGAATAAAGATAGTCAACTTAAGTAGATTTTGGTGTGACTTTTTGTATCTGACTTAGTTGCTATCATGATGTGGTCACCGAGGAATGTGACCCTCTAAAAGCATACTAATGTGCGCATGTGTTATTACAGTTACAAAGGAATTTGACCCATAGCGAAACAAGTGGCCACTTCTAGTCTTCTAGCAGTTAACCTCAATTTTTTAAATAAAAACATCACTTATGTCAAAATGTTCTATTAATTAATAAATAATTATTATTTAAAATCAACAAAGAAAAAGAAAAATGTAAAATATGAATGCGGGAGTCGAAAAACCAATTTAATCTTCTCTATTTGATTTACCATACCTCGAAAGACTTCAATTCGAAAATAATTTTATATTGAAAAAATATTTAATGTCAATTAAAATTTGTGCCTACCTTTTTAATAAATAAATAAATAATTTGTGCTTTTTGAATTTTATATACTTTTACATTAAATCAACTATAATTATTTTATTTGACATATTATTTTAATACAAATTCAAAATTTCTCTCAAACTTAACTCAATCAACTTTTTTAAATTAGTTATTGTTAAAAAAATTAATCAAAACCAAAATATCAAATCACTAACTTAAAGCACACCCTAGAATTCTATTTCTCATCCCTAATATGTAAAATAATGGTCCAAAAGTTCTATAGAGTAGAGTTCTCGTGCTAAACCATAATATCTCCAAACAAATTCTTGAACGACTCTATTTATAAATTTTATTGTTTTGTACTTATTACACAAGTGGTTTGAGAAATCAAACACCTAATCTAACAATAGGCCGGGGTACTTGATATGGGTTTTTTATTTCCTAAAAGACAAAAAATGAAAAATAAAAAGGAAGAAGATATTATTATCTCCATCTTGATTAAGTCAAATAATCCCGACTTTTTATGTGAGGGAGACCAAGAAGCCGGGTGGAATATAATGGCAATTTAAAAGTAAATTGAAACAAAATCCTTTAACAAAATACTATTTATTTTATCTCATTTTCTCTATAATCCTATTAACACAATTAATATATAATAATGATATTATTATTATTAGCAAAATATTACTTATGTACTGAAATATTTCAAACTACCAATTCAGAGCCTACATTTCAACTCCTGGTGCTTCATAACCATATATCTATTGTTGGTTCTTCTTATTCTTATCTTCAATTTTTGATTCGTTGGAGGAGTCAATATAGCTTTGGACTTTTATCAATACCTATTAGGATTTTTTAAAATTATGAAAAACTTGATCAACTTAAATTATAAATTTATTTGAAATTTAATAAATTTTAATATATTATCAATTTTTGATATATAATATATCAAATTAATCATTTTATATGGATTTTGGATTTGATATTCATATTTTATATATATATGAAAAAATATATGTACCTATATAAATAAAAACTAATTTATGTACTATATCCTAATTTGTAAATAATAAAATATTAATTATCAATTAAATTTATCTATCAAATCTATTATATGATATAAGTTAAAAAAAAATTATAACACGGGACGAGCGAATCTTAAGTGATGTTAAATAAAAATAAAAAATAATTATTTGAAAACATATTGGAAAATTTAATTAATTTCTAACAAAATATTTTCTTGTACGGTTTGATTCTTTTCGATTTGGGATTCGAGACTACTAGAATTGTTACCGATTCGGTTCGAATTGGAGTAATGGTGACTTTCAATTACTTTTTCAAACTTCTTTTTCGAGTACTATCTAGTCAATTTTAAATTTTGATATTTTTTTTTTTCCACATTCATAAATATTTAACCATATTAAACATTTTATGCTCAAAGATCTCAGAGTTCCTCATGGCTGTGGAGAACTTGGATGGCTGTGAAAAATAAACACAGGCAGTGTTTTAGAAGGACCATTGGAGATGGTTTAACAACCAATATTTGGAAAGATTCATGGCTGCCTACTAACACTGGTATCCCAGTTCTGAAACCTAATGTTACCAATGATTGTGTTCATGTATGGGAGTTGATGGAAGCAGGGGGTGGATGGAATGTTAATTTGCTCAAAGAGATTTTTGTTGAGGAGGACTACAAAGCGGTCACTAGCATCTGCACTCTTAATCCAACAAAACCAGATCAGTGGTCTTGGAACAGGAATGCAAAGGGTGAATTCAAAGTAGCCAAAGCCTACACTAAATTTGTAGAAGGCAAACTAAGGAACCTTGATATTGTTATAATAATGAGTGTAGAATTAATTATGCCAACAATATCTTGCATATTGATTGCTCAGATGATGGAATCTCCACCCAACCAATTGATTAATTTGGTGGTTAGCATATTAGATGGTTGACTTGCAATTGGTGATTAATTAAGTGGTTTGGTATCAACCAATTCATTTATTAGTCCAACCATATTATTATTGCTATGCTCTCTATCCCATCTATAAATAGAGGACTTGGTGGAGAGGAAAAAAATGCACAAGAAGAAAAGGGAAGAAAGTGAGAGAAAAAGAAATAAAGAGATATATAAATAATTTTGGAGGGATAAAAATATTAAAGGGAAAAATATAGAAATATTTATTTGTTATCAAAATAACAAAAGAGAGATATTTTTATTTTTATTTTTTAGTGCTCAATTCTCGACTCCGTTCCAGTTCGCCGGAGCTCGTAAATCTGGTGTGCTACAGATTTAGAGACGTTTGCCGTTGTATCTTTGGGGAAGTTACGCCAGAACCGTTAGCTGCCACACGGGGCGTATTCTTCTTGCGGAAAGAGTTTTACTCGCCTCGGCTAAAATCTTTCCGTTTGTGTTTTTAAATTTTTTTTTTCCAGTTGTAATTTATTTTTTCAGTTCAATTGTAATTTTCTATTTTTAGATTATTTGTAACTAAAAAAAAAAAAAAAAATTATATCAGTTCGTAGGATTCCCGTGTACTTTTTATACCCGAATAAAAACAATCGCAAGAAGAATATATCAACCTACTGGACTGATGGCTTCCACCGGAAATGGTTCCAACACTCAGCATCTGATCAATCATGTACCTGCTGTCCATGTCCCTACTGCCGAGAAGCCCGAAAAATTCAATGGGCTTGATTTTAAAAGGTGGCAACAAAAGATGCATTTTTACCAGACCACTTTGAGTTTGGTGAAATACCTGAAGGACGACCCCCCGGTTATTGCTGAAAATGAGACCAATACTGAACTACGCACTGCGTACGAAGCTTGGGGGCAAGGTGATTACCTTTGCCGTAACTATGTCCTGAACGGACTTAGTAACGAGTTGTACAATGTGTACAGCTCGGTTGGTTCTGCCAAAGAGCTTTGGGCTGCTTTGGAAAAGAAGTACAAGACCGAGGATGCCGGGGCGAAAAAATTCGTCGTCGGAAAATTTCTTGAATTCAAAATGGTTGACACAAAGACCATTGTGTCACAAGTGCAAGAATTCCAACTCATCTTGCACGATATTCATGCTGAGGGAATGTCTCTGAGCGAGTCATTCCAAGTTGCGGCTGTGATTGAAAAACTGCCGACGGGTTGGAAAGACTTCAAGAACTACCTTAAACATAAGAGGAAGGAAATGAGTCTTGAAGACTTGATTGTTCGTCTTCGTATTGAGGAGGACAATCGTAATTCATCGAAGAAAATTCCGATGATGGAGGCTCGTGCTAACTTGATAGAGCAAGGCAACTCGAGCAAGAGAAAGTCCCTAGACAAAGGGAAGCAGCCTGCCAAGGTTTGGAAGTTTACCGGAACTTGTTATAATTGTGGAAAGCCGAACCATATGGCTAAAGACTGCAAGAGGCCAAAGAAGTCTGGGCCAAAGAAAGGTAAACCGAGTGTCCTTGTTGCTGAACACTGCCCTGTGCCGGGTGAACTAACCGACTTTGATATGTCGGCTGTGGTGTTTGAAGCCAATATGGTGGATAACCCAAGAGAGTGGTACATCGATACTGGTGCCACTCGTCATGTGTGTTCCGATAAGGAGGTATTTTCTAAATACACTCCTGCTAAGAGTCGGAAACTTTACATGGCAAACTCCGCCACGGCTGATGTGGCTGGAGTGGACACTGTGGTGCTGAAGCTGACTTCTGGAAAGGAGTTGAAACTTAAGGATCTTCTGCATGTCCCAGACATCCGCAAGAATTTGGTCTCCGGATCTCTTCTTGTTGAGCATGGATTTAGGCTGGTATTTGTTGCTAAGAAATTTGTTCTTAGCAAGTTTGGAACTTTCCTTGGTCGTGGCTATCTCGACAAGGGTATGTTTAAAATGAATGTAATGGCCGTGAGCCGTGTAACCGTTTTAAATGATAATGAAAAGCCTATTTCTGTTTATACCGTTGAGTGCTCTGATTTATGGCATATTAGATTGGGACATGTAAATCGAAATGCAATTAAACGGTTGATGAATTTAGAATTAATTCCTAATTCTAAAATTGAATCACATAAGAAATGTGAGATTTGTATTGAAGCAAAAATGGCTAAGTTGCCTTTTCATTCGGTGGAAAGGTGTACTGAACCATTAGGCTTAATCCATACTGATGTATGTGATATGAAAAGTGTGCAAACAAGAACGGGTAAAAAGTATTTTATTACTTTTATCGATGACTGCACAAGGTTTTGCTACTTATATTTATTAAGAAGCAAAGACGAGGCTGTGGAAGCATTTAAGATTTATAAAACCGAAATTGAAAATCAACTCGACAAAAGGATTAAAATAATCCGAAGCGATAGGGGTGGGGAGTATGTAGCTCCTTTTGAACAAATATGTTCCGAATATGGCATAATTCATCAAACGACTGCCCCTTATTCTCCACAGTCAAACGGTGTTGCTGAACGCAAGAACCGTACTTTAAAAGAAATAATGAATGCCATGTTGATAAATTCAGGATTACCTCAAAACATGTGGGGGGAAGCTGTTTTAACAGCAAATCATATTCTGAATAAAATACCACCTAAAGGGAAAGATGAGACTCCTTACGAAATGTGGAAAAATCGTAAGCCGTCTTATAAATACCTGAAAGTGTGGGGGTGTTTGGCTAAAGTTTCAGTACCAGAACCCAAACAAATGAAAATCAATTGGAGTAATGGTGACTTTCAATTACTTTTTCAAACTTCTTTTTCGAGTACTATCTAGTCAATTTTAAATGTTGATATTCTTTTTTATTTCCACATTCATAAATATTTAACCATATTAAACATTTTCTGTTGAATTCAACATTAGAAATTCTTGAAATAAATTAAAATTTTAGTTAACACTAAATTCTTGCACTTAATGATGGATATTTGAAATCCTAACAAATATAAAAGAATATTAAAGAAAATGATAATTTTTTTAAAAAATTAATATCGTTTTAAATATAAAATGGAATAAGAGTAAGAAAAATAGCAACAAAGAAAAATAGCAACAAACGTAATATAAATAAATTTTCAATAAAAAAAAACTAACGTTGACAAAGTATTATTATTAAGTATGAAATATAAGTGCAGTTTAATTTATTATTAGTATACGTTATTAAGTACTTTGAAAATACTAAAAACTAGTATTCGATCTTGTGCACATGTACAAATGTAAATAAAATTTATCCGATATATATATGTGTTTTATATAAAATTTAAAAATCATATGTTAGATAATAGGCATATCACATTTATAAACGTTATCATTAGAAAAAATGAACAATATAAATATAAAGTATTTAACTTACATATTAATCTTTTAATTTATGCAATCTTGACTGATTATGACAATTAATTGGATAAAACAAATATTGAAATTATTATTATAGCAATTGTGTACAAAATTTTAAAGGGTTTGTTTATGCCATAAAAAATAGTTAACTAATTTTAATATAAAAAACCATCCTAATGAGGTGTAAAAAGAATAATAATAATTTTATATAAATAGTGAAAAAAAGCTTTAGAATAGAATACATTTAACGTGACTTCATTATTAATTAATAGTAACAATTATATAATAAAATAAATAAATAATATAATTATTTGATTAACAAAAGTAATGGAAAAAGGCGAAAAAACAAAAAGAGTTTTATTAAATTCTTTGCTAGCAATTATTTATTTATAAGACTAAAGTTAATGAAATGAATAAGACACATGATGTTAAATTCGATTCTTAATTTTAGTTTTTCAATTTGGTACATTATGAAATAGTTAGTTCAGTTCTCGGTACGGATAATCATAAAATTTACAAAATCTACCAATTATTTTTTGATTCATTTCGGAGAAAATCAAAATAGTAACGGTTATTTTTCTATTTGGAGTGATTTTAGTTTGATTTTTAGAATGGTTGTATCACCCAAAATCACTCATTCATGCGAGACCGGTGCAGTGACCAGGGGCGGATTTAAATAGGATCCTGTAGGGGCACAGGTTCCAGTGCAATTTTTAAAAATATTTTGTATGTATATATACACATAATTACACTTTTAGATATTTATTTTATATACCATAATTTTATTGTAACAAGAATATAATTTAAAAGTTTAATATCATAAATTTAAATATATAATGGTTGAAGATCAATCATTCCGTCTAAATATGTTAACATGTTTATATTTAACACAAATTCTCATGTGAGGCGGTCTAACCGTTACGTTGATTGATTTGCCATATTTTTCAAACAAAAATGCATACTTATGATATTTTCTAATAAAAATATGTATATTTGTTGAAAAGTATGTCGACATAATGTAATGTCTAACACAAGACTAACCCTGTATTTAAATATTTAAAGTTTCCGTAACTCCACTTTCTATCTTATTCTTAAAAAAGAAATTAGATTAAAAGATAAATAAAAATTTAAAGTGTACCCCTCGTGTTTGTGAAGCCTGCGTCCGCCCCTGACGGTGACCTAACAATAGTAAATTTTGTATGGTCACTATTCACATAGAAGAGAAATGCGCCAAATATCATTAGTTTACTAACCATGGGGACTTCAAGGCTTCGACATTGAGCACCGTATCAGTGCCCAACTTGAGGGACAAAGAGGGAAAAAAAATAAAAATTCCCAGGAAAGTCACTTTCTGAAGAATGAGTGATGAATTTGCACTTCTGTAGTTAATCAATTTTTTTATTTTTATTTTTTCATCAAGACTCATAGTGGGACTTAACACCGCTCCTGTTATACGCTATAAATAAGAAATTTGAGTTGGTTTCAACTATTCCAGTTTAGGAAGGTATTTGATGAAATGCAATCAAATGTAACATTGAACTGCAAAAGGGCCTATGCAAAACAGCACTCGAGATTTTCACCTCCAATGCGCAACAAATCCATAAAAACAAACAAATTGAAGACAAGACGAAGCACAACATGCTGACTGTAGCAAAACACAGAAATGACCTTCGAAATCCACCAAGATATGATTATTGAGAGCAAACATAGAGAAAATCAATAAGTTACAAACACAGAGCTAAAAACTCCTGGACGAGACATGATTATGTAATTAAATAAAACAATCCAGAAATGTGGCAAATACACAGAAGGCAACAAACTCGTGAGAAAACACGAGAGGAGCTGCACACACACTGATATGGAAAGATTGCAAGGGTATGATTCAAATCTTTTTAACCTCTCAACTTCTACAGAAATGCATCCTTCTCAAGCAAAGTTAGCACCTCCTTTTGGTTATTTAGTTTGGCGACATCAATGGGTGTCTTCCCATCTAGATTCTGAAGAGTACTGCATGTATGAAAAGAGAAATATTTCTAATGAAAATTAATAAAACGACATTATCCCACAAATTCAAACTTCTCTTTGACGTTAGTTAATTAAATATACCGGCAGAGGGGGCAGTATTTGTTAGTAAGTGTAATTACGAAAGACGTTTGAATCTTCTCTTTTCTTTTTACCCCCTAAAAGATGGTCTATTAAAACATATTTAGAAATTAGATTATCTGAGTGAAAATGCTTACACAGCAGCACCGCTTTTCAACAAAAGCTCGACACAGTCCTTTCGACCATAACCGGCAGCATAATGGAGGGGAGTGTTCTTATTCTTATCCAAACCATCCACCTTAGCCCCAGCCTCTAGAAGAACTTGAGCACATTTAACCTGTCAATAGGATTGATTGATATAAATCAGCTTTCAGATCAAGGGCCTAAATAAAGGAGCAAAAAGCTAGCTACAACTACACACGACATCATCAGCAAATCGGACTCACAAGGAAACAAGAAGAAAGGGCTTAAGAAAAGAAAGTTCCGCCTTTATTAAGAAAAGAAAGTTCCAAGCATATCATCAGCAGCAAATTAATGAAATTAGATATAACCGAAAATGGGGAGAGCAAAATAAATTAAAAGAAGAAGAAAAAAAAACTGTTGTTATAGGGTAAATGCAAGAACTACACTCCAGCTCAAGNGTATACTGAGCTTTCTATAGATCATCAGCATGCATAACAAGAAGAATCAGAAAAGAAAGAAAAAAAAAAAAAGAAAGAAGCATTCCAGACATGCCTTTTTCGTAAGTGAACATATCATAGCTAACCCTTATGTTCAACATAAATCAGACCTTGAATAATTTTTGCAATTCAGACCATATGTTCAACACAAATCCGACCGTGAATAGTTTCAGGGCTTTTTTTTCCTTTCCTTCTTTATTTTCAGTAATTACCCTAAACCTCAAGGGTAGCTTTTGCAATTCATCCTCAAGTGTATTATTAATACCTCGCCATATCCACATGCAAAATGCAATGCAGTCCTTCCTTCAGAATCCTCTTCATCTTTATCAGCACCACCAGCCAGAGCACTCTTCAGGCCCTAATTGTTTCATATAAGCAAGTACACAATTAGTTAATTAAACATTCCATCCTCAACAGTGAAATGACAAGTAAAGCAACATCTTGGAAACAATTCAAAACTCCTTAGGTATTCTTCTCATGCAATTTCAAAACAATTGATAATTGGAAAACGGTGTAAAATGGTATATTTCAAATAATTCAATTGATTTTGGGTGTAATTTACAAAATCTCAATTACACGAGGCACACCTCCACATCACCAACACTGGCAGTATGATGAACGATAGATTCCTCGTCATTTGCTTCATCTGTCTCATCTTCACCAGGAGCATCACCTGCAGACGCAGCACTTTCACCGACAGCAAACCCCATTGCTTCCCCTAACTTCTTAAGGACCTCCTTATCATTCCAGTACCTGATTGAAATTCGAGAGAATGATTCAAAGAGTGGTTCAAATGGACTTAACTAAAAGAATAATAATAATAATAAAAAAAAAATATATCTAAATAAGTGTTATCAAGGGAAAGACAACACGTGATGGGACTACATAGCCAATATCATCCCACGTATAAATCGTTCAAAAACAAGCAATCATACTATCCGGCTATCCGCAGAGTGCTATCCAACACTCATGCCACAAAATTATCCTATCCCACCAAGATAAGTAAATGAGCCTTTAGGGAAACTTAGATGAAAATAAAGACCTCATCATAGCAGCAGGACCACCATTCTCAATCTCTTCCAGAATAGGCTTCAAAGACGGATCTTCTTTGATGTGAGACATCCTTTCTTCAAGTTGTTCTTTGTTAGTTGGGTTTGCCAAACTCTCGAGCATGCCAGACATGGCAGGATCCTGCAGCAAAAATAAATTTAAATGCATACATTTACTGATAGCGACTCTATCCAGACGGGGGATATTAGGATACTCAGATATTATCCCATTACGAGTTGGTTAATTACACATGCAAAATAAATCAAAGAATAAATAAATACTACAAAAAGGTTATCATCCACCTAGCATTTGGCACCAGCAACAGCCTGCCCACGTGTCGAGAATGTGATCCAATAGTTTTTACAATTTCAAAACTATTTGTTCTTTTTCATTTTGTGCAGCTAAAAAAGGAGCATGGATGGTTTTTCTAATCATCCCTAACATTATATTTTATAATAAAGAAGAAATACCTGCATCAATGCACTACCCAGTCTCTCGGCCATGGTCATGAACTGTGGATTTTGCATGACTTGTTGCATCGTCGAATAATACTGCTGTGTGTCAAAGTTGGGAATACCATCTTCAGCACCAGAACCAGCACCTTGAAAGGTCTTCTGTAGCTGTTCCGCCATTTCATTAAATGAAGGATCCTTTGCTATCTGTTGGGCTAATTCCTTGATACTAGGGTCCTGTAGATAAAGGAAAAAGAAAAGAGGCCAAAATCAGGGAAAATATATGCCTATATAGAACCCAGAAAATCAAAATGTCATGATTATAGAAAAATACAGTTATATTGCACTATCTTTTTGGGGGAAAGGCATTTTAAAGGAACATATTTATTTGGTTAAAAAGCAGGAAGAAAAATACACACATTAAGCAGTCCAGACATAGCTGAGAAGTCAAAGGGATTTGGCATCCCAGCAGCTGAAGCAGGGTTTGTTCTTCTCTGTCCAGGTTGGGTTTCTGTAGAAGACGACTGAGGGGGAGCTTTGCGTCCGGTGGCATCAGACTTCTCTCCTGGATAACAAACATGAAACATACCAGTTAGCTGTAAACTGAATAGTCTAAATATCAACTGTGGAGTAAACGAAGGAAACTATTATAGATTTAAGTGCGTTCTGTCAACAAACCTAGTTTGGAAATTCAAACAGAAAACCAAACACATCAGTGAGACGGTCAGATTGCAATACAATACAATTTTCTTATATTTGATTTTGAAAGCAAATATTTACTTGGGATCACACGTAAAGATTTGACATAATTACAAATAAATTAATAAAGAAAAGAAACATAAAAAGTATTATCGCTTGTTTCTTAGTAAGCCTCAGCCTGATAGATATTAATTCTTGAAAATGAACAGAACTCTTTCTTGATCCCATGGAAGCACTTTAAACTCAGACCTAACATTTCACATAAATTAATAAATAGCTGAAAGAGCACACGTGAATAAAACCCGAGAAAAGACGAGCTCACCATCTTTAGCGGCCGAAGGAGATTTCAAATCCTGAAAACTCACAAAAAGAAAAATCTTAACAATATATTCTTGAAAAACCCGAAACAACCCAGGATTTTGAATCGATTCATAAAGGTATACTCCAAAACAAATCATCAGAAAGCAAACTCCCCTAAGTACAAGCGATTGGGATTAAGAA
>BKCP01004350.1:726150-741008 GCA_008636005.1 Striga asiatica | reverse complement strand
AAAAAACGTTGAAGCAGAACCAAATGAAGGTATCGCTCACTTGATAAGTTCATTAATATATGTCGACCATACAGAAAACGAGATGCCATTCTCATCACCAGCAAGAGCTTTAAAAAGATTATGTACAGTGGGAATATCAGCCACTCCAGCGACAGCTGGCGCAATGCGAATGAATGCCTCTTCCCCCACAAGCTTCCTCTTCAAGTTCAGCAAACAGATGACAAGAAAAAGAATAATGAACAAAAATTATGCAAGCAAAATGTAAATTACTGTACAAATTACATAACATAAGAAAAAGTCAGGGTCAGCCAGAAATTACATGGAATGTATTTTTATCAAGAAACTTAACCCTACTATCCTTTCCTTTCCTGTGCGGATTCTGCCACGCAAGCATGGTGATGAAAGCTAGCCTCTGAAATGCAGGTTCCTGATATAGTTAAAAATGAAAAATTAAGAGTAATATTAAAAGCCATGCTAAATTCTGGCCAAAAAACGGAATTGTTCAATACCTTTGCGCCTCTTAACATCATTTATTAATTGGACAACATCAGTTCTTAAGATGGAAATAGTTAATTTCTGATGAAAAAGGAATGAGACTAAATACAACCTCACAATCAAAACCAGGGAAGGAGATTCATCAAATTATAAATAGTCCAATAACAAAATAATATTTTGTTTTGGGAAAATAGTACCAGACATAGATACACCTAAAGAATATTTGAAGCCCACAAAACAAATAAAAGATACACAAGAATGTGGACCTTTAGAATCAGTTTGATGATAAATTACCATATGTCCAAATTCAGAAGTTACATAAAAGAAGTATACACCAAATAGATTTAAGAAACAGAATCCATAAATTGAAAGAGAGACTAAACCAAAATGCTGGGAAGTCTACACACCTTGAGGCTAGGATGAACATCAACACTGTTCCTTGACAAAAACCTGAAGCAGCAATATTCCACCAAATTACGCGGATCATTATATACAGATTCAGGGACAAGAGCCTTAAATATTTTCTGCATTTTCTGCCCAGTCAGCCCATTCATCCTGCATATCTTAGATGTAGAAAAAGTTAAAAAATAAAATAATGGATAGACTTCACCAACCATTAAAAAAATAGTAGTTTGTTCACGCAAGTCTACACAAGACTAAAGATCAAAGCTTGACAAAGAGCATCCGCTTCTAAGCATGTAAGTTACAGATGAACATTCTCATGAGGAGAATCCTAGTGAATAAGCAAAATTGGGGTTTGTACTAGCAAGATTGTCAAGAATATTTTCCTGCTATGGAAGATCATATGTCATGGTCGATTTCTCTCACCAATTACCTGCTAAAAGTTTTAAATTCCGAAACTAAGCCACATCAGTTTTTTCTGTCGAACAAAGTAATAAGCAAAATCCCTATATAACAACTTGTATACAAGAGCACAACTTTCTGAAACTATTGATAATAATCTATATGAATGGGCCCAAATTGATAGCTATTTTCTGTTCTACCAAGAAACTCTCAAGTCAGGGAACAAACAGCACACACTCACATGCACCAAGAGAATAAATAGATGGTTGCTGAAAGTTCAAAGCATAAAGATTAAGACAAGGAGCCTTTACCTGCTAAATTGCTCGATAGAGACAATGGCAGCTTCAGAAAGTTCTCCTCCAGGAGTTTTAGAATCAACAGTTTGTTCAGTAATTAATATATCATCCATATCTTCACTGTCATTCTGAAGGTTAGGCCTTCTATCATTCACCGATCTTACAAGTGGAGAAGCGACGTTGTTGAAAAAGCTTTGGGTCTTTGAAAGCCACTGGTTTACCGATTCTTGCATTGCATCTGTCAATAAACACAATTCTGTTATATAATATGTGTACAATGTGATGGTGGTTTGAAGTGGTTTGATAATGTCCCGAATAGCCATTTGCTTAAACAACCATTAAAATAAGCCCAATTGCAAGAAATTTAACTGCTTCAGCATCATTACAGCATAAAACAAGAACTACGCATGTACACCATATTTGCCCACGTAAAAAGAGGGGGAAGAAATAACACATGAGATAAGCATACAATTCCAAAAGCTTAAACCCAGAAAGTGATCAAAATTCTCAAGCATATATCTCCACAATACAAGTGTGACTAAGTTGATTTATCATTGTTTTAATTGGCATTACGGGCATATTCAGTCGAATTATCAACCAACACTGTTCCTATTTATAATAAGTTTCTTAAAATGTCAACCAATTTGCAGAAAATGCTTGATCAATCCAAAAGTAGGAAACATTATTTAAGAAGGGGAATCAAACTTCATTCTGACAAACAATCAGGAATATAAGTACTAGGACTTGAAGTCTGAGTACTGAAAGCCCATCAGCGAGGTCATTAACAGAGAACATTCCTTACTCCAAACATATTAAAATATAAAACTAAAAGGCAGAGAATAAAGAGAAATAACTTCTTGAACTCACTTGCATCAATATCGTTGAATTTCCAATTTTTGTCACCCAGTGCCTGGCTCACCAGCTTGAATCCAAATTTGTTCTCATTCGTAGAATCAGAAGAAGAAACATTCTTCTCGCAGCAAAAAATCTTGAAAATACATTTCCTTTTACGGGGTGGAATTGCCGAAAATTTAGGGGATGGCCAAACGAGGGGTGTTTTAGCTTGGAGTTTAAACACCATATTTCTTTTACAAAATTGGTTATCGAGATCCAAGATTTGATTTTACTAGTTTTCCCGATTCCAAGAATATAGGGGAGACGGCCATTGCAGAAATTATGACAAAACTTAGTAAAAATCGGGATAAAGGCAAAGTTCACTTTAGAGTGTGGGAGCTTAGATTGGTAAAATATGACAATAAAACAAAATTATTAAAAACAAGTGTACGGCTGGAAATTTGTGTCATTGTGTGTGGATTAAATGAAGTGTAATACTAATTCGGTCTTAGGAGTTAATATTAGAGATATTTATAGCATTTCTAATAGTGGGCGTGAATTGTAGTCTACAAGGCAATCAAATAGAAGGTTTTCTCTCCATGTGGACTGAATGAACTAAATCACTCTTTAATGTCTGTACATAAAAAATACCTTAAACCATGAACAATCTTTGAACCAATCACAAACTTTGTTGTATTAAATATTTTAATAATGTATAATTTTGATAAAATATATATCATTAAATTTATAATATAATTTTAGAAATGCATCAATTTTTTTTTTTATTTTTCTTTATGTAAATTAATATGCTTTTCTGATAAAGTGTGTATAAATAAATACCAACAAATTATAATTTAATCAACGACTTAGATTATCCATTGAAAATTTCTTCAATTTTAGTTAATATTTTTGTATATACTAGATACATGTTTTAGCAAATAAAATAATCATTCCATAAAATAATCATTGCATAAATTTTTCCTCTTTCCCAATTCTCTAGTTCCCGCAAAATTCTCGTGTGTTGGCAGTTTAAGCCTTTTTCTTAACATAATTATATATTTTAATTAAAGATAAAAAAAGTAAATAAAGGAAAAAAAGTGAGTCATCAAATCTAGAAGTACTTTCACATGTAGAAAGACTTCTAGAATTATTTTGTCTCTCTCATGCCACATCACCGCCAATAGAAGTAAAAAAATGACTGCTGGAGAAGTTTTTTATCGTACCACTTCTACAATCCCACAATTAACAGTCCATTGGAGATGCTCTTAGGGCTCTTTTACTTAGTTGGCACGGACAGGATATTGTTAGTTTAATCGGCCTTATTCAACGTTTATTATCCTTGATAGCACATAGGATTTGATCTACGTGGCATGTGGTGGCCCATCAACTAATCCGGTTATTCTTGATAATTTTGTCCCGACTTGGATTTAGGATATTTTTATCCTAATATCTTCCTGAGTTAAAATTATTATTTTGTCCTTTAATTGCTCTGACAAATGCCTTAAAAGCTCTTTTACATTAAATTATTTACAAGATTTACCATTTAGAGGAATTGGTTGATGTTGGGAAGATGACAGCGAGAACCCTAATTGCATAATCAGAAGGAGAAACCAAAAACTTCATATATAGCAGAATCCCTCGCCCCCTATGTGCCCTAATGAACCCTAATTGCAGAATCCATCGTAACCTCCCCATGAACGCCGTCCATGAACGCTTGTGAGTTGCAGGTTCCACACCAAACGGGGCCGTCTCAGGGTCCTCTCGCGCTCGTCGGATACAGCGGCCGCCGCGGCCCCGCTCAGCTCTGAAATGTCGTCTCTTTTGTTAAATGGGCCTCATTCTGGTGTCAGCGTTTAACCTGTGCTCGGCCACTCTAGGATCAATGCCCACGAGCTCCTCTGGTGAAAATGCAAAGATATCCACATACTCTCTGGTGTAGACTATTATTATTATTATTATTATTATTATTATTATTATTATTATTATTATTATTATTATTATTATTATTATTATTAGCATTTAATATGATTATTATTATAATTTTAGTGTCTTGGTGGACAAGATAAGGTTTAGGGTTAGAAGCCTTATATAAAGGACTCCCTCTAGTTTATTTTTCTTGGTTGTTTATGAATGAAAATATGAATTGATATCGTAAGTTGTTCTTGCAATTGCGATATCATTAATATCGTCCCACTCGTACGCTTCCCTACATCAGTTAGTATCAGAAGTCAGCACGATTCAGCATGCCGCAGCAGAAGGACGACATCGACAGACGTGACGCCACCATTGAGTACCCGAGTCAACAAGCTACGAGCTTCGGCCGCCAGATTAATCAATTGGATCGTTGTGTTGAGGATCTTTAGACGGGGATCAAAGAAGTCTTCTTACAATCAACAACATGATTGAGGATTTGCAGACGAATCGTGACACCAGCAACCGGGGAGTGCGTGGGGGATTTCGTGTAGGACGTGGAGGTCGTGGTCCAGGCGGGGCGCCCTGCGGGAGATCTCTACAACCACCGTTCGACGACAAAGACGACGAGGAGACAATCTCGGAGGTGAACCCCCTCGGCGATTATCGACCTCCGCACGTCGATGCTGATCGACGTTATCGACTCGGATGAGGAGGAGTCTGAGATTGAGGAGCACCTAGAGAGCAAGGTCGAGGTTGAGGTACTCGAGGAGAAAGCCGAGATCTCAATGCACGCAATGGCAGGCACCCGAAGACCGAGGACGATGCGGCTACCAGCATGTGTCAAGGACCGTCGTGCTAGTAGACAACGGATCGTCATACAACTTCATCAACGCCACGCTATCTCAAAAGTTGAAGTTGCCAACGACGAAGGTAGAGCCATTCGAGGTCCGTGTGGCCAATGACGAATGGCTAAGGTGCACCGAGTCTTATCATACGACGGTCGTGACATGCGGCGATGGGGCCCGGTCTTCAAGGACGGTAACTATCAATGCAGCGACAGAGGCAAGCGCAAGGAGGCTGCCTTCGCCCGCAGATATCGTGCCTGACACGGATGGGGACTTGAACGTGATGGTGCCGGCTTCGCGGGGTTCGACTGGCAGCGACACGGTTTGGATTTTGGGTGCTTTTTTTGGGCCTGTCAAGGAGTCGAAGACTTTAGGCCTATGCATAGGGAATTTGATCGCGAATATGGTCGATGGGAGGATCCGTTTTGCGTTGACATCCCCGAATTCGATGGAGAGCAAGTTGATGGGCCATTGTACGACGGTCCATCGATCTGTGATGAAGAGCCTCTGATGATGGAAAAAAATCATTGCAGGGACATGGGAATCGATTAAAATGCAGTTGTTTGCATGGATGACGATGGCTGCAAAATTCGTAATGGATCGATGACAATTGATGTATATTCAAATATTGGTATATCCATTACTTGTTATTCATGTGATATGTGGTATCACGTTTTTGTGTGGGATTTGATCCTGAAGGCAGATGTGCTGGTTCTTGGTTGTTCCCAAGAGTCTTGGAATTTGTTGTTGTGGTATTTGTTGCTGATGCTGGTGAGACGACTGTAGTCGTATCCCTGTTTGATGAAAATCAAGAGTGTTTCATTGGTTGAGCGAGGTTTAACATTCGTGTTTGACCAGGGAAAACGACGGGGGTTTCCTACCATGGATTCGACAGCACACGCCAGCCACAGGAGCGCATCGGCTTCGAGGACGAAGGTAGACTAGTATTATTATATTATTATTTAGTGGCTTGGTGGACAAGTTAAGGTTTAAGGTTATGATACTTATATAAAGGACTCTCTCTAGTTTATTTTCTTTTGTTGATTATGAATTATTGAATGAAAATATGATTTGGTATCATGTTCGATGTTCTTGAGATTGCGATCTCAGTAATATCGTCCCACTCGTACGCTTCCCTACATTACTCTCTCAACAGATTAACTACATCAACTTTAAAATCGTCCGCCAATGTGTTTCCAACCTTCAAATCTTCCCTGGCTCTTTTCGACCAGCTCGATTTTCATTAACTCGTCCTAGGGAATCATTTCTGTGCAGGCCTCCTTTTCCTTACTGAGCTCTCCCTCTCACACTTCTGTTTATATCCCGCCTTTAGAACTATCTGATAACAAGTCCTAGCTGTACGCTAGGTCTGCCATCGGGAACTTCATTTTCATGCAATAAGTCGACACAGTTGCCTGGAAAGAGTTCAAGCTCGGCCGACCTAGGATGACATTGTAAGCTGATTCCGCCTTTACTATTAAAAATTGTACCATCTTAACTTTTCTTAGAGGGGAGCTCCCAAAGCAATTGGTAACTGCACCACGTCGGCCCCATTGAAGCCGAACAAAGAGGTTTAGATAAGCTTGATCTCAGTATCTAGGTCCATGTGCCTGAAACACTCGAAGAACATGATGTCCGCTGAGCTCCCAATATCAATCAAGATCTTTCAACGTCATAACCCGCAATTTCTGTCGTTACCACCAAAGCATCATTATGGAGAACCAAGATACCTTCCGAGTCATTAGCTCCAAACTTCAACTCCAGCACGTCGTGAGCAATTTGGACCTTCGCTACACTTTCCCAAGCACATCTCAGGTTAACTCGCCTAACATTGTTGAAATAACCATTTGTCGACCCCAACAATCATGTGTATCACCCCTTCCTTGGGAGGCCTCACCTGGTTCCTTCGGCCTTCTTCTTTTATCTCCTACCTCCATACCGTCATTCTTCTTACTATCCTGGACGACAAACTCCTTCAGATGTTCTGCTCTTATAAGCCTCTCTATTTCATTCTTGAGCTCTTTATAGTTGTTCGTCTAATGCCCGTAATCACGTTGGTACCTACAAAAAAGATCTCCTCTGACAGGCACTTTTCCATTCCTCTTAGGTAAAGGTTGAGGCTTCCCCAATATGCTAGTATCTCCTCGCTTCTCTAGCGTCTCGTACACCTGACCTCTTGGGAACGCCAGTGGTGTATAGCGCTCATACTTAAATCCCATACACCATTTCTCATCGTCCTTAGCATCTCGACATCCCGACCGCCTCTGGATCTGTGCCTCTCCTCGTGCTTCTTCCCCTTAGCTCGATCATTCAAAAGAAAGTCTGTCTCAGTCTCCTCCATGTTCATATATTTGGTGCACCTCTCTTGTTATATGACCTAGCTTGCTTCTTAGCCAGAGAATTTCGGTAGTGACCCGGTTAGAGACCTTGTGTGAGACCTCCTGCTTTGATCTCCTCCGACGTGGAAGGAACCTCTACAAAAGCTCGCGCGTACCGAGCTACATAGTCCCTCAAGGATGCACTCTCGCGCTGATGCATATTGATTTGTGTGAGGAGGTTTTCTCATGATTTCGAGCACTAAAAAATTGATTCATGAACAAAGAGCTAAATATGTTAAAGGTATAAATAGATCTTGTTCGTAACTGGTGGAACCAATCCTAAGTAGAGCCCTTCAAGGTCATCAAAAAGGCCCAGCAACACACTGCATCACTATATCGGTGCAATACTAATACATTCTCAAAGCTCCTCAAATTCCTAGCTGGATCCGAGGACCCATCATAGAACATGCTCGGATTCTGGAAATTTGAAAGTAGATCAGCATCCAATACATCATCAGAAAAGGGATGACCATGCATCCGCAGCTGTCGCCGCTCCTCAACTTTAGCCTAGAGTCCCTAATCTGATCAGCCATGCACTCCAACATCACGTCTCTCGGCAGCCTATTAGCCATTGGAGACATAATAGACCTCTCATCGCTTCTCCCGCCTTCTGATACTGCACACCTTCAGCCTCTACACCATTAGAATATGTTGCTCCACCACTGGGAACATCTGTTGAGCCCCTCCCACTGGTTGATCCACCACCGATTATGGCTGCTCAACCTTCACCGACACCTGAGGCTGCGACACCCTAGTCCTAGCAATCGCCTCCGATCAAACTCCCCTTAGTCAAGTGTATCACTTTCCCGCTACCTCATATCGTAGCTTCTGGACCTGGTGTCTGCGCAACAACCTCCTTACCCTTCCCTTGGCCAACAAAACCCCGATCTAGCTTCGGCTTCAGGATCTGGTTCACCCCTTTCAGGGTCATCATGTGAGGGATAACCAACACACCTTCACCACCAGCCCATCCCAGTGGTGGTCCTACACCATAGGGTGTCTTAGCTGCCCAAACCTCCTCCAGGCTCTCATCTGAATTCCTTCTCAGCCTCTTGTCCTCCATAGCCATCTTTTCCATCCTAGCTCCCTCTGCCACCAATAGAAAAACAGAATTACACTACATAACAACGCCAATTGATGTGCAGTTGCACCTCAAACTAGCTCCCCAAGATCCATCGACCATGTTTCTCCTCGAAGACCTGCAAAGGCGTCGGGAAATGTTACCAGTATTAAACCTCCGACGATCAAGTCAGCAAGGTGATATGGAAAACTGTATGAAAATATCTGAACGCTTAGAGTGTATAAAGTGTTAGGAAAAATACGCTGAATTTTTCATGAAGTCGGATCTATAAAAGTGAAATAAAAAATAAAAATTGGACACACCAATTTGATAACGGAGTTCGGCCAATAATGCCTACGTCTCCGGACTACTGCAGATATTTTATTAGGAAGAAAAATACACTCGTGTTTACAAAACACTCTCAACCTCACTCACAACTCACAACTCAAATACACACAGAAGCTAAATATTTTACTTATTTTCACTCTCTTCTGTTTCCCTCTTTTTTTCTGTGTTTTCTGTATTTTTTGGTGTATTTTTCTTCATCAGAACCCATCTCTATTTATAGAGAGGGAGTTGCACATTTTTTCCCACAAAGGCTGCAGCATCTTTCTTCAATTGTGTGCTGCACGTTGCTTCCTTTCTTTTTCTTTCATTGTTGTTGTCAAAAGTGTGTTGCTTCTTTTTTTTATTTATTTTTTTCTCCTTTTGCTGCTTCAAGAAAATGGGCGCAGCCCCTTTTTTACTCAAGAATCTCCCACTTGAGGACTGATTTCAATCTGTCCTCACGCCTCAATTACTGCAGTAGTCTTCTCCGGTCTGTTATTCTAGCAAGCCAACTGAAGTTGAGCACAACTTCAGTTTGTCAATGGTCACCACCTTCGTTAGCATATTTGTCGGGTTGTTGCTTCCTACAATCTTCGTCAAAGTCAACACTTCCTCAAGAAGAGATCTGATGAAATGATATCGTATGTCAATGTGCTTAGTTCTGGAGTGAAACACTGAGTTCTTTGCCAGATGTATTGCACTCTGACTGTCACTGTGCAAGACACTCTCTTATTGAGTGAAACCCAACTCTGCTAACAATCCTTGAAGCCATATTAATTCTTTACTGGATTCTGTCACTGCTACATACTCAGCCTCTATAGTGGATAGAGCAACAATCTTTTGTATTCGCGACATCCAACTAACAGCTGTAGCTCCGACAGTGAAAGCATAACCGGTGGTGCTTCTTCGGTTATCAACTTCACCTCCAAAGTCTGCATCTACGTAGCCTTGTAACTTTATATCTCCTTTTCTAAAGTATAGACATTTTTCTGTTGTGCCACGTAGATATCTCAAGATCCATTTGACTGCTTCCCAATGAGCTTTTCCTGGATTTGACATAAACCTGCTAACAACAACTCCCACTGCATGACCAATGTCTGGCCTCGTACAGACCATCGCGTACATCAAACTTCCAATGGCTGAATCATAAGGAATCTTAGCCATAACCTCTTCTTCTTCTTTTGTTTGAAGAGACTGGTCCTTGGATAGACGAAAATGGCTGGCCAAAGGTGTACTGACTGGTTTGGCCTTGTCCATGTTAAATCTCTGCAAGACACGGTTGATGTACTCTGCCTGAGATAACTGCAAAACTCCCTTTTGCTTATCTCTCGTGATCTGCATTCCAAGAATCTTCTTTGCTGTGCCTAAGTCCTTCATGTCAAATTCTTTTGACAACTGCATCTTTAATTTTCTGATGTCTTTCATATCTGATCCTGCTACTAACATGTCATCAACATAAAGTAGCAAGATGATATAGCTGGACTCATACTTCTTGAAGAAGCAACAGTGATCAGCATTGCACTTCTGGAAGCCTTCCTTGTGCATGAAGCTTTCAACTTTCTGTACCACTGTCTTGGAGCTTGTTTCAGGCCGTACAAGCTCTTCTTCAATTTGCACACCATATCCTTCTTTCCATCTGAAAAACCTTCAGGCTGGTGCATATAGATCTCCTCATCTAGGTCTCCGTGAAGTAATGTAGTCTTCACGTCTAATTGCTCTAGGTAGAGCTCTTCGCTAGCCACAATACTTAACACAGTCCTGATAGTATTGAGCTTTACAACTGGAGCTAAGATTTCAGTATAGTCAACTCCTTCTTTCTGCTGAAATCCTTTGACAACCAGTCGGGCTTTGTATCTTCTGGAACCATCATGGTCTTCCTTCACCCGATACACCCATTTGTTGTGAAGTGTTTTCTTTCCCATGTGTAACTTGACTAGTTCCCATGTCTGATTTGAGATCAAGGACTTCATCTCGTCCATCATGGCAATCTCCCACTTGCTAGCATCCTTGGTTTGACAAGCTTCCATGTAACTTTCAGGCTCCCCTCCATCGGTCAGCAGCATGTAGTCCATGTATCTCCTGTTAGGCACATGGGGCCGAGAGGACCTTCTCAATACTGGAGCTGGAGTAGGAGGTTCTGATTGCACATCACTTTCTTCATTTGATTCCTCTGACTGAGGACTCCTCATTATAAGACTATCTGAGATATCTTCCACCTCAGCATAAACTGGCCCACTCGCTTCTGAGTTGTTGGCACATGTATTATGCCGGTCCTTGTACATCACTCTTTCATTAAAAATGACATCTCTGTTGCAGATCATCTTTTTGTTTTCATCATCCCATATACGGTAGCCAAACTCATCTTCACCATAATCAGGGAAGGTACACTTCTTTGATTTTGGATCAAGTTTGTTTCTACCTTGATCACTGATGTGCACATATGCTACACACCCGAAAACTCTAAGATGTGAGAGTTTTACTTCTTTTCCGCTCCATACCTCTTCTGGTAACTTGTGATCTAATGGTACCGATGGACTTCGGTTGATCATGTAAGTTGCTGTGTTGACTGCTTCTGCCCAGAACTGCTTTGGTAGGCCTGACTGCACACGCAAGCTTCTGGCTCTTTCAGTCAACGTTCGATTCATACGCTCAGCTACACCATTGTGTTGAGGCGTACCAGGCACGGTTCTCTCTATTATGATCCCGTGCTCATGAATCTGGTGGTTACGTATTCACCACCATTGTCGGATCTGAGCTTCTTGATCTTCAAGCTTGTCTCATTTTCCACCATAGCTTTTCAAATCTTGAAAGCTTCAAATACTTCTGACTTGTGGTTCAGAAAGTAAACCCATACTTTTCTGGAGTAATCATCGATAAAAGTCACGAAGTATTGCTTCCCACCAACGGATGGGATAGTCATTGGACCCCAAACATCAGAGTGGATGAGCTCAAGCTTCTCCTTCTTTGGAGTTCTTCTACTTGTCTGAAAGTTGACTCTCTTCTGCTTTCCAAGTATACAACCTTCATACATGTCAATTTCAATTGACTGGAGACCTGGTAATTTTCCTTTTGAGTGAATGATCTTCATCCCTTTTTCACTCATATGCTCAAGTCTTTGGTGCCATAGATTGAGATTTTCATTTACTGCAACTGCAATTAGATGACATGCTCTTGTTGTTTTGTAAAGAGTACCAATCTTTTT
Source organism: Striga asiatica (assembly GCA_008636005.1). NCBI lineage: Eukaryota > Viridiplantae > Streptophyta > Magnoliopsida > Lamiales > Orobanchaceae > Striga > Striga asiatica. The sequence continues at coordinate 728,853 of BKCP01004350.1, read as the reverse complement.
GCCTCGAGCAATTGTCATCGCACCCTTTGAAATCTTCCAATCATCACCATGGAAGATTGACGTGTAGCCTTCACTGGCTAGCTGGCCCACAGAGATTAAATTCTTCGTCAGGTCGGGAATATGTCTAACATTTTTCAATTCCCATATAGACCCGTTCAACTTTATTTTTATTGCACCTTTCCCTACAACCTCACATGATTGCTCATTACCAAGGTAAACTTTACCAAGGTTAACAGGAACATAATTTTCGAGTAGTTCTTTCTGTGAGGTAGCATGAGAGGATGCTCCAGAGTCTAACACCCAAGACTCTTCTCTGTTCTCCAATGAACATACCAGCATATCTCCTCCTGAGGATGAGACAACATTTGCCTCTTCTTTGACCTCCTGATTCTTCGGTGCACTCTTGCACTGGTTTCTGCAGTGTCCGGTATTTCCACAATTCCAGCACTCGACAACTTCGAGCTTTGGGAACTACGATGATTTCTGGACTTGGATCTTCTTCCCTTTGATTTGTTGTGTCTGCTTTCTTTGGTTGAACTTCTTCCTCTTGACTCTGTATTCAATATAGAAGAGGTTGATGGTTCACCCGACTCTCTCCGTCGGATCTCTTCACTGAGAACCAAATTTTGAACATCATCAAATCTCAACTTATTGCTTCCCGATGAGCTACTCACAGCCGTGACCGTAGCATTCCAACTTTCTGGTAGGGAAGACAAAAGTATTAAAGCCCGTACTTCATCATCGAACTCGATCTCAACCGAACTCAATTGGGTTGTGACGGTGTTGAGCTCATTGAGATGATGTGCCACCGAAGCACCTTCGGTCATTCGAAGATTAAACAATCGCGTCATAAAATGAACTTTATTTGAGGCTGATGGTTTCTCGTACATGTTGGAAAGAGCCTTCATGAGGCCTGCTGTCGTCTTTTCTTTTGCAATGTTAAAAGCAACATTACGGGATAACGTCAACTGAATGGCTCCAAGAGCTTGTCGAGGAGACTCCATTCTTCCTCCTTCATGTCCTCTGGCTTCTTTCCTGTGAGTGGTTAATACATATTCTTTTGGTACAGATAATCCTCGATCTGCATCTTCCAAAAGCCAAAGTCCGCACCATCGAACTTTTCAATTTTCATTTTTCCTTCGTCTGCAGCCATCACTTCGTCTCTAATCTGACTTCTCTGCCGGATCGTTTCTGTAATTTTTGTGAACTACCGTGTTTCAAAACACGTCGGTAGATAAATTGTAGCGCCGACAAAATTGACACTATTCACGTTTTTCAACGGAATAGTAACATCACACAAAAAAAATACAGAATTAACAATCTGGCTCTGATACCAGTTGTTGGAAAAAATATGCTGAATTTTCCATGAAGTCGGATCTATAAAAGTGAAATAAAAAATAAAAATTGGACACACCAATTTGATAACTGAGTTCGGCCAATAATGCCTACGTCTCCGGACTACAACATATATTTTATTAGGAAGAAAAATACACTCTCAACTTCACTCACAACTCACAACTCAAATACACACAGAAGCTAAATTTTTACTTATTTTCACTCTCTTCTTTTTCTCTCTTTCTTTCTGTGTTTTCTGTATTTTTTTGTGTATTTTTCTTCATCAGAACCCATCTCTATTTATAGAGAGGGAGTTGCACATTTTTTCCCACAAAGGCTGCAGCATCTTTCTTCAATTGTGTGCTGCACGTTGCTTCCTTTCTTTTTCTTTCATTGTTGTTGTCAAAAGTGTGTTGCTTCTTTTTTTTTTTTTTTTTTTTCTCCTTTTGCTGCTTCAAGAAAATGGGCGCAGCCCCTTTTTGACTCAACATAAAGAGTGATTAACCTTACCTTTTTTCAATTTTGTCTATTTATAGAGGATTATTAGCTTTCTGAACAAGCTTCTGTCCTCTCCGACTGCCCGAAGGCCTGCCCAACTACCCTAGAGGGTTGCCCGTCAGTTATTAGGCTACCCATAGGTCTTCCCGTCAATTATTTGGAATTATCTTTATCTGTTCGATATGTTTACCCCTTTTATCCATGACCCTATACGTGTCCCTTGTGGTCAGCTTAGACTCGACCTATTAGTAGGTCGATCTTTTTACTGGAGTTACTTACCAAACTACCGAATACCGAACTTCTCAATATCCGAGCCATAAATATATCTGTACTTTTCAGATTGTCCGAACTTCTTATATGCCGAGCTACCAATATTGACGTATTGTTCGAGCTTCTTATAAGCCGAGCTACTGCTATGGACGTATTGTCCGAGCTCCCTATAAGCCGAGCTACTGCTATGGACGTGTTATCCGAGCTCCCTATAAGCCGAGCTATCGATATAGACGTGATATCCGAACTCCTTATATGACGGACTCTATATATTTCCTAGTTAGTCGAGCCATCTGAACACCTATTACTTCAAAATCAACCGACCTAACTAATCTTAAATCTATATATCGAGCTAACTACGAATGGGGAGCTATTTTTATGTGCTATATCAAAATTCATTTCAAATTCCAGCTGCCTTCGTTCCCTCTTATGCCAATAGTATATGATTTTTTCATGTTTCATTATTAGAAGTATACAACTGGTCCATGCATCATAATAACTCTTTTAATATCAAATAACATTTCATTTATAAAACCCCTTCCTTACATAAACGCACACGCACTAGTACGATGAAACGGATTTAATTTTTAATTATTTCAC
>BKCP01004350.1:695162-726122 GCA_008636005.1 Striga asiatica | reverse complement strand
AAATGCAACTTTAATGGCGGGACCAATCATTAACAACGCACTACCTAAGCTAAGAGCAGCAGCACCACTCTTCCATGGCCTTATCCACACTTTCTCCGCCATCTCTGGCCACTATCCCCGCCGCCTCGGCACCCAAGCTCGGACACCCTTCCGTCGCCGCCGTACCTCTCCGAACTGACCTCCGGAAAGAACGCATCTCGACGACCGCCGCCGGCAACTTCGCTCCTCTGCCGACAGATCCGCATAAATGGAGGACACGTGTCTCCTTCTTTTCTGGTTTACTGAACAACAACAGGACAGAAAATCGAGAGGCCATAAAAGAAGAGCTTCTCCAAGCCATTGCTCCCCTCGATCGTGGTGCTGAGGCCACCCCTGAAGATCAACAAATCATTGACAAGGTTAAATACAAGACTTAATTTTAAACCTAATTGATTTTATTTTTATTTTTTCTAAATTTTTCTTTTATTGTGCAAGTAGTTGTAGCAATTGGTCAAAAGTTGGATCTTAAAAAAGAGAAACGGAAAATAGGAGCAAGTATTAGCTTTCATTTGAGAACTTATCGTGCAAATACATGTAACTTTCCCCAATTAATATGAGCTTGCTGTACTAAAGAACTGAATCTATTCGAAGGATTTTTCTTTAAAAATGGCGCACCTTAGCTTGTTATTTTGCTTTGAACAATTCCAAGGAAAGTTTATTCGAAAAATGTGTTTAGTTGTGCTGCGAGCCTGCGATATCATAATGCTCTATGTTTAAGTAAATCATTTCTCTTGTTTTGTTCTCAACTTTATTCTTAGCTAGATAGCTCGGAAGCTGGAAGCTGTTAATTCAATAAAAGAACCGCTCAAGTCCGATTTGCTCAACGGGAAGTGGGAACTCATTTACACAACTTCAGAATCCATTTTGCAAACAAAGGTGAATACTTCTTTTGACATTCTATCGTTTTCAAGAGTCTATTGTGGCACAAACTAATTCATAATTGTAAACCACTAAACCAGGCTTGGATTTGGCATACACTCATTTATGTTTAGCCATTAGTTTACTCCTCTTCTCTTTTTGCTTTTGAGCTTGTGTTTTACCATTCTGAACAGAGACCCAAGTTTTTAAGATCTCGAACAAACTTTCAAGCAATTAATGCTGACACTCTTCGAGCTCAGAATATGGAGTCGTGGCCATTTTTCAATCAGGTGAGTTGATTTTCTAATGTCTATAACTTCATTTCGTCTAGTCGGCATTGTATGTCTATTTTCTCTTCCTTTCCTTTTCTCATATTTTAGGGGTGCATTAGTAATCTGGATAAAAATGCTGTGCCCATATTCTTCCAGTGTCATCTATCTTATCTGATGATATGTACATATGCATATTCTCAGGTTACTGCAGATTTAACGCCACTAATGGCAAATAAAGTGGCTGTGAAGTTCGATTACTTCAAGATTGGTGGTTTGGTAAGTCGTGTCCTGGTCTGATGTAAGTCTGTTAAAGGATAGGAGTGTGCTTGATTGCTCGTTAACATCATTTTTCATGAAAGTTCAATATCCATGTCTACAAATGTCTACAAAATGCTTAATTACAAAAATCTTTTGAACAGATACCTGTTAAAGCTCCTGAACAAGCTCGAGGTGCACTGGAAATTACTTACTTGGATAAAGAACTGAGGTAAGACACAGGAAGGCTACCGTGTTTTCTTGTTGCAAGGAAGCACAATTTGTGCCTCGAAATTATAACTATGTTTGAAATTGTACAAATTTTATGAAAATTGGTTGCGATTTGTGCAATTAGACTAAACCGTATATTGTTTTGAACCCATAACTACTTGAATTTTAGCCCTTTTTTTTTTCTGCCTCAACTCATAACGCACTCTCTTTTACTTTGTTATTTGTATCTTTTTCCACTTTGATGTTGCAGAATATCAAGAGGGGACAAAGGCAATCTCTTCATCTTGAAAATGGTTGATCCCTCTTATCGGATCCCTGCTTGATAATGACTTTTATTTCCCGCGCTTGTTAAATCATTTCCCGCGGTGGATTTGAATTTCTCATTTCTTGCACTCTCGATCGAGTTTGTGGTGTTTTCTGTATTGAATTTATTGCACTCTCGATGGAGTTCGTGGTGCTTTTTTTGTACATTCATGTAATATGGATAATAAGATATTGGAGAAAAAAACAATATACTATTAACATAAAGAGATTATCATTAGATTAACATTTGACTATGTGTGACTATGGTAAATTATTAGCGCAAAAGGAATAATCCATTCATTAGAAAGTACTCCCTCCGTTTTTTATTAAATGTCGTTTTAATTTAAAACTTCTAAGTTACGATTTTAATGGGTTGTGTAATAATCTTATCTTTTAATCTTATTAAATTTAGTTTTTGAATTATTAATGGGTGGTTTTTAAAGATAATGATAAGAGATAATGTTTGTTAAAGAGAATAAAGATGTAAGAATGAATATAATATTTCCAACGACAATTTTGCAAAAAAGTTGACACCCTACAACGACATTTAAAACGAAACAGAGGAGTATTCATTACTGAATACAAAGTATTTTCGTAAACTTAATATAATTTACGGTAATTTGATGTGGGAGTGGGACGAAGATGAGATAAAGTATTCATTATAATTTACCGGTATCGAAGTGGGACAAAGTATTCATTACAAAAAGTACTTGTCAATTTAGAGCATCTCCAAATGTGAGCATGAATTGTATTGTATACCGCAATTAAATAGATGATCTTCTATCCACATGGAAGAAATAGTATTAGTGTTATGTATTTTCATTATAGTGCAATATTAGTATTTGATGTAAAGTTGTTATTTACAACTGTAGGCATTGTGTAATATTAGTATTTGATGTAAAGTTGTTATTTACAACTATAGGCATTGTGTAGCATTACCAAATAGCCCTCTTGTAACCCTAACTATAAATACTCTCTCTCCCTCACTGTACAACTAGTACGAATCCCGTATAAGAGATAGTCATTAATATTTATTAATTAACATTCTCATTAAGTAATTTTTATAAACTAAAAACATGATATATTAATTATTGAAAGTATTATATAAAATTTAAATTGTACAAAATTACATAAAAATGTTTATTTAAAATTAGTACACAACCCGCACGTTGCACATAATTGATAATGACTTGCATTATATTTGTTTCAAAATATGTGTCATTTCAAAAATTTTATTCAGAAATTCGATTTGACTATAACGTGATTCCATATAATAATTATTTTGGTAAAATTTTATCATATATTTAAAAACCTATGTGAATAATAAGTATAAATATAAAATTTATAATGTTTCATTAATTAAAATGAATTTATTTTGTATAAAATATCCAAATCAAAACATTTAAGTAGGTGAGTAAAAACAATCAGTCATAAGATTTTTTATGCCAAAAAAATCGACACCCTTATCATGCTAAAAAAAATGAACAGTGGATTTCACACAAAAAATATTTGAAATGTCATAACAAAAAATGAATTAACCGAGGCCCACTAATTATACAAAAAAAATTGACCAGGGCTTTTTAAAAAAAAAATAAATATTGATATACGCACATTATATCAAAATATTCGTTCATATTATTTTGTCGGAGTAACAGTGGTTTTATTATATTAATTTCATACGAAAAATTGAAACCCATGTCTAAAAATTAATATATTAGCATGCGCATTACAGAAAAAAGTACACCGTATATTGATTAATTTTTCATCAAATTTCCTACCAAAAAACAGTTATCAAATAACCTAAATAAATTTGCTCACTTTATACCATATATTGATTAATTTATTTCCTATATAAACAACCATCAATACCAAAAATAAATTGGTCCACTTTATATATATTAATTAATTCACATGATTTGAGTAATTAAGGTATCTTAAGATATGCTTAATTACTTCTTTAAATAATAAGCCGCAATTTCCAAAAGTGAACATTTGATATATACCATAAATTGTTAAATTAATTTTCCGAAATAGTAAATAGAATTTTTTTGGAGGGAAATAGTTGCTATTTAAAAAATAATCAAATATTTTTATATATATATATATATATAGATAATAAAATCATTAATTTAGGCAATTAAACCATTGTCAATTTAAAGATGAAGATAAAAATATTTCGATACTATGATTTAAACAAAGAGAATGAAAATTTTCAACAATTTATAATAAATGTTTCTGTGTGTAATTATTTGTTAAAACTTTAATTTTTAGTAACAAATGAATTGCAAATCAATACAATTATATTAGTCATTTTTTTATTTTTAATTTAATGAGCCAAAATTTATTTTTATTAAAAAATAAAAACTGGCAATTAATAGAATTCTATTAGCCGATTTAATTTTTCTAAAAGTTTCAGAAAATTTTAAAAAATAAAAACGGGATAGCCGGATTATATTAATTCTATGTGCCAATTAATTAAATTATTAAAGCAGATGTTATGTTAAAAAAAAGAATCAGATATTTTGAAAATAATAAACAGATTAGTGGTTATCAAAGATAACCTTCCCACAATTTACGGACATCATCTTATGTAACCTTCCCACAAATTACGGAATGCATTTAATGCTGAGCGTGTATTTTTATAAATAAAAAAAAAAACTTGCCATTAATGGCAAGTAATTAATGCAGACCGAGTTTGACCACAAATTTGACCTACTATTTTTTAAAAATGTTAATTCTTATTATTATATATATATATATATATAGATTCACTTTTTTCCGCTTTTCTCTTTTCCTCTCCTCTGAATACAAATCGTCGGTTCTTCTTGTTCTTCATTCTTTTCTTCTTCTTTCTGTACAAAGCACAATATATGTTGATATTGTTGATCTGATATGGTATCAGAGCCGTTCGATCCGTCATTTTTCTGCTTCCACACATAGATTTCTCACTATTTTTTTATCGTTTGAATCTCTACCTCCGAGATTTCTTCGATTCTCTTTTTTTTTTAGGGTTTTCATACCCGATCTTCGTTTTTTGCTTGATTTGGGACTAAATCTACTAGATCTACTTGAATTTCGCCTGATTTTGCCTGATTTCATCTGATACTATTTGATCTGACATGGCGGCTGCTCAAAATCCGAACGATGATCCGTCGAGTCCATATTATCTGCACGCGAGTGACAATCCATGAGCGCTCATCGTCACTGAGCTTCTCAACGGCGAGAACTACGTCAGCTGGTCTCGTGCTGTTGTCATGGCTCTCAGCGTGAAAAACAAGGGCAGCTTCATCGACGGTACTCTGTTATCTCCTTCTCCTACTGTAGATTCTCGTCTATATGTCGCTTGGGTGAGGACTAATAACTTGGTTCTGTCTTGGTTAATGAATTCAATTTCTAAATACATCAGGCAGTCACTGTTGTTTTTTAATTCTGCCAAAGATGTATAGATTGAGTTGAAAAATAGATATGCTGTGAGTAGTGGACCACGAGTGTTTCAATTGGAAAAATCTTTAAGTACTATGACTCAGGGTTCATTATCTGTCACTCAGTATTACAATGCTTTTAAAGGTCTATGGGATGAATATGTAACTCTTAGGCCTATTATCAGATGTCACTGTAGTGTTTTTGCCACTTGTACTTGTAATTTTTTTGATCTCATGGTTGAATCTCAGCAAAATGATTGTGTGATGAAGTTTTTGATTGGGCTGAATGATTCATTTACCTCCCTCAGAAGACATTTTCTACTGACTTCCCCATCGCCTTCACTTTCCAAAATATATTCCCTTCTGCTCCAAGAAGAGTCCCAAAGATCACTTCATAATTCCTTTCTTTTTCTTTCTGTACAAAGCACAATATATGTTGATATTGTTGATCTGATAATTAGATGTTCTAACTCATAAAGTCTCCAGTGGTTCACGTATTTTTTTTCTTCTCAGAGCAGTTACTATCTTTTTCTTTAACTAATTTCTTGGTTTAATTAAAAAGAAAATAAATAAGTGAGAGAAAAAAAATGACTCATCATATCTGACAAGATTTCTACATGTAGAAGGAATTCTGCGTTTTATTCTTTCTCTTTCATGCTATGTCATTATGAATAGAGTCCAGACATTCACGGTTGGAGACATTTTTTATTGAACTTCTTCCATATTTCTACAATTAACAATCCATTGGAGATGCTCTTATTCATTACTACAAAATAGTCTGGGGAGTAGAGTATGCAACGTGTATAAATTTGTCTTCGAGGAGCGTTTCACTATCCCTCAGAGCCCTTTCATTAGTAAATCGATTGTCTCGTGCAGTACATAGTTTAGAATTACAAGTAAAGAACTCCTTCATAAGCTTACTACAACTATACTCGATCCTACTAATTACTTCTCTTGCCACAACATGGACTAACAACTATTACAGAAATCCCTCCATAGTACCCAAGAGTACAAAGATCATAATGTCTCAATCTTACATAGATGATGAAACACAAAACTAAAATCTTGAATTCACAAGTTATATAATACAATCAATAAAGCTCACGAAATCTTAGAAAATTGATTATATCAATATGCTTAGGAAAGAACCATAAAACTCAGTTCTTCTCTTTAAATTTCGTGATCTAATATATAGACAAAGACAAATTCTAACTAGTTAGGACACCCTAGGTTGGCATTATCTTCATCATCCTTCATTTAGAGTAAATTTCCTTCAAGTAGAATTCATGTATGTGATTTGGAGAACTTCATAATTCCGTTTCCAAAATCATACAGGAGCACAATTTTCCTAAAATAGCCGATCTTCTAAATCTAAGAGATCTTGCGGTGAATTTTTCCAAATAGTACTTAGATCTTCTCCAAAACGTTCTAAGCGACTGTTGGGAATTTTATCAGATGGAGCAAAGCCATACCTGACTTACTTTAGGAGCCTTTAGTAAATAGTGAACCCCATCAACTAGATTCTTTTATTGAATAATTGTCCTTTTTCCGTGCGGAATGAAAAAATCCTTCATGTATGGATAGTTCATCATTTTATAGTACTTGCCACATATTCTTTGTCGTACAATGTAGAGAAAAGTAATTAGTATATAATCCAACTCATTAATGCAAGCTACATATATGATAAGGAAATATATGTAAGATATATATTATGTAATCTTTCTCCTAAAGGGTTAGGACTCCATAATACATACTATTATAAATATATACTATATATTATTAATAATAAATAATAAGAACTTAATTAATTTGCAAGTAAATAAATAGAAAACTTTCGTTTAATTTGTTTTGTTTGTCTAATGTTTGTCATATTTGTTTCTATTTCTGTTATTGGTTTGCTTGTATTTCCCCCTGTTTTAAGCATTTTCTTAGGAATTTTGGTCTATCTAGTCTTTTGTCGTGTCTTTTATTTTATTTTAGTTTTTCAATGTTTTCTTTTGTTTTTCCTGTTTTTCATGTGTTTTTTGTTATTAGAGGTGTGCAGGCTCGGAAATTTGACCAAATGTTTGGAATTCAACCAGTTCAAGGAGAAGGTGGACGTCCCAATTATACAAGTGCATTTCTCGATTTGGAACCTCGAGAATCTCGTCCAACCCCCTTTAGCCCAAACACGCGGGAACCAACTATTTGCATCGGGTAAAACCCGAGCAACGTACGTTCTGACCCCTCACGCGCGCGATAGCCTGCGCATCCCGTCGACCTCGCGTATACATTTCCACGCTTCGTGTGCACAGCGTGCAACATCTCCACACACGCCTGCACCAACGCACACACCTCACCAGACCTCGTGCCACGACACAACACGACCGTCGTGTGGGTTTCGCGCACGCGACACTCTTCGCAACCCAACAGAAACTCTAGGCGTCCCAAGCCTCGCGTCGTGACAGCGCGAGAGGCTCACAATGCGTCAGGCGTGGCGCAGGCACAATTTTTCTTGGACGTTTTCTTGGTTATTTTTCTATTTGAGGAGAACTCGAGCCTTGGGCTTAAGATCATTCCAGACTTCACATTTTTAAGTTTTTATCTCTTTTTGAAACAATGTAGATCGTGTGTGCTGTTTTAGACACTTTAAGAACCGGATCATTGTATGCTAATCTTAAAAAGTTCTCTTTTTGCATGCATAAAGTTGTTTTTCTTGGATTTTTGTAAGTGGTGATAGAATAAAAATAGAAAAGGATAAGGTCAAGGCTACTTGAACTGGCCAGTTCCTAATAGCATTGTTGAAGTAAGAAGTTTTCATGGTCCTGCTAGCTTCTATAGGAGGTTTATTAAAGATTTTAGTGTCATTGTTACACCATTAAATGAAATTGTGAAAAAGGAAGTCAGTTTTCAATGGAGAGAAAACCAACAACTTGTTGATCTATTAAAAGAAAAATTAACTTTGCACCTATTCTTGCTTTGTCTAACTTTGATAAATCTTTTGAGCTTGAATGTGATGTTTCTTAGTGGGTGTAGGTATTGTTTTGTTGCAGGAAGAAAGACCATTGCATATTTCAGCGAGAAGTTGAAAGAAGCTCAATTGAACTACCCGACATATGATAAGTACTTATATGCATTGGGGCAATGGCCCCGTTTGGTAGATAGCGGATTGAAGGTAAATTAGCGGATTGGACTTAATTGAGAGGTTTGACCCGTCAAATCCGCTATTGAGTCTGTTTGGTAAATAGTTTATTTGATAAGCTTTTTGGGCCCAAAACTCTAATTTAGAAAAAGCTCATTAGAGGAGCTTTTTGGGGATAGAGGATTCACAAAAAAATATTTTACTTGGAACTTTTTAATTTGCATTATTTATTTTAAAATTTATATTGGTTTATGGTGCTAATAAATAATAATATGTCATCCACATGATTAATTTATTTAGAAAAATGTAAAATTCATTAACTTCTTTATCAAGTTTTAGGAAATTTAAGGAAAAAAAATAATATATTTATAAATTACCAACTAAAGAATATTAAATGTTTTAATATATTATTATTAAAAGAATACACCCTAAATAATAAAATATTCTTATTGGTTATTTTGTAATGTCAAACAGCTATAAGCTTTCAGCTATTTACCAAACACTTATTTAAAAAACGCTAATGCAATCCGCTAGTCAAATCAGCTAATATAATCCGCTATCCGCTATCCGCTGATACAATCTGCTATCCGCTATCCGCTATCCGCTGATCGCCAAACAAGGCCAATATGGAAAAGCCAAGGCTGAAATGATCAAGAAGTTGCATGAGAAGGACAAGTTAAACATCGAGAAGCAAATCGAGAAATATGCAAAACAAGCCAATAAAGGGAGAAAGAATGTTAGTTTTGAACCCGGAGATTGGGTTTACATTTGAGAAAATATAGATTCCCAGCAAAGCGCAAGTCAGAGTTGCTAGCAAAGGGAGATGGTCCACTTCAAGTGATTGCAAAGATCGACGAAAATGCCTACTAACTCTATCTTCCACGGGAGTACAATGTGAGCGCTTAATTTAATGTTTCTGATCTATCTTCGTTTAACTTTGTTTCAGATTCAAGGTTAAATCCTTTTGAAGAAAAAGGGAATGATGGGGACCATTCGAAGCTTTCGTTCAAAGTAAGGTAGATCCAATGAAAATAAATGGGGGTCCGATCACGTGGGCGAGGGCTAAGCAACTATAGGAAGTCTTGAGTGTTCTTACTGCTGAATTTCAAAAGTAGACGGACCATATCCCGATTGAAGGCCAAGTGATGAATATTCTTCAAGTAGATGGACCAAATTTTGATGAAAATAAATCCATTCTATAATTAACATATTTTCTAATTTGCATCATAAGACTTTATAGTTTATTACTATGCAATGGAAATATATTTTACCATAATTTTATTATGGAAAGAAATCAAAATACCAAAAAAAAAAATAATAAAAAAATTTAATCATGGTTGATAATAATATACAAATAAACCACATGTTGAAATTCTTAAAAAAAAAGAGTTAATATATNCAGTAGATAAAATAAGGTAATAGTAGAATGCACAAAGTAGGTAAATGAGAAAACAGAACATCAAACAGAAGATAAAATAAGGTAACAGTAGAATGCAGAAACATGAAATAATAATAACCTTCTTATTAAACAAACATGGCCACAAACATTGAAATGCAGAAAGTAGCACCTTATGTTCTCCAAAGGAGATAAATGAGAAAACAGAAGATAAAACCAAAGCACAACTGGAAATTAGGTAATGTAGAATACCATTGAATCTTATTAAGCATTCTCTAATTTGTGATTATTCATTCTTGTGTGCACTATTTAATCCATTCAAATTCATTATCTACATTGCTCTTGCTGTACAAAAACATCCCAAAACAGAATCTAGTTGTATCTTAAGTACAAACAAAAAGTTTCAAGATTTAAGACAATCCATGACATGACTTTTCTCAAATTTTTATCTCTATTTAACAGTTGTCTGTGGCCACTTTCAAGACAATTCACTGTCATTTTGAACTGTTTTGTCGACTGGGTTCTGCTCGGCCCACACAACTGCATCCATATATCCAAGCTCAAAAAGCTTATCGAGAATATCATCCGATGCAGGCTCGAGTGCCCAATTGAAAAGCTGGAAATAAGATGATGGGAAAGAAGGTCAAAATATGTTTCTAACAACATACAAATCAATCTATTTAAGACTGCAATATTACCTCCCGAGGACTAGCCCTGTTATCCGGGTTGCAATCAGGGCTAATCCCTATCCCTTGTATTCCCAAACGGCTTGCAGGGAAAGCACAGACACGTACCTGCAAGATAGAAAGATTGTTGTTCGCATTTCATGTTTCCTTTAAGCGAATAAAACTGAAACTTATGACAAAAATTAAGCCCGAGGTTTAGATTAATCACCCAAGAAAAAAAAAAAGAGGGGAAAACAAAAAACCACCTACACAAATTTTCTCGAGGGGGCTATTTATTTCTTGAGATAAATACAAATCTCCAAGAGGTGTTTGTATAGGGTTATGGTAATTTCAGGTGATAATTGAGGTTCTTTTAATTTTCTAAAAATTAGGCTAATAACAACGTTCTCATTTTTATTGTACTTAACCCAAATTTCTTTCTGGAAGCATACCGTTCGAGCAGCAGAAGTTGGCGGCATGAACAAAGTCAAACCTCCATCTATGCATAACCGATTCCGAAACATTGTTGCTGGCCTTGGAGCAAGATATCTAGATTAAATCAACAATCAGTACCTTTGATTATTTTCTCCTAGTTACAATTGGTGGAATATGTCATAATGGGAGCATTTGTTACACTGGAATAAAAGAAGACGTGATCACTGCATTGATCAAATCTTCTTTAGAGTCAAATTTATCAACAAGTAAACCCCTCGGCCTCCATAAGATCTGGGTTACTGCAACTGTCATGAAAAGTTAAAAACCCTAAAATGCTATTAGTAATCAGTAGGAACATAATGGGTATAGAGATAATTATAAAACACTTTTTCTTCTTGATTTTTCATCTTTTTAAATATTCAGCCTACAACGCATAAGGAAATAAATATAAGGAATACTATTCAAATCTGTTACAATTTGAAAATTCACCAATTTATAGGAATATAAATGGATTTTTTTTTTTTTTTTCTCTCGAAAACCAACTGCTTCAAATTAACAATCAAAACAGCCTACAAATGCTGTTTAGCAATGAATGGTGCCAGTGGAAAATAAAAACCAAACTCACCACGAACTCTTCCGTTGGACCTCATATGAGCATCATCGGGTAAAAACTGCTCCAGAATATCTCGAAGCACAGCCTATTGCAGAAGAAAACACTCGGTTTTTAGCCTTTAGTCTGTGCAACAATGACACTAGAATTTACTAAAACTTATGTGGTAAGACTAAATATGGACTTCAAGTAAGAGCAAAACAAAACAAAATCTGGCCTGCTAACTTACTAAATTCTTCTGCTTACCCACAAGTTAAAGGAAAGGGAACTCAAAACATGCTAGTTCAACAACCCATGAACTTTAACCAAATTTCATCCCGTAATCCTGTCCTAAATCCTACATGTTTTGCTATCACATGCCATAGTTACGGTTTATACTCAAGTCCTTTCAATTATTTAGTAGGGTTCATTTTTATCTTTGGTTAACACCAGTAGTCGATGTAACAACAATACCCCAAGGCGAAATGCAGTCCCACGAAGCCTACAATCTTCAGCCAATATCTTGGTAGCTTTAAGTGCATCGTCCATGCTAGCCCCAGATGCAATCACTGCACACACAATAGCACCAGCAGACGAACCAGCCAGTGGTGTTGTCTCCTGCTACAAAGGGAGAAACAAATAATAAATATAAAGTAGCTAAGTTGTTATGGAAGATATATTAAACTAAAGAATGTACCAAATTTCTCCAAATACACACTTTATACTGCTGAAAATAGAAAAAGAAGCGAGCGTTTGATGCTTGCTGGAGTAAACCTGCTAAAAGATGACTTCGAGTTTTATTTTCTCAACTAAGTCAATATGTGAGATATCAAGATACTCCAGCCTTGTTTATCATAACATTTAGTTTCAATCCTATCTGTTCAGCTCATTCTCTGTTTTCTCAACTAAAAAAATTAACCATTTAATGAGCAAAGGAGAAACATCAGGTGCAGTTATCCAAAAGGAGAACATGAAAAATTTCGTATCGAGAAACATCAGGTGCAGTTATCCAAAAGGAGAACATGAAAAATTTCGTATCGAGCATTAACAGCGCAAGTAAAGAAGACAACCGCCCAGCAATCAACCTATCAAAATGTGAGTAAGTTACAAACAGTGTGTTTGACTCAAAATTAGAGAGAGGGAAGAACTTGATTTCTTCTTCCATTGTTAAAGATGTGAACTTCAATGTCACGAGTAGCACGCTCAATATCTCTCAGACAAATATCATAGCAGTGTCAAAGCACAAAGTAACTTTCCCACCACATTAATTCAATGTAAAATCATCACCAGAATGAAATGAAAACTAATGAACAGATTACCTTGATATAACCCTTCTCAATGAGAAACTGAGCTACACCAAGATGGTAGGGAAACAGAAGCCCGGCGGCTGAAAAACTAAAACCGGGGCTAGTAACCTCCTTGCGCCGCCGCTCGGCCTCCACATCCTCCACCATTTGCTCCCACACCACGTCCGGCTGGACCGGGTCCTCTACCACGGCGCCGATTCTCTCCTTCCTCCGGCGCCGCCACCACCACTCCATCTGCCTCTCCTCGTCCGCGAACATCTCCACCGCCGGCACTTCGCAGTCCTCTATTCCATCGACGATTGACCCACTCTTCTTCAAAATCCGCGACGCGATTCCGAGGAAGAGCTCGCCGGTGGCCGCGGCCAACGACTTCTTCTCCGACGGCGGCGGCGGTGGTGGTGAGGCGCTGTAGTTTTGGGGCGACGTGGCTTTGATGGAGAAGCTGACCCTGCGGGCTGGAACTGTAATTGCGGCGGTGGCGGGGAACGGGAAGATGGAGGAGGCGGCGACGGCCATGGCTGGTTTGGGGGAGAAAACTTAAATGGTGGCCCGATCTGTTGCAGGGTCCTCAAAAGCATCGAAATTAAATTATTTTTTGCTTCATTTAATTAGTTTTGTTGGCAGAATTTGGAATTTGTTGGATCATTTCTCCCCTTCATGTTTCTGGTTGCTTTCTTTCCCTTCACGTGTGTTCAATTGGTGCTTGTGAGAGAAAATGACCTAGCTACCCATTACTAAATATCTTTTTTATTACATAATTACTCCTCATATATTTTACCATATAATAAATTTAAATTTTGCAAACATTTGATTTAATTAAAAAATAAATAAATTGCTACCGCCATTGGCAAGTGAACGCGCTTGAGAAACGCGTGGCATGTACATCGTCCTTACTGATTTTGCCATTTTGCTGCTGCCTCAGTTTCAGTTGCTGCGTAGTCACTCCAAATCGATTGCCCCCACCAAACTCTCTCTCTCTCTCTCTCTCTCTCTCTCTCTCTCTCTCTCCAGTCTCGGAGGGGAAATTATCCCTTCCCAGCCTCGCGCATCAATGGGCTTCTCCAGCAGCTCTGTAGATCAATGCGGCGCTGCCGCCATCCTCAAATCCATCATTTTCTGGATGCTAATCTCAGCCGTCGGGCTAGCCGAGGCCTCAATTCACATCTACGACCGAGTTCCGTTTCGAGAAGTAGGCAATGCTTTTCTCGTCTCCGGTGGAAGTGAAGGCATCGCCGGCGCTGACAGCGGCAGTCGCTCATATATTCGGTACTTTTTAGCTTTGCTGTGTGTTTTCTCGTGTGTCAAACTAGAATTACTGATATTCATTCAGATCTACTGTTACATTTTCTTGCATTGAGTTTCTGGGGTTTGATCGTGTGTGGTTAAAGAAAGAAAAACTCGCTGGATATTTTGTTTCAGTTTTATTTTTAGGGACTTGATCTGCTCATATACTGTTTGTAAGATGTGGAGTTCTGAAAGTTGAGCTAGAATCAGTTTCCGTTGTCTTTAATTAGCTAATCATCGGGGTGCTTCTGTGGGCACTGTAATTTTTGAATCTAGAAGTTTTTTTTTTTTGGGTCGCAATTGAAGTAGGTAAATCGTCTCCTGATTATGTCTATCTGAAGCTTTGTTATATAGAGTCATTTTTTCATTTTATCTCACACAAATAAAGATTTGGAAATTGACTTGTTGAGCTTTATGAGATCCAGTGACTGTTTTTCAATTTTGTACCAAATGTCTCAAAACAGTCTTCATAGGCATATATAGTTCCTGTTTGTGTAATGGTTCATATGAATATATGTAATTGCCGATATCCATTTGTTTATGCATATTGCACCCTGCATAAAGCCAATAAAATGCTTATGGTACAAACACGCCTCACCAATTCTAACGAACCCTTTTATTTCAACATGAATGCCACACTACTCATACTGTTTCATCGAAAATTAACTTAGATTCGAGAACGTGACTTTCTGGAGGAGTAAAGAAGACGCCAACCGTCACCCCTCTCTTGCATACAATGGTGGGCTTGTTCAAGTTATTATTTTTGAGGCGTCTGATCGTGACAATATCGGTGGATCGGCTTATGGTGGGCAGAGATCAATATGTTGCACACCCGATCTTGCCAAGTTGGAAGGTTGCAAACAAGGAGAAGTAATAAGAACACCATCGGCAAGCGATAAAAACTGGCCGGTTGTCATAAATGTTTATTTCAGAGGAAACATGCTATCGACCCATATGAAAAAGAGTAAAGAAGTCAACATCAAGAGGACAGGGATGTACAATTTATTCTTCATAACATGCGATCCAAAACTCAAGGACATGAGGGTGACTGGCAAGACCATGTGGAAAAACCCTAGTGGCTATTTGCCCGGTCGAATGTCTCCCCTCATGAAGTTTTATGTATTTATGTCAATTTCTTATGCGATTCTTTGTGGTGTATGGGTTTTCCAATACGTTAGGTATTGGGACGACGTTTTGCTGCTACAACACTGCATAACTTCTGTTATTGCCCTTGGATTATTGGAGATGACTTTTTGGTACTTTGACTTTGCGTATTTTAATAGCATGGGGGTGAGGCCCATTGGAATCACGACATGGGTTGTGACGATTGGTTCTGTGCGAAAAACTATTTCTCGAATCCTTATTCTTTCTGTTGCAATGGGCTATGGAGTTGTTCGACCGACTCTCGGTGGCTTGACCGTAAAAGTGCTTCTCGTTGGAATCACTTATTTCCTGGCGACCGAAATGCTTAATATTGCAGAAAATGTGGGGAGCATAAATGACATTGCAGGACGGGCAAGGGTTTTTTTTGTTGTCCCGGTTGCATTTTTGGATGCCTTTTTAATTCTGTGGATTTTCACTTCTCTTTCAAAAACACTAGAACAACTTCAGGTAATGCATATACCAGTTATAGTTATAGTTTTGATTACTTAGAGTTGTCCACCTGCTGATACTGATTATGTTTTGTTTCCTTTTCAGGCTAAACGGAGTTCTATCAAATTGGATATATACAGAAAATTCTCGAATGCACTGGCACTTACTGTTGTTGCCTCAGTTGTATGGATAGGATATGAGGTGTGTGCTCGTTTCAGGTGTTTTTATGCCTTGGGCCTTACCTTCTTGTTGGTTTTAATTTCAGAAGAAATAGTTTGGTTTCAACTTTCATAACATACTTTTACCACCTTAGAGAAATCATGAATATATGAGAGAAATTTTCTTTCTTTTTTATTTTTCCTTAAAACAAGCGGTATCATGTGTAAAAAGAGAAAATGAAGTCTCAAACGTTTTTACTTAAAGCAAGCGGTGATATCATTGTTATTCAAAAGCAATTGGCAATGAGGTTTGCTTATGCCTTTATAAACCTGAAAAAGGAAAAATATGCATTTGTTGAATGTTTGTGCTCTTCTCCTATCTAGCATTCATGATTTTTTACCTCATCATATGGCATAAGAGCCCTTCATCATGCGTTTACGAATTTGTTACCTGCAGCTTTATTTCAAAGCAACAGATCCCTTCAATGAAAGGTGGCAGAATGCTTGGATTATCACAGCCTTTTGGGATGTTCTAGCATTTGCTTTGCTCTGTGTTATCTGCTACCTCTGGGCCCCGTCCCAAAGCTCCCAACGGTATGTGATAGCACCATTTTGTTATATGAGTTACGTATTCCAATCAAGAAAGGTTGCTTCAGAAATAGGGTATGTGGTCCACCTTTAATATGTATAAAAAAAATATTTATGGATATGTTAGTTAGAAAATCTACACTGACGTTCTAGCCTAATTCCGAGAGAGAGAGAGAGAGAGAGAGAGCGCAATATCAAATATTTGTGACATTTGATGAAGTACCTTTGAAAGATAACTGGAGCAGAAGTTAAGGATATTGAGAACCTCTTCTAGGAACTCATCAGCTTTTGACCTTATGCAATCATTGACCAGAGCTAGAAGTCTGTAACTCTGTATATGCTTAGTTCTATTGAGAAATTTGGTTTATAGTATTATAAATCCTGCCAGGTATGCGTACATGGACAATAAGGGAGATGAGACAGATGATGAAGAAACTGAATCGTTGTGCAGAGAAACTTCCAAAGGTAGTATTAGTTTAGTCAAGCAAGGCCAAGATGATAGAAACAATGGCAACACATCTGATTCAGAAGAATCAGAGGAAGGCAAGAGAGAGTGATGGCAACATTGATGGTATAATATCNGTTTCATTGATGCATTACCTAAGGAGGGAAAGGAAAAAGAGTTCATTGATGGTTAATGGGGATTTACTTCTGATGCACAGTAGACAGATTCATTTTTTTCTTTTCTTTTTCTGGTGGGTTATCTGGAAATTTCTATTTTATTCCCGTGAGATGGCTTCTCGCGAGATGTTGGCATGTTGTATCAGTGTGTGTGTATAAGTAATGTATCATATTACTGTTCATAACTTCGAAGTGCTGCTCGGAGAATTTTGCTGGTTAAATTGGATTTATTTGTTGCTAATTGTCTTCCTTGTTATTGTGTTTTATAGTCAAATGTTATAATTTTTAATCAGTAAAATAAAATTATGATATTTCAGTCTTATGTATTTTGTTTTTGTTTAAAGTGAAGGATTGACTTGTTTCACCGTTATCCTATTCTATGGTTGAATTACAACCGATTTTTTTATGGAGTCATCCGATTGTTTTTCTTATGGAGCCACTGATTATGTGGCTCTATATTTTGGAGCCATCCGTAGTACACATATATATATTGCACCAATTCATATATATTTTGGAATTGAAAGTTTTTAGGAATTTAGGGTTACTCACAACAATTTATCGAATAGTATTGTGTACATATTGTTATTTCTCAAACATCATACATAAAAATAATTGATAAATGGATCTATGAATACAAAAATATTCTTATACAAGTTCAAAATACTTTGAGGTTAAATGTTAGCTTAATGCCGTCACATTCTTAATAATATTATATTTTAAAATAAATAAATAAATAAAATATAATATTTCATAACATAAATATCAAATTTTGTTCAAAAATATAACGAGTCTGACTACATAACTAAACTCGACCAACTTAAATTTAGGTTGGATAATAACTATGTGGAAGCCTTAGTTAATCAAAAAACATTACTGAAAATCTATACTCCGCTGAAATTGATTTATTTACGAACAGCATTGTTCCAGTGAGCTTTCACTTCCGGTGACCAAATGCTATAATTTTGACTCATCTTCCAGACCTAACTATTAGCAGACATTCTCAAAATGGGATTCAAATGGTAAATTAGAAACTTAAAAGACTTCATAATAATAATAATAATACATTCACNCAAAAAAGAACACTAGTTTTCAAGAGCAAAATCAACCTAAATCCTTGATCATCTACCTTAAAAAACTCTTTTGGCTCATATGAGAACCCGAAATCTAAGAACCTTTGTTTGTTATATCTTTTCCAGGTAGATCATCCTCATCATGGTAGATATTCTCAGCCATCTGCCATATTTGGAGTATATTATCCTCGGCCACGCTGGCAATAACCCAATCTTCACAAGGATTCCATGAAAAATCCGAAACTTTGCTTGTATGACCACCGTGAATAAATAACAACTCGGGTGGTCCATCCTCAGCATCCTCTTGTGTTTGTTCTTCATCAATCCTATGAAGTAAAATTTGACAAAATGAAAACTGCGGTGAAAAGAAGAAGGCATTTCTTTTCATGTCGACAAAAGAACCATTGAGAATAAAAGGAGCAGTTATAAATAAGAGAGCACAGAATTTGGATGCCCGTGCAATATAACAAGGCGACTTAATTCTAGCAGACAAAACGCTTGAAACATTTAAAACTGCTTGGTAAATTTTCTTTTTAAGAAATAATATACTACAAGTTAACAATTAGATGCCAAAAGCTTATAACTTTCTTTCTAGGACTTTTCTTTTATTTATCTTCACAATAATATCTCATTTAATAATTTTACGGTTAATTACATATACCCTTGAGGTTCGATCTATACCAACAAACTCCAGCCAACTTTCAAAATTTCAAGTAATACCCTGCATATTTTTATAAAGAGTAAAAGAATAAAAATACCTTCACATTTCGAAAAATATTATAGTTAGTCACTTAATTTTAAGACCTTGGCAGCTCATGTGACTTTGAAGGTTAGCTTGGTTCCTAGTAATTAGGTCAAACCTCGAGGGTACCTTTTGTATGTACCTCGCATAATTATCGAAAAGAAAATTATCCTCCTCCCACATTTACCTCGAGGGTACCTTTGAAAGCCTCATGATCTTATTTTATTTACAGGATGACCACATTTACCTGCTAAGGTCCCAAATCATGAGCCTACGACCAAGACAACACGAAGCTAAGATGGTCTCGTTCTTTGGACTCCAACCGACCTGGAAAACCTCCTCCCTATTTAAAAATTAAAATTAAAAGCAGGTACAAATTAGTAAAAGAGTGGCTGAACACTTTTCTGAAATAATATTCTGCATGCTGAATCAGAAAAAGCAGTAGCATTATGTTATAAACTCATAGAACTGAAAAGGCAAGAAAAATTGCTCACTTGTGACACTCAAAGGTGTGAAGAGCAGTAGAAATCTTCCGCATGTCAAATAATTTTACGGTCTTGTCAGTAGATCCTGTTGCTATCACCCACTCGTTGAATGGATTGAAGGCCAAACAGTTCACCTACACAAAACACAGATAGAAAAAAAGTGGTGAAAGCATCAAAATGAAAGATAACCTCAGGAAGAAAAGACAATTATGTTATATACGTGTATTAATTGTCTATCCCTAAAAGCATTGTTATATGCAAACAACTGTATAGACTTCAGAAAGCAGAGGTATTCATCAGCTTAACATCAATTGCTATAACATATAAATCACATAGTACACTCAAATTTCTCCAGTTACAGGATCCGTGGGGAAAAAAGGCGGAAAGAATGAAAGGAAGGAAGAAAGAAAGAATGATGAAAGCTTCTATTTGTATTTACATTACCACTGCACAGCCAACCTCGACCAAAAGAAGTATTCTCCTTCTAATTATATGAAAAAAGAAAGAAAGAAAGAAAGAAAGAAAAAAGGAAAGTATTTCAAAATATCTCCATACGCAGGCAATATTTTTATTAGCTTCTGGACTTGTAAGAGTGAACATTCATCAAGAAAAATCTTGACCATCTGACATTGAATAAATACCACCAAACAGTAGCAGCAATAGCTAGGTCTACTATATATTCTTTATTCTATGGGGGTCAATAATAATAAGATATTTAGTTAAAAGATTTTGAACCATAATTAAGTAACTGACCTCACTTTGATGGGCAACCACAGATTGCATTGGCTTGCTGACTGATGGAGTTCGAAGGTCCCACACATGCAGATACTGATCATCTCCAACAGAACCAAACAAGTACTCATGCCTTAGATGCCATGCTACATCCTCAACAACACCTTCATGAATCTGTTCACAATCACCACAATAACGTCAAGATTTTTACTGTTTAAAAATAAAATATAAAAGAATTCTGGAGAAAACACCAATTTTTCAAAGAAAATTTTCCTAATGGAGCTAATTGCAGTGTTGCGTGTGTGTGTGTGTGTGTGCTGTGTGTAAAGCTAACAAGCTTGATTTTCGTATAACGGACCTTAAATATGTGCATGGCATCTAGAGACTTATTTTTTGGAGTTGCATTTACGTCCCACAAGCATATTTGGGCATCATCAGAGCCACTCAACAAATGACCCTGCTTGAAGTGACTCCAAGACAAACCATACCCTTCAGAATTGTGACCCCTTAGTCTCAGATCAGGATTACATGCACCGTCCAGAGGAGGCTTAGACGGGTGTTTGCTGTAATCGAAAACGTAAACTTCAGAACTGACTGTCTTTGTGGCGATTATGAACTGGTTTTGAGGCATGTAACGNAAACCTCTTACACAACTGCGAAAGGAAAAAACTTATGTCCAAAAGTGGAACCTGGAAAGCGATCAAGATAATAAGAAAATACACTTACAGTCAGGCAAATGAAATATAGGATCTAAAAGGGAAAACAAGAGGCAGATTTATAAGTCCTGCTCCATAATTCAATTACCACAAGGGAACAAGTTCCCAGTTTTTACTTGCAAGCAAGCAACTATGTACGGACGATCTCATTTTTGGATTCTATAAGTCCACGTTGAGACGGTCTCAAATACATTTTTGGGGGCAATGATCAAACTTTTTCAAACACAAGCTCATACTTTTATGGTGAAAAATTAGACATTTCAAAACAATAATTCACATAGTTTAAATTGATTTGACAAGTATGGGTTTTCACATCAAATGTATGTAATGTCACTAAAAAAATGACTGCCCCAGGTAAGGAGGATTACAAAAGCCATCCCACGACAACTTTTGAGTTTCAAACTGGGGGTTTATGTAATTATGTCAGACTTTTCTAGTCAAAAACCCACCTTCTATTGAAATTGAAACAGGGCAATCTTTTATCTCATTTCATTACAGAACTCCAAGTCCCCATGCAATCCCAATTTCCCTAGCCCACAATGTTTTCTCTAAATAAACAGATATAAACATCAGTTTGAAAACCGAAAGTAAATGCCAACAACATCAATTCCAAAAAATGTAACAGAAAAAGAGAGAGAGAGAGAGAGAGAAAAAAAAAAATGCTACCTTTCCACTCGCGGAACCAAATCCACCGTACTGAGAGCGGTTGTCATCGTACTGGCGCGCATCACTCTCGGCGTCCACGAGGGGCAACTGAACCTGCGCGAGCATCAGGTAATTGGGCTCGTTCTCCGACGTGTGGGTCCCGAGAATCATCTTCTGGACCGAGCATTCCTTGCCTGGCGGCTCCTCACGGTCGGGCAGCCACTCGACGGTAAGCGACGGCCACTCGAGCGCGTGGGTGACAACCAGATCGTACAGAAAAGGGGTGTTCTTCTTCCAAATCTTGTACTCCTCGTTCACCAGTCGCTCCTCTATTTCGCCCCTCATCTCATCATCGTCTTTTTCCATTGTTTGATTTTTCTTCTTTATTCGAGTTTCAGATTCTGTTCACCTCGCTCTGCGGAGAGAGATAGATATTCCAATCGGCGTTTTCTGGCTTGGAGAAAGTGTGCGCGACTGCGAGGGATTTGGGGGAGGGTTGGGACAAAAATTGGAGGGAATGAGATTTAACTACAGTAAATTTGCCGGTTTTACAGTGATGATTTCATTTCTCTTCCTTTTTTTTTCATTTTTTTCTTTTCTCTCACTATTTTAATTTATATATTATTACTATTAGTACAATACTCGTGTAATACACGAGTGCTTGTTAAGAAATTTATATATAATTTTATAAGGTAATTAAAAATATTATTTCAAAATTTAAAAACTTTCTTAAAAATATGATAATTTTTATTTAAAATGATACCCGTCGCATATACGACTTACTCATCTTATATTATAATATTTTTTTGATTTATATTATATAACTATTTTGTAGTTTAATTTATTTAATTGAAAATTGTTTCCAATTATAATTAGTAGATAAATTATTTTTATTTTTAAATGTAAATATAATTATTTATTTATTTGATATATTGGATGCCAAATCGAAGCTAATCAAGAGATGATTAATTTGATATATTATATATTAAAAATTAATAAAAAAAAATACAAAAGTTATCCTTTAATATATATTTACAATTTAACTTAGTAAAAAATCATGGCTTATAAATTACGTCCAGAAAAGAAACAATATTAAAGCACAATTAATTTGTATAAAAAATGTCATATATATTACGTATATTTATGGACAATTTCAAGCCTAATTATTTTTGGATTGAAATTAAATTAAAATCTATCTAAGTCAAATGATGAAGAATAAAATTTCTCCACATAGGATCACGAAACGTGCTAACCTGGCACTTAACTTCAGCACATTTGGAATTATATATATAAGGAAAATTACTCGGATAAATTTAAATAAATCACGACGGTGGGCCTCTCTGGGAGCCCAATATATGAAATCGTAATTGGGCTATAGATCCATGCCACCTGAAAATATAACCTTCCATAAAAGTTATCTATTACCATGAATTTCATAAATGTTATATTTTATCAATATTTAAAAACCAAATAATGAAAACATTCTTATCTTTTTTTTTTTTTCTATCTCTTCCTCCTTTTTCTCTCTTATCTATTTAGCTTGGTTGATTGTAGAATGTTTAGTGGCATTATTTTTTTCCTTTTCTTCTTTTCGAGGAAATTAACTTGTTATCGAAATAATTTGAAGTAGTGAAGTTAACTATTGTTCTGTATCTTGAGTGTTGTATCTATTTAGCTTAGTTGACTGTAGCTTTCTGCCGGCATTGTATTTCTCAGGTTGTAGAAAGGAGTATGAGCATCAAACATTATTTTTTTAGTTTTTCCTGCACTCAAAAAGATCAGAGCAGAGGAGTGATAAGGTACGAAAAAAGACATGATACTGATGTGTTCGTATTACATGATAAATAAGAAACTTGAAGAGGTTTTGGCTAGGACACGAAATGCCACGAAAAAAGACATGATTGCTTTGTTAGACATATGTGTTGCTATTACATTATAAATCATAAACTTGAGAAAAGTCAATATCGAAGCTTCGCAGTTTTTCAGTCTTTGGTTGTACTATTCAGCCTTTGGCTGCTTTCTTTTCGAACTTTCTGCGGTTTTCTTAATATAGTACCTCTATCGTTTTGGAAAAAAAAAGCTTCGCAGTTTGATGTTAGCCTTATGCAGTTCATCACATTGTTCTGGTAATAGTCTTTCTTGAGGTCAATTTGACGATTTGAATCATGATGTTCAAGTCTCTTAAATTTTACTCTATTTCTTTTGAGTCTCTTTAAATTATTCTTGAATTGTAATTTTTCTTATATATGCGATAATATTGTGCAACATTGTAGCTACTAACTCCTTTAGACCCATCATTATACATTGGTCAAGCTTTATTCTTGAATTGTAATTTTTCTTATATACGCAATAATATTGTGCAACATTATAGATCCTTTAGACCCATCCGTATCCATTGGTCAAGCTTAAAAGTAATAGACCCATGTATACATTGGTCAAGCTTCAAGTTATAAGATATATAAGTGAAATTTTATCAGGTTAATATAAATGGTTTAAAAGTACGTTTTATGAAGGCTGAATTTATTCTCCAATTATTTACCTCACAGGTTTGATTTGTTCTCCAATTATCAATACATAATTGCACTGCATGGGTAGTCAGGATCAAAATGGAATAAGTGATCTGACAAGTGGATGAAGAAGAAATCCCTACACGAATAGCCTATAGTANTCAAAAAAAAAAAAAAGGAAAAGAAAGTGCACCAAGTATATAAGTCCAAATCCATTTAAAAGACAAACCAGAATAAATTTAGCTGTTACAAAAACAGAACAGAAACTTAAAAGTCTTGAATCACTCTGCAAAAATGTCGAAATCAAATAACCATAGAAACTACAAAATATCCCAAGTTTATCTGTAAGATAACACTTAAGCCTTGACCCGACCATAAAACTTCTGCTTCTCCTCAGTTGTCTGGAAACGACCATGTCCAAACTTGGATGAGGTGTCGATGAACTTGAGCTTAATCTCCTCAAGGGCAACACGTGAAGTCTGGTTCAGGAGAGTTTGCCTAAGGGTCACCACCCTTTTCTTAGGTCCCACACAGCAGCCCTTTATCATAATGTAATCATCCTTCACAACACCATAGTGAGGAAATCCACCCATAGGAGTAATATCTTTCTCGGTCCTGAATAAGTTCAGTATCAGTATAGGATTAGTTATCGAGAATTCAGAAAAATCATATTCAGCATTCAATAGTTTAGTTGTAAAGAATTCAGAAAAATCTTATATGAAGTAATATTATTTTGAAGGCACAGCAAGCCAAACAGGATAATTACACAGATTGTAGAGTATGTTTTTTCATTTCGAAGAAAATAAAATATTTAAAATTCACAGAGACACTACTCAGTAACTCAGGTGGACACTTTAATTTTGTATTACAACAAAGAGATATCTTTGGGATCCCAAAAAAGATAATTTGCCTTTTGTTCTTAAGCTTAACCCATCCCAGAAAAAAATAATTTCTAAAATGTCTCTGGGCCCGCCACTAATTAATCCACAACAGGAGATTACTCCAGTGAAAAGTTCTCAAGCTTAAACTTAAACTTAAAGCTTGCAACACATAAAACTTATATATAAGAGAGAACCTTCACATTACATAACCATATAGTGCAGGATTTGTAGAGAAATAGCATATTGACCAAAACAAAAGTTACCACTGACTCGATGCTTAATTCGTACACTTGATCTGAAAACATTTCTCCAAGAACTTGGGAAAAAAAAATATTACCTCTTTTTTTTTTAAATGTCATTTTGGCTTTATCAACAATTAACCAAATAAATGACGTTTTGCATCTTTTGTATATATTTTTCCATTATTACCCTCATCTAGCTAATAAATACACTACATCTTTTCATATTCACTCTTCATCTTTTCTCAAAACATCCATCTCTATCCTCATTAATGAGGGTTATTATTTGCAAAAAAAAATTCTTAATTACTGTTCAACTTCTCAAAGAGACACTTGTTAAAAAAGGAGGGAGTAGAAAACTTTGGGTAGAGAATATAGGCGATCTAAAATAAAAAAAACTTGAAATAAGGTGTGCCGAAATATTACCTATCAAACTCGGTACTGGCAGTGTGTTCCTCTTTTCCAACCTTGCCAAGTCTGTAGATCTTCTTGTTCATTTCGGTTCTGTGATGGTACCCATTCTGACCAGCCCTAGCAACTGTGAAGGAAACTCTGGCCGGATGCCAAGCACCAATACAAGCCACCTTACGAAGACCTCTGTGGGTTTTGCGAGGAAGGCGAGTCACACCCCAACGAGTAACAACACCCTCATAACCCTTACCCTTTGTGACACCAATGATATCAATCATCTCATCTTTCTGGAATACAGCATCAATAGGTACCTGCTTCTCAAAGAACCCATAGGCAAAGTCGACCTTCTGAGCAATAGTCCCGCCATTCACTTGGATCTCCATCAGGTGAGCCTTCTTCTGCTTCAGCCCCTTCATCTTCCTTATCTGCATGAACAAAGCGCTATCAGGCTTAATTAATAATATCAACTACAAGTTAAATTACAAATAATAACCCCGTTATCATCTTGATTGATAAAAAAGGCTCCATCTTCTGAAATAACGATTGCATATGCATCCTTACAGTATCACAAATATTCTTTTGATACATAATACTTGCTTTACAATCACCCTTCTATTTGAGTATGAAGATTTGTCAAATAAATTAGGAAACATAACTAGTTCTTTCAAAATTAGAAGAAACCTCAAAGGTGCACTAGTGAATAACTTAAGGAAGAAAAAGAACATTCTTGCTTCCAGACACTCTTGAGAAGGGAAAATACATGTCAGACCATAAACATCAATAAACAGAACACAAAAAAAGAAAAGTCAAGAGAATGGATTTACTGCTAGATACAAACCTGAGTGTGAGCCAATACACGAACAACAGATGCATATTTCTTCAATTTCTCCAGCTGTGCCTGGATATCCTTCTTCCCTTCATCAGTCTCCAGTCTCTTTGAGTATTTGGTGAAGGCCTTCTTCTTGGACTTGCACCAGTTCTTGTAGAACCTCCTCTTCACCTCCTCACTCAGATGTTGAGCCCACACGGTGTTAAGGCAGCGAAGGCCACGAGGGGTCTTCACATACCCAACCACACCAACAATAACCATCGGTGGAGTTTCAATAAGAGTAACAGCTTCACATGTTTCCTTCTTGTGAAGCTCTGAAATCATTAGTTTCAAATTGTTTATTCAATCAACCACAAGTGAAAAAATTGGTAACAATAACACAAACAATACAAGCTGATAGCCTGGTGAGTGTATTTGAGATGATAAATGTACGAACAGCCAACAGCAATTGCCAAGCAAATTCACAGTTTGGATACTTAAAGACATCTTAAACTTATTATATAACAGACTTTTAGTGAATCCTCATTCATTACAAGTATCACTAGATTATTCTTACTCAATGTAAACATAGAACAAATTGTATTAGGAAGTGGCTGTAGGCAGAGTTTTCGGGAAAGGGTCAATTTTCCTAAAAGGAAAGAAGCAAATGGCTAAGGATAATGACACAGCCAGATCAACAGAGTGAAATCGTACCATGACAGCTGAATGAACAAATTTACAATGTTTGTTCCGGTAAACCATTGCTAATTATAGAGCGCATAGGCAGGCAACAAAACTGTCAGAATATTTTTGGGACATAACTTACTTGATCCAGGTTTTTCAACTTCTCTGACAATGTGAGTCATGCCAGCCTTGTAACCCAAGAAAGCTGTCAGCTTGCAGGGCTTGGTGGGATCATCCTTTGGGAAAGCCTTGACTGCAACAACAAGCATCAGTTAAAGACACTAGAAATAAAACAAATCATTTTTCTTTAGAAACTAAATACCAATAATATAGAAAGAAAATCCAGTATAAAATACTTTTACTTGCAAGATCAAGGAACATATGAACGTTTTTAATGCAATTCTGCATAAAATGCTCAAAATAACCATATTAACACACAAATAGACCACCAAAACAAAAAATCAACGGAAGAACAAGCCAAACACGTCCATAGAATTTACAATATAAGTAGATAAATCGTATGAATTCAGGCATTTCTTTCAATCTTCGCATGTCACCAATTAATCACACAACCAATGAAACAGACATTCAAAAAGTTCATTTTTTTTTTTCTTTATAAAAAAAGTAAAACAAATCCAGATGATTACCCTTTCCCCGGTGGCGAGCAGCCCTCTTCCTCGGGAGGAAACCGAGGGACCCGTGCCTTGGGTGCTCAAACTTCCTGTGGGACATTTTTCGCCTCCTTCACTGCTGTAACAGCAAACAGCAATTATCAGCTTCCCGTCAAGAAAATAAATGAATTAGAACTGGCTAGTCATGTTCCAGCCCCTATGACAGTGTAGCAATAGCTTCTTCCGTGAGTCAATAGATTGCAATCCTTCAAACCAATCTAAAAAATCCTTTCATCTTCTTCTAAAACCCAGCTATTTAATTGAAAATAATCAAAAAAATACATCAAACATACAAGATGAGCTAACTGATAAACGAAAATGCGGCAGAATCATTCATGATCCACTTCGTGTGTGCGCGTGTTAAAGTAAACGAGATGAAAGAAGCTGCAGGTGTACTGTACCTGATAGCTGCAGAGCTTCACTTGAAAAACCCTACGGCGCTGGGTTCGCTGTATTTATACGATCTGTCCCAAAATGGTTTTCGGACCTATTGCTGAAGTTGGGCTAATTATTAGTTTAAGGCCCAAAAGGAAACTTCTCGACAAAAATAAAGAGTTCATATATATGACCCGTTTATAATAGACACATAACGGCCCATCGGCCCACATAACAACTTTTTTCCACAGGTGGAAAAAGACCTCGAACTTACTCGACCGTCACAGGGAAGTGGAAAGGGCAGTAGAGAAGAAGAGGAAGAAGAAGAAAGCTCCGCGGCCGCCGCGTATCTGCCATTGATGGATTTCTCAGCTTTGAACGAAGCTGTGGCGTTCAAATCATACGATCGTATCGCCGAGATTTGCGACAGTCTCATGCTGCAGGTCACCAATTACTTCCTTTCCACATTCTTAACTCTCTGCAAAACCCTAACTCTTAACCTCTTTTGTTTTTCTATCAGGTTGCATCTGAAGGTGTCGCTTATCAGGACGAGTGGCCCTACGCCATTCATCTACTCGGTCACATATACGTCAACGATATGTAATGTTTCTAGCCCTCTTGGTTGATTTTCCTGCGTTTCTGTTTCTTTTGTTTATTTGTGAATTTTTTGTTGGTTGGTTGTTCGGGTTTATAGCAATAGCGCGAGGTTTTTGTGGAAGAAGGTGCCATCGGCGGTGAAGGTGTGCCAGCCAGAGGTGTCTGCCGTGTGGAAAATCGGCCAGAAGCTCTGGATTAAGGACTATGGAGGTGTTCACGAGGCTATCCGTGAGTTTAATTGGACTCCACAGACTCGGGAAATAGTCGAAGCCTTCTCTGGTAAGTCGCATTTGACTCCCCTGCATTGATGTGGTATTATCAAGTTGATTTGTGTTGTTACTTCACTACGAACGATGGTGTCAAGGTTGTTCGATGGAGATTGGCAAGTAATGTGTGTTCATGTCTTTGGCTGCAATTTTTGAATGTAACATCAATGTATGCAATGAGTGCTGCAAACCTTGCTGCCTAAACTAGGAATATCAGATTAGACCCTGCATTTGGTATGGCATGAAGAAGAAATTTTCTTGAGCATTGGTTGATGTATGCATTTTATTCTACGAGGATAGGAATTACTACGCTTTATACTAGTGTGGAGGTTTTGATACCCTTTTGTCTCATTGGTTACATACTATAATCCAAGTCCTCAAGGTTGTGGTCATGTAACTCTTTAGGTGAAGGGGCCTAACCAGTAGTTTCTGGAAACTACAGAGTTCTATTTTGGATCTTATGGTACAACATGAAGGACCACTTGTCCATCGATGCTCAAATGAATGCATTATACAGGAGAGCAATTGCTGAGCGTACGAAAGCATTTGTCATCCATACAATATTAATTAGAATATGATTAACAGAATACCTTTAGTGCCTTGTCAATGGTGCTATATTTGTAGATCATAAAATTTCTTTATTGTTTTACCAAATTATACTAGTAACCATAGTACCATACACCCATTTACCCCTTCCTGTAGATAACTTGAATGAAACATGAAATGGCAGTTGCATCTCAAAGAAAAGCTCATGTCTGAGATTAGTCCTCTCCTATAAGCATCTATGTATCATTTTCTTAATACCTGGAATGGTCCTTAGTGTTATGTCCTCCGTCCAAAGCAGAGGTTTCATGGGACATTTTACCTTCTGTATTCACCATTCAGTTTTTGCTAATTAAATATGAGTACTAGAAACGAATTCTTGTTAAAGAATACTATTGTTTTCTAATTTACTGTAGAGCTTTATACTAAAAGGATGTTTGACCTGCTGCTCTCTGCTTATTCCACAATAAGCATTCAAGACACGGCTGTTTTCCTAGGGATGAAGGAAGATGACGCCACAAACTGTGAGCTCCCCTTTTTTCTTATGCCGCTTTTCATACGTCAAATAATACCCATTAGGCTCGGGGTATTGTGGGTTATCAATGTCTTATTCTTTGTTGTCTTATTTTTGTGAGATACGGTTCTGTCCAAAAGGAGTTCAATACATATTGTTGTTTTTGCTCTTTCCAGATGCACTTGGACATGGTTGGACAGTGGACCCTGTGACCCAAATGCTCACCGTGCAAAAGCAAGCAGTTGCGAACGAGCAAAAGCTGGATCCGAGTAAATTGCAACGGCTGACTGAATACGTTTTTCACCTTGAGCACTGATTTTAGAAAAATGCTAGTGCATTTAGGTAAATCAGTTGGTTAAGTCTGTTAGACTGTAAGTTGGCTTTAAGTTGCACCTAATGATGTTTCCTTGGGCTCGTTACATTACCATTTGAGCTTTGTGCTTTTGCTCCATATCAATTTATGTACGGTCCTTGCTTTGTGCTTTTGCTCCATATCAATTTATGTACGGTCCTTACTTTTGTGATGTCACTTTTTGTGTGGTTCATTTACGTATTAGTGACCCGAATTCAAACAAAACTAATTGTAGTATAGATATATATCTGCATATTAAGCACAACATGTTGCTGTTATCCCAATTTAAAAGAAAACAAAAGGTTCCTGGGCGAAAAGAACCCCTCTGGGCTATGGGCTATGATATCAACGAACTTTTGAGTTGTAACATCACATTAAACGGTGCTGACATTGCAACTCAAAAGGTCTTTTTGTCAAACAACAATAATAAGCTCAAAATGGAAAAAGGGTTATGTCTAATATAATAGTTGAACCCTAATAAACCTAGTACTACAACTGAACTATCATGAATGTAGGAGATAGTTCAAAACCAAAAATAGTTGAACCCTAATAAACCAAGTACTACAACTGAACTAACATTAAAAA
>BKCP01004350.1:679722-694086 GCA_008636005.1 Striga asiatica | reverse complement strand
GACGTTAAATTAAATATGAACAGAAAACCCAATACTTGAGTACGAGTACAAAAACCTATCTTGTGTAGGATTATAATTATAAAATATTAATCTTTACATTATAATTTTGCTTGGCAAGATATCCAAGGGACTCCTATCTTGTGTAGAATTAGAATTATAAAGTAATGAATTTATTTTATTGTTTTTCTTTATAGTATAAAGTCAATGTTCAATCTATAAATCGACAATAACAAAATACTAGTTTGTTAAATATATATAAATCCGCAATAACAAAATACTAGTTTGTTAAATCTATATATCTATACTTATATTAAAAGGTATCTCATTTACCAGATTTAGTATAAAGAAAAGTCAAAAGTAATTAATGTTTGCTGGAAATAGAATGACATTAATTACAGATTTATTTTGGTATTTATAGTTTGACATTAAAGATTTGTTATGGAATAAAATCAAAACAGATTTTTTTACCTTTGCTGGAAAAGTCCAATATAAGTATAGATTTTCTTTTATTCCATAATATCGGTTTAGTTAAAATAATCTCATAAAATCGATTTTAATGTCAAGCCTATAAATAAAGATTTAACCGATTTTAATAAAGCAGATTTAATCGGTTTTAATAATTACATAGAATTTCAAAGCTGTTATTTATTGTAAAAAAATTAAATTCTAAAAACACATTTGTGTAGATTTTGTAAAATGTTTGTACAAAATGTTTTACTTTAAATTTATTTACATAATTTAAATTAATTACATTAATAAATAATATGAACATACATTAAATATTTTAATTACATAAAACAAAAAGAAGAAGATTACATCTATAACTTATAATAATAATGACATTATACTACAATAAATTTTATAAGGAAATAATATAAGTATTATACGAGGAACAAGATTACGTAAAATTGTTATTTTTTATATCAATGAATAAATATATATAATAAAATCAAATTTGTATTATTATAAACATGTGAACGAGATAATATATTAATTAATTTACAGGCTAGCGCTACCAGACTCAAGTTTAATGTTCCGATAAAAAAATGGCGTTGATGAAAAGATGTAAAAAGATAGATGATCAAACTCTATTATTTTTTAGGCCTGAACGGACAAGCCCTATAGTCTACTCATTTAATATCTCCTGTGAATCGCACGTGCTACTTAACGGACAAGTTCTGTGTAAATAGCTCATTAATACTTATGTCCCGTGCATCGCACGGGCTACGTGCTAGTATATATAATAAGAATTAATATTTATTATAAATAGTAATAAGGAAAAGTCAACCCACATTTATTATATACTATTTTTAGCAATTTTTTTATTTTACATTTTAATTTTAATTCATTATACAAAAATTGGATAATTCTTAAATTAATGGGTTTTAGATGACGTATCCTGTTTCAAAAATTATAAATCATTTAAAATCAGATGGTTCCTAAATTAATGGTTACATACTTTTCAAAGTTGTAATCTTTATGACATCTTTTCTTTTTGACTGTTAATAATAAAATCATTTTAAATATATATGTTCTAATCCAAAAATTCAATCATGTTATATATATATACCCAATCAATTAATCTTGATTTTTTTTAAATTACTATGTTTATTTTTTATTAATATGCATAAAATAAAAATAAATAATTCATCTTTAGATATATAATTTATAATCTTAATATACTATCATTTGGTGTAGACATATGAATCATAAATTTTTTTTATTTCATAAAATTAAATATTAAATTTAAAGAAAGTAATGAAAATACTTTTGGATCAATCGGGTGATTGAATTAGGGTATTGCCCACGTTGATTGATTTACTTTTAGGTGATATTTAAAATAGTCAAAAAACTTGACATAACTTGGTTGGTCCCAGGTAACTAAGTTATATATCAGTTTGACCAGACCAAATCGATTATTGAACCTAAATATAAATTTTAATATTGAAAATACTTTATTATGTAGTCCAAACTTCAAATAATCATATTAACAATACTTTTACGACAACATGATTAATAGGTTATGAATATTTATATATCATTTTATTATTATTTATGTGAACAAAATAATTATTTTATTTCATTTTTATTAATGTACGGTAAATATAAGGTTTTCAGAATCGGAACGTCATCGAAACGATCAAGTTATTTTATTAAATCATTTGTGGTTGTTCAGATTTTAATACATAATACTTTAATATATATATATATATATATATAGTACTTTTTGTAATAAATTTAAATAAAAAGTGTTACTTAAATATCTAAACAATTTATAAATTCAAATGTTTAAACTAATTGATAAACAATTTATAAATCTCTATTTTATTTAAATATGTAATTTTATTTAAAATAATTTTTAATGTAACAAAATTTGTTTAGAAAATCGTATTGATCCTACCAGTCCAACATACTGATGTTGACGGATTCGATAGCATATATTTTATTCAAGCGCAATATACTGGTTATAAACCTGTTCTCGGTCCATCCGGTCGGACTGTGTCCAACCCGGTTTAATTTAAAAATAATGGATAAATCATGATTAATGTTATTTATTTATTTAATTTATAATACAATCAAAATATTGTTTTCCCGTGCATCGCACGGGCCACGTACTAGTACTTATATAAAAGAGGATCTTATTTACTACATTTAGTATCCAAAAAATTCAACAGCATTAAATGCCATTACTATTTCGGTATTAGAATATTTTATAATCATTATAAAATATTTTGAGGAAGACAATTTATGAATTCACTTAATAATCTCATTCATAGTTATTAGGTATTGATTGGGGACATTATAATCAGATTTTTTATTATTACACATAGATTAATCATAAAATTCTAATTTTTTATATATAATTGATCAGATTTTTTTATTATTACATATAGATTATATTTTTAATTCATTATATTGCATTCAGATTTATTAGGTAATGATCTAAACATATAATGATTATATATAATTTAGGGTTACATTTATATAGATCAATCATTCATATTTTTTATAATCATTATATTTTTAATCCGAAATTTTACGTACTAAAATTTACGAAATAAATTTATAAATATTACATTTTTCAAAATGAATTCAGTACGAAAAAAGTTTAGGCCAAATTTACGTGTGGTTTTGAAGTGAAACTTTGAAATTCAAAATCTCTTCTCATTTTAGTTACAAGAAAATCGGGCTGCATTCATCACTTGGACCAATTTAAAAATTATTCTTTAAATGAAGGAATTTATAGATAATTGTTATCTCTACTCAATCACATGATTATTTTCAATATAAAAAGAGACAGATTACAGTTAGTGAATCTTATATTACCTAATTCATATCTTAACATTAAGGAATAAATCCATATTTTTATGTAAATCCGTAACTCATATTATTATATCATTAAGAATATATTATAGTTATATTATCAATTCATAAAAAGATTTGGGAATTGCCGCTGTTTGCAGCCGGCGTTTGCTTCTTCTTCTTTCTTCTGCTAGTGGTGATGGTAGGAGGGGTGAGGCGGCAGTGCGGTGGCTTCGGGCAGCTTCCAGGCGTGATGGGGTTGGGGATGGGGCCGGGGCACTCGCTTGTCTGTTCCGGACAATCAGGTGTTCGGGCCGTGTTGCGGGGCGGCTTGTTTTGTTCCGGGGCTAGGGTTTCGACATCGTTAGGCAACCGAGTGGTTTGGGCAGTTTCGGGGTCGATTTGTCTGGCTGCGGGATTCACAGTCGCCTTGTTTCCGCTGGTTCGGCTAGGTGTCAACACTTTGGAAGGGCTCGTTTAGATTCGTTAGCTATTTTGTTTTGTCGTTCAGTGTTTTAGTTTGTTGATTAGGATTGTGCTTGTTGTCTTTGTGTTTTTGGTCTGGGCAGTTAGCCTCTGTCTTTGAGCGGGAGCACACTTATTATCCTGTTGGGATCTGCTTCCGTCTCTATTCTCCTGGTGGGAGCCTTGTAGTTTTTCTTAGTGTTGTAGGTTTGTGTTGTGCGTCTTTCGGTTTCTAGCGTTGCTAGTTTCGGGATTCTAGGCGGTCGTCAGACTTGTCCTCCCATTTTTATTCTCCCGTTGGGAGCTTTGTACTTTTCTTCGCACGTTGTGCGTTTTTGATTTATAATAGTTCATCTATCGTTTCGGGAAAAAAAAAATCATAAAAAGATATTAAACCCATATAGTAAAAAAAATAATTCATATAATTTTATAACAATTCTACTACACTATTTAACAGTATTCATTTTTATTATATAATAAAATAATAATTAAATATTATATAGTGAACAACAATAAGTAAACTATTACTTTCTTTTATATCAAGGGATAAATTTATATGCTAAAAGTAAATTTTTATTAGTATAAATGTTTTAGTGAGATAATATATTAATTATTTTACAAGTTAGCCCTAACATGCTCATATTGAATGTTCTGGCTAAAAAAACAACGCTGATTAAAAGTTGTGGAAAAAAACTTATAATAATCCTATTGTTTTTTAGACTTAACGTTAATTAAAAGAGGTAGAAAATAGATAATAACCTTATTATTTTTTAGACTTAAACGGACAAGGGTGTGAAAATAACTCATTTAATATCTTTGTCTCGTGCATCGCATGGGGTACGTACTAGTATATATAAATCCACAATAACAAAATACTGGTTGTCTAGTACAATCAGTGACGGATCTAGGAATTTCTTTCAAGGGGGTCCGATTTTAAATGTTAAATACTCAACTTGTAAATTAAGTCAAAACACTCATTTCATATATAAATATATTATAAATATAAATATCGAAATGTGCATCATCAAGTTTTTAAAAACTTATAATCTATATCACCCTCAAACTTAAAAAAGAAAAATGAAATTTCATGTATTTATAATTTAAGTTCAACAATTATAATTTATGACAAAAAATAAGTGTTTTTGGTTAAAAAACTGATATAAATTGAACTTTTGTAGCATATTGCATAGCATTTTTGTTGACGAAAGCTTATCAAACGAACATTCTTTTAAGAAATACAATTAAGTTAAATACGTAATTACACAAAACAAAACAAAAAATCAACATTAAAAAATATAACTATCAAATTAAATACTCGTTTTTATAATTCACTAAATCTATTTACAATTAAGAGACCAAAAAGGTAAAACATTATAAACATTTTCAAAAATTTATCTAGAAATGTCAAATATAAGGATTGTTAGTACATTTTTCAATAAATAAATAATACTATTAATTTAAATTAAAATAGCATAGAAAATATAATTTTAATTATTAATATGCTGTACATATTTTTTACATATCTATACATATTGTATAATTTTTTCTTTATATATATAAATATAGATATTAATAATATATAATACATATATAAATATAATATATATATATATATATATATTGATTTTTAAAAAAAATTGAGGGGGGTCCAGGGCCCCCCTGGGCCCAATGTAGCTCCGTCCTTGAGTACAATACTTGTGCATTATACTATTTAATAAATTTATATTTAGTTTTTAAGGAAAGAAACGTCTTTGTTTTAAAGTTTAAAATATTTTTTCGAAAACTATACTATTATTATTTATGTATAATTGACACCAGTCAATTGTACGACTTATGCATTTTATATTGCTAGCTAGTAATTAAATTGCATGTGCGATGCACATGATGCATAATTACTATTATTTTATGATTTTAAATTATACTTATATAGTTTATTCAAAAATTTGGACTATTTTTGATGTAGTACTTAGAAGAGCTCGGCATATTGGTCTGAACAACCAACTCGGGTATGCCGTTCCAGGAGAGGTCTAGTATGTCCAAAAGTAAGTAATCCTATCAAGGAGCTCGTATTCGGGTTCAAGGTTGACCCTAAATGTTCAATAGTCGCAAAAATTTTAAATTGATTAAATCGTCAAACTATTGGACCCGGTTTGAAAGTGGTAAATAACGGGGTGGAAAATTTGATTTTTGTCAAATTATAGGAACAATTTTAAAATTTTTCTGTAAGAAACCATAATGCAACTATAACACTGAACAAGAATGTCGCAATAATGTATGTGAAACGTCCTATTAGTACATTAGATCAATTAAGAGAGCGAGGAACTCATGTGGATCAAAGAATTATATTTCTTAATCACTTTTCCTTATATAATGATTATGGAGACGATACATTCAAGTACAATAGTGGATTGAACTTAAGTTCATCAAGTGAATTTCAATTTTTAATCCATGGTAAGCATAAATTGTACAACACAATATAAGAGTTGAATGTGGTGGCATAGGCAATTGCTAGATTACAACTTACACAAGATGGGAGATATAATCCATAAAATTCCTCAATCGACCTATATGATGTACAATCGAATAAATACATACCGTAAAAAAGATAATAAAAATAAAAAATAACCGTAAAATTAAACAAATAAGAGAAGATGAAAATGATATAGCCACTGAAATTGAAGATCATAAGGCAAACGAGATTCATAAAAAATATGTGAAGATAATTTTAGAAAAAAAAAAAAAAACAAAGGGAAGAAAATCCTTCTCTAATCATCAGCCAAAAAGAAGAAGAATAAGATTTATATGTAATTAAAATTATGTGAATGGATGAATAATGAATTAAAATTGATGTGATGTGCAACAATAATTATTAATTGTATTTATAATATTGAGAATAATTGAGTTGAATTAAAGTTGAGATTTTGAATTAAAATAATTTTTTTTCTAGTTTTTTTTTTTATAAACAAACAAAGCCTAAACGAAATGTTTTCCGAAATATCCATTTTTTATGATATAATGTCTTAATTAAAGTAAAGCATAACATTTATTAATCTTCTCCTCTATGTATAATTTCAGAATGCGTTGAGCCTACGTGGCAAATTATCATGCTTCGAAATTCTATTTGGCAAAAAATCATGTTTTGGAGTTAGATTTGGATATAAATTAATATTTTTTTATCATAAATATATTTAAGCGAAGAAAATCGTATTGAGATTCTTATTCTTTTCTATAACAGAAAGTGATGATTTTTAATTAATAAAAGAAATAATTGAAGGCGAATCTATATCTATATATATATAAAGAGATTGTTGGAAAAATACATTAATAGAAAGTTTGACAAAATAAATATAATGTTTGACTTACTATTAATGGAAAGTTTAAAAAAACACATGTGAATCTTTAGTAACAAAATCTAAATCCTATTTTTTTGTAACAAATTTGAAGATTCTTATGACAAAATTTGAATCCCATATTTTTCGTATCATATTTTATTTTTTTACTAAAATTTAAATCATATCTTTTTTGGTAACAAATTTGGAGATTCTTATGCAAAAAATGTGTCAATTATTTATGAAAACAATTCTAAATACAAATTAATTTATAAACCGTGCAAATTGGATACAAATTTAGAAAACAAATAGTTGTATAATTGTTAACCAATTCTAACAATCTTATTGAATAATTTTTTCTTTCAAAAAAATTGTGTAAATTGGATAATGCCACGTGCAATTTTTATTTTAAAATAAAACTGATATTTGGACGAAATGTACATTCAAAATTGTGTCCACACTTTTTGGTAACAAAAGCGGTTCATCCTTGATATTTAAAGTCCCCTATCCAATTATTTAGGAAAAAATATGTGCAACTTTTCAAAATTTAAATGCATCGATTTTTTTGGATTCTTATGTTTTTTCTTAACCATGTTTATCGAGATTTTGGTAAGTTCATATCATTTTTTTTTATCATTTTCTTTAGGAAAGAGACAGTTGCATAAACATTAACAATTTATTTCAATTTTTTATTAGAATTATTTTTAATTCAATTTGTTTGGTACAAAAATTGGTGCAATGTTAGGAAAATTTGGTTGCATATTTAGGAAAAATTGATGATTTTTTTATTTGGTTTTAAAAAAAAATTGGATCAATATGTTTGATAAAAAAATCGGTTTATTGGTAGAAAAATCGGTCATTTCCGGGACTAACTAATGATTCTTTTCAATTTTTGTTAATTGAAATTTAGAATTAGATTTAAAATAAATAATGGGTGAAAATCCCTAAAAAGTTTTACTTTTTTTTCTACTTTAATTTTCTTCAATAAATAAGATCCTTTAATTTTTTAAAAATTTGTTAACTAATAACTAATAATATGCAATTTTGGATAACTTCGAACACCTATGTAGTAGTTTACGTGCCAAAGAATCAAATCAATAATGTTGTACATACGAAAGTGTTTAATATCTTTTCAAACATATAAATTTTATTTTCATGAAATTTTTAATGGCATGGGACAATTTAAATATAAAAATATATTTTAAAAAATATATATAATAGTAAATGCTCCCGTGCATCGCACGGACACCGTACTAGTTTCAATAATTTTCTCGCCATGGGATATACATAAGAAAATTGCATAGATTAAGATTCCACTTATAACTTTAAACAATTAAAATCATATTAGGATTCTTATATACTTAAGCAAATAAAATCATATTGATTTAGCTCTTTTCTAGAGCAGAAGGCCAAACGAATTTTAAATTAATAAAAAAAATTTTACCATAAACTATTTTATGTTTTATTTTTCTACATTACCATACATCACATTTCATTATCTTATATAACTCATTCATTCGTTTTTATAAATATTTCTTCTTCTTATTTTAAGATTTTATAACTTTTTTGTTTGTATTTATTTTTCATATATGATATATCAAATTAACTATCTTTTAACGATTTTCGATTTCACATCCATATTATATATATAAAATATAAAACAGTAATATATACCTTTATAAATAAAATTTAAATTTATTTATCAAATTAAATTAAATTATATAAAATAAAACTATAAATTATATTATAAAGTAATAGAAATTGGTATGTATTCTTTTAAAAATGATATTTATTTCAAATATAATCGGTATGTAGTCAACCTAATAAAAATAAATAATTATTTATCTAAATTCTAAAATTACATATAAAGTTAAAAACTGTGAAGCACGACTGATACGACACTTGATGTATTAGGCATCTAATTAAGTAAAAAAAATTAATATATTTTTCTTAATATTAAATAAGCATATTCTACACTTATGCATATACATATCACCATATTATTTTTATATATTTAAGATATATATTTTTGTACTTATGTAATAATAAATAATATCGATATTTTTATATGATATAAGTAAAAAAATTCAAAAAAATATTATCAAAAAAAGTTATCTATAAAATTAGAATGTTATAAAAAGGATGGTGAAAATTTCAAACATGTTAATAATTTCAATTTTAACATCCATGAAAGTATTTTTGCCATGTTTTCAAAATAATTTATATATAGAAAAGTAAGACTTTTTTATTGAACTGCAACAACTATTCATAAATATTTATTTGCACGAATATTGCTAGGTCGATGCAATTTTTTCATGAATAGTGTATATTTTTATTGGTGCACTAATTCATATTTTTAAATATTTATTTTGATTTTGAATTCATACAAATTATTGATTTATAATTCATTTTATACCGTCACACTAACACTTATGCGTGCGTGCCATTTATCAAATTGTTATAGATTTCATAAATATAACAACTGTAAGAGATATTCATCCCCCTTAATATAATTTCAAAACGTGTTGAGCCTAAATGGCTGGCTCGCACGCTTCGGAAACTTACTTGGAAATAAATTATATTTATCTTTATAACAATAATATTTTTTTTAGTATTAATTAGAAAAATAAAATTATTTATTAATTAATATATTTATAAACAAAATGAGGTATTTTCTATTTTTGCATTTTATACGATAACATGTGTTTTTTCTATTATTTTATATTTTATATTTTTTTTTTCAAACCACCTAGTGTAACTTCATTTTTAGGGAAAAGTCCAAAAGTGGTCCTCCATGTTTAGGGGGTATCCAGACTGAGTCCCTATTATGTTTTAGTGCCCAATTTTGGTCCTTAAAACAAACAAATGTAGTCCCTATAATAAAGAAAGTCCACTTTTGGTCCTCCATATTTAGGGGGTATCCAGACTGAGTCCCTATTATGTTTTGGTGCCCAATTTTAGTCCTTAAAACAAAAAGATGTAGTCCCTATAATAGGGAAAAGTCCACTTTTGGTCCTCCATGTTTAGGGGTATCCAGACTGAGTCCCTATTATGTTTTGGTGCCCAATTTTAGTCCTTAAAACAAAAAAAAATATAGTCTCTTTACATCAATTTCTGTGAATTAACGGTCCATTTTTGCTCGACCGTTATGTTCTTTATTTTTTTAAAATTTGTTGACTAATGTCAACTTTGACCAAAGAAAAATAAAAGAAAATTTAAATGCTGAAAAGTAAAAGAAAAAGCAGAAATGGTGAACTACAGTGAAAGGTAGAAAAAAAATCTAACCGCCTAGGGACTAAATCCGATCAAGTGGATGGAAATAGTATGGTATTTTGTAGATGTGGGCTGGTTGCAAAGTTGACTACATGCTGGAAGGATGATAATCCCAATCCTGTAAGTACTTTTCGTGAACTTCAATTGGAATACCCCTTTCTTCTTATTTATTGGACCGATGAAAAGAAATGGTTAAAAAAACAGAGGGTTGATAGGTGCAATTTTTTTCGATGGCATGACCCAGAAATGGGTGCAAGAGCAGTAGCTGTGATTCCAGGCTTGCTCCGCAGTGCGAATGCTAGGGAAATAGAAATCAGACGAGCAAAAATTTTAATTTAATTTAGTGCGATTTCTTGTTTTAGTTTAATTTTTGATTAATATATTTTTCAGCATTTAAATTTTCTTTTATTTTTCTTTGGTCAAAGTTGACATTAGTCAACAAATTTTAAAAAAATAAAGAACATCACAGTCGAGCAAAAATGAACCGTTAATTCACAAAAATTAAGGCAAAGAGACTACATTTTTTTGTTTTAAGGACTAAAATTGGGCACCAAAACATAATAGGGACTCAGTCTGGATATCCCTAAATATGGAAAACCAAAAGTGGACTTTTTCCTATTATAGGGACTACATTTTTTTATTTTAAGGACTAAAATTGGGCACCAAAACATAATAGGGACTCAGTCTGGATAACCCCTAAATATGGAAGACCAAAAATGGACT
The DNA here is from genome assembly GCA_008636005.1 of Striga asiatica. Classification (NCBI taxonomy): domain Eukaryota; kingdom Viridiplantae; phylum Streptophyta; class Magnoliopsida; order Lamiales; family Orobanchaceae; genus Striga; species Striga asiatica. The sequence continues at coordinate 682,993 of BKCP01004350.1, read as the reverse complement.
TTCCTTATTATAGGGACTACATTTATTTGTTTTAAGGACTAAAATTGGGCACTAAAACATAATAGAGACTTAGTCTAGATACCCCTAAACATGGAGGACCACTTTTAAACTTTTCCCTTATTTTTATTCATAAAGTACCCATTATTATTTGCCAGAATGAAAAGGTTGACGCATCGAGCTTTGACTTTACCTATCTATTCTTAAGTCTCCCTAACAACAAAATAAATAAAATGCAATAAATAGATGTTGAATCACTGAATGATCCACACAGGCTTTGGACGTACCCGCAGATAAAGACATTTCATGTGACGTTATTTATTGCATTTCAGTCCTGTTTTTTATTTTATTTTTTATTTTTTTTAAATCTCTACTCTGCTTTGTACCAATCTCACCCATCTTTTCTATATATCTGCAGATAAAGACACTTTCACCATTCGTACTTCATTTTATTTTTTTCTGAAACTGAATTTTCAATTCAGTCTGTGAAAACGAGGAAGAAAAATCAAAAGAAAATTTGATTAAATACCGAGAAATCGGCGGGCAGGTACTTTTTTCTGTTCCTTTAAATGTTTTGATGGCGTCGCCGAAGGTGATGGCATCAAGTTCACCGTCCAATCCGGATCTTCCACGTAAGGTCACCACAACCTCCACCTTAAATCTTCACTCCGATCGCGCCCGGGGTTTCGAGTCCATGAACATGGACGACATACTCAGGAACATCTACCCCGATTCCGACGCATTCGCTCTGGAGAGCAGCGGCGGCGTCGGGGGAGGACGAGGAGGAGGATCGGCCGCCGTCGAATGCGGCGGCGGTGCGGAATCGAGGAATGCCAACGGGAGCAAGACGGTGGACGAGGTGTGGAGGGAAATCGTGAGTGGCGGGGGTAGCGCGGAGCCGGGGATGACTCTGGAGGATTTCCTTAACAAGGCGGGGGCTGGGAACGAGGTGGAAGCTAGGGTTCCGGCGCCGGGTGCCTTCGGGATGGAGGCGGTCATGATGAATACCGCCGCGGCGGAGGTTCAATTCGCGCCGCCGCCGGCGGTGTGCGCGCAGAACGGGTTCGGCGTAGAGTTTGGGAACGGGATGGCTGCAGTCGGCGGGAGCGGAAGGGGGAAGAGAAGGGTGGCCATGGAGGAGCCACCGCTGGACAAGGCCACGCAGCAAAAGCAGAGGCGGATGATTAAGAACAGGGAATCTGCCGCTAGGTCAAGGGAGCGAAAGCAGGTTTTTTTTTTATTATTAATTTTTGCTTTTGGTCCTTTTTCTTTTTGGTTCTTAATATTTATTAGGCGTGGCGTTTGCTCTCATTTATTTATTGTGATTAATTTGATCAGGATGATTTGTTCTGGGTAATGGTGAATGGGGCTTATTTATGTTTCTCTTATTGTTGTTTTCCTTGCTTGCTTCAAGGCTTACACGGTGGAGTTGGAGTCTCTGGTGACACACCTTGAGGAAGAAAATGCTAGGCTTGTTAAAGAAGAGGTATATGGATTGGATCCCTTTTATGAAAATAACATAACTAACAAACGTGGCGAAACTGTTTGAAGTCTCTGAATGACCTATTGTTTCTTTGTATTTTTGGACCATTGTTTCTTTGTATAAACAATGCTGTGGTGGAAAGAAAACATCTGTTACTCTCATAAGCAGAAAAGCTGTGGTTTATGCCATCAAAGTTTAATATAAACTTAATAAATGAGGATTGCATAAATCAAAGTTTCTTACTAATTTATACTGATCACCTCTCATGTGATAGGAGAAGTAGAGAAAGCACACTACTTCTTTGCCATTTTTCTTATATTGTTTATCATATTTGAGAAGGTTCTCCATAAGATTATGTTGCATTGCAGGACGAACTGAACAAGAAGAGATACAAACAGGTATAAATCTGCTATTTTTGTCCAATTTTTCTCATTGTTCATCCTTCAGCTTGCTGACTGGGTAAATTGTGATTGACTGTTCTTTCCTGTTTATATATCCATATGTTGCATGCAATATCAACCGAGATCTTGCAAATTCAAATGCTAGACTTTAGTCTTATGCTTGTTCCCCCAATTATTTTCACTGTTTTCACTACTAGAGAAAAAATAAAATTGGCAGTTTTGGCACAATGTATCAGCTGCACATTCATATTCCCATCTCTCTGCTTGAACATAAGGTGCTACTTTGCTGAAAGCCTGTATGTACTATGTAAATTGGTTGCGATCAACTTATGAAGTCAATTTTGAATTAGCATCACCTTTGAACAAAATAAGCTTATAACATGAGTTTTAGTTTGTACACAACAACTGCTGGCCACTCCCTAGTTCTTTTGATCATGTCACTCTACATAAATATTTAGCATATAACTCTATTTGCATCTTACATGGGTAGCTCCAAGGGTAAACTGTCCTTACCTCCCATCTGAAATGGTCAACTCACCGGCTACTTCCACAAGTTTTTCAGATATCAATTAGCCCGCTCTATGGTTATCATCTCCAATATCACATCTAACTACCCGTGTAACTAAAATATCAATCTACTAACGGTACTGAGAATTCATTTCCTTAGTCAACGATGTAATATCTGATAAGCACATTGTTTCCTTTTTCTTTCTTTCTCTTTATGACATCTCTAAAATTGCCTGATTAGTAATATTTGTCTTAATGTTGATGAGTACGTGCACACTAGTCTCGTGGACAGTAGCTGGCAGGAATAACAAGATTGTAAAATCTGAATATTTACCACAAACCAGAAGCATATCACTTGTAGTTGTAGATGTTATGTATGAATTTGGAACACAACTGGAGTTCTTCATTTAAATTTTCTCTTTTCTCCCGTCTTCATTTTTGGTGGCTCAACCAAATGTGTATTTTTCTTAAATGTATGCGTTCGGTCAATAATGTCCTGCCTTAATAAGTGACTCCTGGATGCCAATTTTACATTTCATATCCTCACTCATCCTGCGTTTCAAATGTACTATTTAGTTTTTGCTTGGTTTTGAATAAAATGCAGCTCATGGAGAACATAATCCCGATCGTAGAGAAGAGACGGCCTCCAAAGATTTTGCGGAGAGTGCATTCCTTGGAGTGGTAGGTGTTCTTCTACTCTATTGGCTGACGATAGGGTAAAAAGGTCAATACAAAAACTATTACTTTGGCCAGCCAACGGCAGCCGAGCCTTAGTAATGTCGCATGAGGACATTCTGGCAACTGGTGCTTGAGAGGGGGATTTTGTCCTGTAGTTATATCTACAGATGGACTTTAGTTATTGTTTTGATGTTCATTTCATAAA
>BKCP01004350.1:662732-679682 GCA_008636005.1 Striga asiatica | reverse complement strand
AAAGATGAAATGATGCAGTTTGAGATTGCTAACCCCAGAAAATAAAAAGTAGAGCTTGTTTTTGTAGGCAGGTTACGAGATCGTATATATCTGCGGTTAATTATGGTAGTAAGGTTTTGTCGATTGGCATGCTTCTACCTTGGCTCGCAAGTTTGAAAAAAGATATAAAAAGCTGCTATGCAGGGCTAAACTATTTATTGCTTTTGTGCCTTCTGATGAGATGATATCTCCATCTGCACTATTTTTCATTTGGGTTTTAGACCTTCATATAATTCAACTCCCTACTTCATGACAATTTTCCTTGGGGTTTTGATCCTTCATAATAACATCAATTATTCGGGTTGCATCTTGTAGATCCTTCGTTAATATCAATTATTCGGGTTGAATTTTCTTTTGATTCAGTATTTTGTCCACCATGTTTGATGAGTTTTCCAACCACATCAGCAAATTATGGGAACAAACAGAGCTGAGCTGTCTTAATTTAATAGCAAACCCATCTTATTGGAGCCACAAATAGCTTACTTCAGTCATAAAAAACTTTTGGAAAAAAAAAGGTCATAAAAAACTTTAGAACATAAATCTGCAAACTATATAAAGAAATAATAAACAAGTGATCTGTCATAATCGACAACAGAAGACAAGTTGACTATATGTATATATATATATGCATTTATCTATATGTTGACTTAGTAAAATGAGTAATAGAACTTTATATTCCCCAGCTTTATGAAAAATAAAAACTTAAAGAGAGCAATGCAGCAAATATTTAACCATCTGTAAAGAAGATTACGTAAATGTATGAGTATAATTATGAATTTCTTACAAGTATTTTCACATAGTTGTTTGATTAAATGTACTAAATTATGCACACTGATATAGCCACATAAGTATAGCCCGGTCCAGAAGCTCCTTAACCAACAAACCACTCGCATTACTCGCGTGTCGACATGATTCAGCCGACATGCCCAAATCGACTTCCCTAGGGTCGATTCTGCCAAGAGCAATTAAGAAGCAGCAGAAATTGGTCTAGTCGACTCTTGCAAGTCGACTTCAATACATCGACTTTCACTAGTCGGCACCAATGAAGGAATAACAGCAAGAGTACAGCGCCCACACTTCCTGATACCCTAAGTCGACTTCCGACAGTCGACTGAACCAAGATGACCTCGCCACTAGGGATTAGTCAAGCGTAGCCTCCGAATCCTCGCATATCCACGAGTCGACATCCTATCTTTCGAAGTCGACCTCGCATACCTCGACTAACACAGATGTGATGACGACTCATCACACTTGCACCATACTTGAAGTTCCATATACCACAAAGGATAAGAAGGAATCTAGCGGTGACTCAGCACTAAGGGGAGACGAATCGACCGGGGCATTTTGGACCTTCTAGGTCCACCGATTGGGGTATTTTGGGTACTCTGCGTAAGTATTCACTCCTATATAAAGGAGATGAGGTAACCCTAAACCCTAACTCTCATTCATTCTCACTTTCCCTATAGCTGCTGCACAGCCCTTCTTCATCCCTTTGATACTGACTTGAGCGTCGGAGGCTTTCCGGCGTTGAGTTTTTTGCAGATATTCTTGCGGTCTAGAGACGATTTCAAGGCGGTTCAAGCAGGTCTGAACTCACAACCACCGGTTTACTCCGGATCCAGAAGTAGACCCATCATTTGGCGCCGTCTGTGGGGAGTTCTTAAAGGAAGGAAGAGCTTCACACCCAGTTCCGATCTGTTTGACAATGGCGGAGAAGGAGAGCTTGCAGAGGAACCTGAGCGAGGACTTCAGAGGGGCGTGGATGGACAAGAGGCCACCACCACTTCCCACTACCAAACACTCCATAGTTCAGATGACAGGAATACCGCAGTTCGTAGGACTTCCACCGCCCGGGCCGACGTTGGGCGGAGAGACGCCTGTTACTCCAACCGGCGTGAAGTTGCAGGTGTTGACCCAGATAGGGACAAGTCAAAACCCTAATCCAGGAGGGGAGAAGGAACTAACGGAGATGTCTCGGCGTGAAGGAAAACAGATACAGGAGATGCAGGACCAAATCCAACCCCAGGTCGAAGAGCAGACCTTGACGATGACGAGAAGTGAGATGCAGAAGATGATCGCTGAGGCTGTAGCGGCCCAGATGAAGCAAATGGCGCAGGTCGAGCAGCAGCCTCGAGTCGAGAACCCACCTCGAGTCGAGCAGCAGACCCGCGTTGAGTATCAGCCTCGAATTGAACAGCAGCCTCGTGTCGAGCAACAAGCCCAGTCGAACGTACAACAGAACAAGAGGGTGGACGAGGAAGAATCCTCCGTTCGAACTGTCAATCCGCAGGCGAGGGACGAGACGTTAGAGCAACTGCTGGCGCAGGTTCGCGACTTGCAAGCTCGAGTCGACGGGAGGAAGAGCAGGGGAACCAAAGAACACCCATTTGCATAGCAGATCCTAAGAGCCGATTTACCCAAAGGCTTCAGAGAGTTGAACATATGGTATGACGGAACCACAGATCCATCTCGACATTTGAGGAGTTTTGAGAATATGGCCGTGCTTCATCGTTACAGCGACCCAGTACAATGCCGCGCCTTCCTGACGACTTTGACGGGGTCGGCCCAAGACTGGTTCCATCAATTGCCAGCGGGGTTGATTCGGGACTTTGATGGGTTCAGCTCGAGTTTCCTTAACCAATTCGCAAGTGTGAGGGTGCAGGAGAAGTCTTACCTCTCGTTAATTAGCATGCAACAGAAGAAAGGCGAGTCATTGCGGGAGTATGTGGCGAGATTTACCAAGGCATGTGTCGAGTGCCCAACAGCGACAGAGGAAATTAAGTCGGGAGGGTTGACGAGAGGACTGCTGCCAGGATTGTGTAAGAACTCCTTAGCCAAACGACCTGGTAGGAGTTTTGACGATGTGCTGGGAAGATGTGCCAAATACATGAACGTCGAGGAGGCCGAGGTCGACTACTTGCAGAGCATGAAGATGGCTCAAACTGACAGTCGGGACGACAGGAAGGAAAAGAAGTCGACAGGAGATATGAGAGGGTCCCCGAGAGCTGATAGGGGTGAAGGCAGGTCTAGAGGATGGAGACCAACTCAATACACACCTCTGTCGGCTCCTCACGCGAGAATTTTGGAGGTTATGGAGAGGGAAATCCGCGACGATGTGGTAAGGTGGCCGCGGACGAGGAAAGATGGACCTTTGAATCCCAAAAGCAACCTATACTGTCGGTTCCACAAAGACTATGGGCACAACACAGACGACTGTCGACACTTAAAAGACGAGATTGAGAGGTTGATAAAGGCGGGTCACCTGAAGGAGTTTATATATAAGGATCGAGAGAGGACAAGTAGGAGACGAGAACGAAGTAAGAGCCCTCGCAAGAGGGCAAGATCACCAGAAAAGGAAGAACTCCCACCGAAAAGAGGAGTCATTAACATGATCTTTGGAGGGTCGACTGATGGAGACTCGAATCGAGCAAGGAAGGCCTATGCTCGGGGCCGATATGCGAAAGTCGAGGTGCAACAAGTCGAGGAAAGCGGACCAGTAATGAATTTCGGACCGGCAGATATGGGTGAGGTCGAGAGGCCGCATAATGATGCCCTAATGATAACGGCGCAGATATCGGGGTACGAAGTGCAAAGGGTGTTTGTCGACACTGGGAGTTCTGTGAACGTAATTTTCTATGACTGCCTCAGAAGGATGGAGCTTGACATTGAACTTACGCCCCTACATACGTCACTCTTCGGATTCAATGGTTCGGAAGTCGCTCCCCTAGGAGAAACAATGCTCGCTGTCGTCCTAGGGGAGGGTGACCTAAGGAAAGTCAAAATGGTGAGATTTGTCGTGGTTGATGTCGAGTCGGCTTATAACGTGATTCTGGGGAGACCAGCGCTCAACGCATTTCAAGCAGTTGTGTCAACCTATCACATGAAGCTGAAGTTTCCAGTAGGAGATCGAGTGGGAGAGGCTCGAGGAGATCAAAAGTTGTCGAGAACATGCTACCAAATCGCAGTCAAAACCAATCAGCGTACCGAAATCAGAGAAGGCAAAAAACCAATGACGAGCGAGAAAAGGCCGAGGGGGAGTGACCTCGAGCCTCACGAAGAATTGATGGAGATTCAAATTGGGGAGTCGAAAGAACAAACCACCAAAGTCGGGAGAGAATTAGAAGACGAATTGCGAGAACAGTTGGTGGGGTTGTTGAAAGAATTCAGGGACATATTCGCCTTTTCACCTGAAGAACTAACCGGAATCGACCCAGAAGTGATGGAGCACAAACTCAACGTTGACCCCCTCAGAAAACCTGTGAAGCAGCGACTCAGGCACCACGGCGCTGAAATCGATAGAGCAATCGAAGTCGAGGTGGATAAGTTGCTAAAAGCCAAACATATCAAGGAGATCCAATTCCCCGAATGGATATCTAACACAGTTATGGTGAGGAAGGCATTGAACAAATGGCGTATGTGTATCGACTTTCGCGACTTAAACCTGGCTTGTCCTAAAGATCATTATCCTTTGCCGAGAATCGACCAGCTAGTCGACTCCACGGCCGGTTGCGAGTTGCTGAGCATGATGGACGCATCTCAGGGATATCATCAAATCCCTCTGGCTCCGGAAGATCAGAGTAAAGTAAGTTTCGTGACGAGTAAGGGGACGTATTGTTACGTTGTCATGCCCTTTGGCCTCAAAAATGCAGGAGCAACCTACCAGCGATTGATGGATCGAATGTTCAAACCCCAGATTGGTCGAAACATGGAGGTATACGTTGACGATATCCTGGTGAAAAGCAAATCCTCGACTTCACACCCAGACGACTTAAGGGAAACCTTCAACACCCTTAGGGCGTTTGGGATGAAGTTGAACCCGAGCAAATGCGCCTTTGGAGTGAAAGCAGGACGATTCTTGGGATATGTTGTCACAGAACGAGGAATCGAGGTAAACGGAGACAAGGTGAAAGCCATACTCGACATGGCTCCACCGCGAAACGTCAGAGAGGTCCAAGTGCTGACAGGAAGGATCGCAGGCTTGAGCAGATTCATCGCTCGGGCAGCCGAGAAGAGTTTTCCTTTTTTTAAACTACTCAAGAAAAAGACGGTTTTCAAATGGAGTGACGAGGCACAGATGGCCTTCGAGAAGTTGAAAGAGTTCCTGGGCGAACTGCCCTTGCTGACCAAACCAGAACCAGGTGACGAGTTGATTCTGTATATCTCAGTAGGAGAGTTCGCTTTGAGTTCAGTGTTGCTGCGGGAAGATGGAAGTTCCCAACAGCCTATTTATTACACAAGCCGAGTACTCCAAGGTGCCGAGACGAGATATCCGGAAGTCGAGAAAGCCGCCTTGACACTTGTTATAACAGCCAGAAAGCTGAGGCCTTACTTTTTGAATCATACGATTGTGGTGAGAACGAACTTTCAGTTGGGAGAAACGCTGGGTCGACCTACTGTCTCAGGTCGACTCGTAAAGTGGGCAGTTGAGCTAAGCGAATATTCTATCAAGTACGAGCCGAGGCGAGCCATTAAAGCCCAGGCTCTAGCTGATTTCATTCAAGAGGGAACCAAAGGGGAAGAAAGGAGATGGACAATGCATGTCGATGGATCCTCGGCCGCAAAAGGATCTGGCTTGGGAGTCGTCCTCGTATCCCCCGAGGGCGAACAGCTCGACTTCGCGATTAGAATGGGGTTCAAAGCCTCAAACAATGAAGCTGAATACGAAGCGCTTATCAAGGGAATACAACTAGCGATTGGAGGCGGAGCAACAGAAATCGCAGCACATTCCGACTCGCAACTCGTCGTCGGACAAGTGCTGGGAAACTGCGAAATCAAGGAGGAGAGGATGTCGAAATATGTCGGGGAAATTCAGAATCTCATACAAGGGCTGGAAAAGTTCGAATTGATACAAGTCCCGCGAGAAGAAAACAAACGAGCCGACTGGCTCGCTAGGATTGCGAGCTCAAATGAGGGAAAAGTGGGAAATCACATCACTACAATGCACCTGGAGGGAAGTGTTCTTAACGAAGCTATGGAAGTTGACGAGAAGGACGACTGGAGAAAGTCGATTCGCGAACTCATGCAGGGTCGAGTTCCTGTAGGAGACAAACAAGAAGCGGAAAAGGTGGCCCGATATCTAAGCAAGTATTTCGAAGTCGACGGGGTCCTATACAAGAAGTCGATGGTCGGGCCTCATTTAAGATGTGTTTCCGAAGATGAAGGAATCCTGGTCCTAAGAGAAATCCATGAAGGATGCTGCGGAGCACACATCGGATCACGAGCCCTAACTGGCAAAGCTCTGCGAGCAGGCTACTATTGGCCCAAAATTCGAGCAGCGGCCGAGGAGTTAGTTCAGAAGTGCGAGAAGTGCCAGCGTCATGGCCAAATCACTCATGTTCCAGCAGAATATATGACGACAATCAACTCTCCGATTCCCTTCGCACAATGGGGAATCGACTTGGTAGGACCGTTGCCGATGGGGACGGGACAAAGAAAGTTTCTAGTAGTTGCGGTCGACTATTTCAGTAAATGGGTCGAGGCGGAACCCTTAGCACGAATCACTGAAGAAAAGATGATACAATTTTTGTTCAACAACATTTGCTGTCGATTTGGAATTCCGAAAGTGTTAATTTCAGACAATGGAACTCAATTCCAAGGAAAACGGATCCAAGCATGGTGCCTCGACATGGGAATCAAACAGAGATTTGCGTCAGTCGCACATCCACAGGCAAACGGGCAAGTTGAGGTGACTAATCGAACTATCCTTCAAGGACTGAAAAAACGACTGGACAAAGCGTCGGGAGCCTGGGTCGACGAATTGCCAACCGTCCTATGGGCCTATAGGACGACTCCAAGAAGTTCAACGGGACAATCCCCATTTCACATGGTCTATGGGATGGATGCGTTGTTACCAATTGAAGTCGGTCTCGACTCCCACAGATCGAAATTCTACAAGGAAAAGAAAAACGAGGAAATGATAGAAGAAGCTTTGGACCTAATTGAAGAAGGTCGAGAGGAAGCCTGGGTGCGATCTGTCGAATATAAACAAAAGATGCGAGCAGCCTTCGACAAGAAGGTCCGGACCAGGCGATTTCAAGTGGGGGATCTTGTCCTCAAACGAGCCGACGCTCTAAAACATGTCGGCAAGCTCGAAGCCAACTGGGAAGGACCCTACACAATCACAAAGGTGCTCGAGAGAGGCGCATACGAACTTGAGGATGGAGAAGGTCGACAACTCCCGCGATCCTGGCATGTGATTCACCTCAAACGCTTTTACGCTTAAGGCAATATTTCGAATTACTCTTTGTACTGAACAATGTCTGAATTGAATCCAATGATGAAATGAATTTGTTTATGCTTCAATTATGTTTCTTATATTTACAAGTCGACTCCAATATGAATGCATGAGAAATTGAATTTTTCAAAACGGCTATGAAGCCGACTAACTTTCCAATGATTATGAAATCAACCAACACAACTACGAAGTTGTAAAATTCTCGAGCGGAATCTCGAGCAGGCTACGAAGCCTTCGACTACGAAGTCGACTAACACAACTACGAAGTTGTAAAACCCTCGAGCGGAATCTCGAGCAGGCTACGAAGCCTTCGACTACGAAGTCGACTAAACACAGCTACGAAGTTGTAAAGTACTCGAGCGGAATCTCGAGCAGGCTACGAAGCCTTCGACTACGAAGTCGACTAACACAACTACGAAGTTGTAAAGTACTCGAGCGGAATCTCGAGCAGGCTATGAAGCCTTCGACTACGAAGTCGACTGACACAACTACGAAGTTGTGAAGTACTCGAGCGGAATCTCGAGTGGGCTACGAAGGCTTCGACTATGAAGTCAGTTAGCACAATCATTAACAGTCGGCACTCTCGAGCGGAACCTCGAGCAAATTGCAAATCCCACTCATAACATCGGTCAACACAATAATGTAATGGAAGCGTTTACAAGAATGAATATTCTCGAACAATCAAATTTGATGCACAACAAACTATCGATACGGCTACGAAGCTGTTCAAATCCTTGCTCGACTTCGACCAGCTCGCAAGAAGGGTTGGGAGGAGACGAGTTGAAAAACTTAATCGTTTCACAGCTACGAAGCTGTTCATAACCTTGCTCGACTTCGACCAGCTCGCAAGAAGGGTTGGGAGGAGACGAGTTGAAAAACTTAATCGTTTCACAGCTACGAAGCTGTTCAAATCCTTGCTCGACTTCGACCAGCTCGCAAGAAGGGTTGGGGAGAAGATACACATGAAACAGCAGCACAATAATTTGAAACACAAGTAACACAAGCAACGAATGGAAAGAAGAGATCATATTAATATATAAAATTCATTACATTGTCAGTCGCCTCGACCTTTACAGACCTGAAAATAGGTCGAGGACGACGAAGAAAAAGAAGAAAAGAAGACAGCAAAACATAAAGCGGCACAGCCCGAAAATAGACAAACACAGCTAAGAGTCGCCAGTCGACTTCTCAGCCGTGTCGTCCCCACCTTCCATACCGTCGGACTCGGTCTTATTATCAGCGTCCTCGATAAGCGGTTCCGTCCCCTGCCCTTCGTCTTCCTCCACCTCCACGACTTCCTCCACCCGACTAACCCCCTCTGGCCTGACTAATTCGGTCGAACCGACCAGAGGTGTGGTAGGGACCTCGAGCTGAGAACTTAGACCAGCCTTGCGAATGGCCCAAGCCTCGAGCCCCGTCCACCACGGGTAATCGTCGGGAAGAGACGAGTCGCCTTCATAACCCTCGGGGTCGGGGAGCGTCTCTTTAACCGCCTCGCGGTCGAGCTTCCCAACAAAGTCAGACCCCTCTACCACCGCCGCCCACGCGTCAAAAGCAAAGTCGAAATATTGGACGACGGCAGGGCAAAGCTTATCGAGGAAGGAAGGAGAGTTACAGAAGGCCTTCACGACTTCTTGGCGATAGGTCTCGAGGAAGATGGCGCCCATCGGGGACTTCAGAAAGGTCCTGCGTCCCTCCTCGATGCCATTCTCCCTCTCGACCATAACCTCGTCACGTGCCTTATCGAGGTCGGCCTTGAGTTTGTCGTTCAGATGTCGGAAAACGGCCTTATCGGCCTTCAATTTGTCGACCAGGGCCCTCGAGGCCTCCAAATCTTCTTTCAGCGCCTCGATTTCCTGGCGCTGCGCTTCGCATTTGTCCTCGAGGGACTTGGTGGAAGCGAGAGGAGCCTTGCTCGTCTCCTCAAAGCAGGGGAGCGCGGCAGCCAGGAACTGCGAAAGAATATGAAAAACAGATTAAGGAAAAGATGAATCGAGTTTAGAGAAAAGAACACAAAAGCCAAGTCGATGAGAGAAGGGAAAAAATACCCGGGCGAGACACTGAATAGCGTAATTGGAGCGCTCGTACAAGTTCCCCTCGACTCGCTCCTTGTCGACCTCGGGGATGAGGGAATTGAAGTACTTGGCCACATGGTACGGCTCCGGATGATTCCAGAGCCGAGATGGCATCTTAACCGTCACATCTTTGACGGTGATGGGGGAAGGGCCTTTCTTCTCGACCGCCTTTCCCTTCCCCTTGTCGACCTTGCGGCGCTTAAGGTCGTCGGGAATAAGGATGGCGGCCCGATTGTCCTGGGCCCTCTTGCGAGAGGAAGGGCCTGACGATTTGGGTTGTGAGGAGCCAGGGTTCTCGACCCTGGATTTTTTAGCAGCAGTCGCCTCGGCAGCTGCAGCAGCGGGCCTCGACCCAGACCCGCCTGAGGGTCGAGGCGGAATGACAGGACCACCAGTCGACGGGCCGGACGACTGACCCTTCTTGAGCTCGAAGCGTTTGAGCGCTTTAACTGAAATAATAGAAGAAAAGTTAGCAGGGGGAACACTTAGCAGTCATGACGAAAATAATTATAATTCCTAAACAGTTGCACAGAAAAGAGAGAACAATGACGGCTTACGAGGGTCATCGAGACGAGGAAGGTCTTCGTAAAAGACGATTCGAGCATGATTAACTAATGCACGGTCCTTTATTAGCTGACGAGCACTGTATGTGTGCTTATTTAACTCAAATAACAGCCGGGCAAACTCGTCAGAGCGAGGCCGTTTATTTTGCTTCACCTTCGAGGTGATCCATTTATTCACAAAGGGATATGCACCAGGAGCAGGTCGAATGAAAACGAACTTCGACTTCCACTCGGTGACATTTGATGAAAGATCGTCGAGAAAGGTGACGCCGGCACGACGACCCAGGCAATGAGCGCCTTTGGAAAGTCGATAGCCATAGCAGTAGAAGAAAAAGTCGGGTGAAAAGAAATTGAGTGTTATTCGGGAGACGACTATAAAGGCTATCATAATGCGGATAGCATTTGGAGAAAATTGGTTTATGGGGATATTATACATGTTACTTATTAACAAGAGTTCGTCTTGGATAGGGAAGCGAAGGCCGAAGACGACTTGGTCCACAAAGAATGTATGGCAACCAGGAGGAGGATGAGCGAAATCGTCATTGGGACCTGGGGCGACTAACTCCCAGTCGGAAGGAAGCCCGCTAAACTTCCTGAAGTCCTCGACCTCGGCTGCAGGGGCATAACAAAAAGGATTTAGAACAGCTAACCTAGCTAAGGGACAAGCTATCGATACAACATTTTGAAAGTCGAGAAGGGGAGCAATTATTGGTACAGATACAGGGCTCGTTCTATATACAGGGATATCTAAAAACCTAAGAGGAATACCTCGAGGAATGATATCGAGGCGAGAAATATTCCCTCGAGGAGGGCTTTTAACGAGGTCGACCAAGCCACCCTCCAGGAGTGCTTCGTCGTACTGCTCCCAGTCGGCAGAAGAGGCAGTGGCGAGAGGAGGAGAATGGGAAGGCAGTGAAACCATCTTATAGCCGGTTATCTCGACACAGTCAGAGCTAGAACCCTCGTCGGCTTGACAAGTATAATCGTTGATCTGCTGACCGAGGGAGCCAGAGAGAGGAGACGAGTTGGAAGCTAAAGAAAGAAAAAGGAGGAGAAAGTCGAAGTTAGTAAAATCACGAGTAAGGGCCTACAAGATCGAATCAGGGCGACTCGCGATAATCGACAGAGGAAGAAAGGACAAGAAAGGGGAAATCACTATCTATATGTCGACTTAAATAAACCAATAAGTCGACCTTAGTCGACTCGAGGAGAGAAATTGAAGAAAGAAGACCACTAAGTCGACGAGAGCCGACTCAAAGACAGGTGGAAAGTCGACTGCATATCGGCAATCGACCGATGGTAAAAACAACAAGCTCTTAGCAGATTGTACGCGTAAGGAGATCTAAGTGTGAAATCCATAAGAAATTCGTGAAAAGTATGAAGAACACAGCATGAACTTCAAAAATTCTGGGAATCCAGAGAAAACCAGAAAAAGAGAAACCGACAGAAAAAAAGAGGGATAAGAGAAAATAGCAAACTTACACATGGTGGTTTAGCGGATGGAAGCTTTGAACGAACTTGAAGTTGCCGGAAGCGGGGAACGCCGGGGAAGCCGAAGTGCGAAAATTGCCGGAGAATCTGAAGAAGCTGGAGAAAGCAGGAAGTTCAAGAGTGTGAAAAGTAATTCTTTGAGAAGGGTAAGCGTATTTATATAAGGAAAAGATGGGTGTGGACCGTTGGATCATCAAAGTAGCCAACGATCCTGATGAGGCACGGAATTCGAAGAGGCGGCGAAGGAGATGACGCGCGTCACTTTAGGGTTTTCAAAAGTTTGAAATTTGAAATGGGCCTGTCAGAGTGTCAGACCTATCCGAAAGAGCAATCATGAGGAGGGAACGCGCCCTAATCGATCGACAAGACGAGTTGTCGAAGAAGTCAATACGAGTGAGGTTGATGAAAAAGCGACAATTATACTTCACCAAATTTACTCTTAAGCAGTCGACTGCTTAGAGTAATTTTTGGGGGGGGACTAGATGATATAGCCACATAAGTATAGCCCGGTCCAGAAGCTCCTTAACCAACAAACCACTCGCATTACTCGCGTGTCGACATGATTCAGCCGACATGCCCAAATCGACTTCCCTAGGGTCGGTTCTGCCAAGAGCAATTAAGAAGCAGCAGAAATTGGTCTAGTCGACTCTTGCAAGTCGACTTCAATACATCGACTTTCACTAGTCGGCACCAATGAAGGAATAACAGCAAAAGTACAGCGCCCACACATCCTGATACCCTAAGTCGACTTCCGACAGTCGACTGAACCAAGATGACCTCGCCACTAGGGATTAGTCAAGCGTAGCCTCCGAATCCTCGCATATCCACGAGTCGACATCCTATCTTTCGAAGTCGACCTCGCATACCTCGACTAACACAGATGTGATGACGACTCATCACACTTGCACCATACTTGAAGTTCCATATACCACAAAGGATAAGAAGGAATCTAGCGGTGACTCAGCACTAAGGGGAGACGAATCGACCGGGGCATTTTGGACCTTCTAGGTCCACCGATTGGGGTATTTTGGGTACTCTGCGTAAGTATTCACTCCTATATAAAGGAGATGAGGTAACCCTAAACCCTAACTCTCATTCATTCTCACTTTCCCTATAGCTGCTGCGCAGCCCTTCTTCATCCCTTTGATACTGACTTGAGCGTCGGAGGCTCTACGCCGGAAACACCTCCGACGTTGAGTTTTTTGCAGATATTCTTGCGGTCTAGAGACGGTTTCAAGGCGGTTCAAGCAGGTCTGAACTCACAACCACCGGTTTACTCCGGATCCAGAAGTAGACCCATCACACACTATATATAAATATCTAATTTTATTTGTGTATGTTGTATGAGCACTCTGAAAAACCCACATAAATAGAAGTAAGACGTTACCCACTAAAAATGAAGCATTATATGCTCAAGTAAGGCCCATGAGACGCACATACCACATCCCAAGACGAGAGGATTAGGTCTGTCGATCCCTCACTACCGATCTTGCTGTAGAATGTGAACGCTCTCTGATAGATCAAATCGGTAAAGCCACCGTCCAATCGATCTTGTCTCGCACGACTGAAGAATATATGTCCAGCCCTCAAGACGGATTTCTACACGGCACCATGCGTCAATCACCTAGCCACCAAGGTGGCAATCTACCATAATTGTATTTTACCTTTTTTTATTCGCGTATAAATGAGGCACTGAACATCTCACGAAAACCATAACAAGATAAAACAATATAGCAGTGCAACGACACTTCAAAATAACTCAATGGTAGAACCACCAGTATAACAAAAACACTCTTACGACTTACGAGGCATACTTTCAGAGAATTCACTCTCCTTGCCGATCTCCTGACAGATCGACATAATTGTGTATCCTCCTCTTTCATTATAAGGTAGAATTATTTTCATCAGTCCCTTACATAAAACAAATCTAAATACTTTTTGTTCGTAATTAAGAGTTGTTGGCAATCGTGCGTTAACAAATTGACATTAGAAGGAGGGCCCGATTGATACTTTCGGTGAATCTACCTTGTAAAAACTAGATCCAGAAATATCCAACTCCAATCACGCTCAAAGCCAAACTAAACTTTAAGTCAACTTCACTATCATCAATATTATCAACATAATTAAATAATATCATTTAATGATTCTTACACGTCACACAAATTTTAATTCACTATTGATTCATTCACATAATTTTAATTAACCATCACTTCACATCATTTATTTCCTATTTTTATGTCAATTCAACTTTAATTATTTTATTTTAAATATTATTTTAATATAAATTTAAAATCTCACTAACAACTAATTATATCATATTTTTCAAAATTAACCATAGCTAACCCAATTTTTTTTGATAAATTTGTATGAAAGCACGCCTCCGTCTCCGGGTTGAAATTACATATGAACGCATAAGCCCTAGTTTGTTCATCTTTTTTGGTGACTGCTATATTAAGACTAACCCACCGCGCCACGAGAATAAGAAGCGGCGGAGGCGGCGGCATGAGGAAAACTTCCGGCAACGGCGGCGGTGTGAGGAAAAGATCTGGCTACGGTGGAGAAAACCTGCGTCGTCTCCGCCTCGACGTCGAATCCGCCATGAAGAAGTTTGCGACCGTCGAAGAACTTGTGGAGCACCTTCGCTCCCAGCCCATTTACAATCGCTACAAGCGACGACCGTTCGCTAAAAGCGTTGAGGGAATCTTTGAGGTCTTGATCAGAAGAAGCAACGTCATGGATGGGTCCGACGGTGGCAGCGGTACTCCTGCTGCGAATAAGAGAAGGAAAACTAACGAGGTGCCGAGACGCAGCTGCCCCTCGTCCTCCGAGGCATCCGCCAGTTCTTCAGATCGAGATGCTTCGTCCTCCGATGAAGAAGCTTCCACGGCCATGGATGCCATCTACGAGGAGAAATTCGAGCCGGAAATTGATTTGACAAGGTCGCTGATGCGGGAAAAGCTGTGTAAGAAGTCCCAGGAATCACGCAGCAGGGGAAAGGTTGAGAAAGTCATGGAAGTCGAGATGCTGGATGACAAGTTGCACTTGATGAATGAGGTAGGTAAATTATCTGACGTTGGTCAGCGCAAGACTAGTAACAGCTCCAAAGGCGGTGCAGGTGGTGGGAAAGAGATCAGTAAGCGAATGTTTTCTGATTTTGGGGGAATTGATGGAGCCATTGAGGAATTGAGGAGGAAGGTCCTTCTCCCCTTCTGTCATCCAGAGCTGCCTCGCAAGCTTGGAGTCAAACCTGTAACGGGGATTCTCTTACACGGTCCACCGGGTTGCGGGAAAACAACGTTGGCTGAGGCTATTGCCAATGAAACTGGGGCGGAGTTTCTTAAAATTTCTGCGGCGGCATTGGTATCTGGAGTTTCAGGTACAGTCTCATTTTAAGTTGGTTTAGTGTTTGTGAGATTGAGTGGGATTTAGTGTTTATCTTGAAAGAGGTATTAAACAACTTTTTTTTTTTTGGGTATGACCTCTTTTATGTAACTTGTAATAACTTGTAACACAGTGATCATTTCAATGTGATTGGCTAACCTATTTAAAAACCTTCTGGCATGTTGCATTTAGAACTTGTGTCTAACTTATCAGGTTTATCTTATGTAAGTTGATGTGAGTGACAAGATACCAACTATTTCATATAATATTATGTTGATTTGGAAATATGGCCTTTTATTATAATCGCATTTTATTATAATCGTAGTGATTAGCCCTGGCGGCCATATGCCTATTTAGCCCACCACCGCAGCTTAGGTGCTGAACCTTGATTTGCGAGAATCAGGAAACCACAGTATCCAAAAGTTTGCAGTAGATCTTATTGTTGTCCTCTTTGTATAATAGCTGAACATTGGATACATTGATATTGCTCTATGAGTTGATTGAACTAAAAGTTTGATTGGGTCCTCAAATGTGGTCTTAGCATCACTTTTTTTGTGATATCTGCTTCACTGGTCTTGGAATGGAAAAGTACGCTTTGTGCTCTTGAGCGAAAATGACATGGACGATTTTCATTTCTGCAGGGAAAATCCCTTAGATGCTTATCTTCCTCCAATGATGGCCTTGTCTACCACTTGTTCTGTTGTTTATCCTTAACTGCCATCCCCATGGACTATATTGTGAATCCAATTTTGATCAGTTGTCATTGTTAGGTCTCTTAGGACACTGATATTGTCATGACCCATGCATGGTTCTCTCGAGAAGAGATCTTGTTTAGAAAATTCATGAATACAGCTTCTTTGAAGTTGTAAGTTCTGGTACAAAAGTAACTGAAAAACCCCAACTTCATGTTCATTCAGTTTTTCTCTGTAAATACCCTTATAAAGCCATTTAGAAAGTTGGGAATCACTTGCTGTATTATTAATTTAGGTAGATTTCCCTCAATATCTAATATCTAATTTCATTTGGATCTAAATCAAGTTGGCTTGTATACTCTTCTTTCTCTTTGTTTGAATTGAATTTAAAAGATTATGAAAAAAAATGGATTTTTTTTTGTTTTATTCGTTTCTTTGATCTATTTGAAATTTTTAATTAAAGTCAAAATTTTGAGATATCAAGTAAATAGATTACAGTACCTACTTTTTTTTGTCCTATTAAAGTGGAATCCCTAGATTCCTTCACATAACTTTGCTTTAATGAATCCTGAATGGCGTTGTATTTTGTCTGTTGTCAGTTTTGGGGGGCATTTAACTTAGAATTTGCAGTGTCTCTTTTTTTTAGAGGTTTTCGACCGCATAGCTCACTTTCCTGGAGGATGTCTTTTGAAGATTTAAAAATTTCATCTGACGCTTCCTATTTGTCCTTTTCCTTTCTAAACACTTTTTCAGGTGCGTCCGAAGAAAATATTCGTGACTTATTCTCCGAAGCAGAGAAGAAAGCACCATCTATTGTGTTCATTGATGAAATTGACGCGGTTGCTGCTAAAAGAGAAAACTCAAGGGGAATGGAGCTCCGTATTGTGACACAGTTGATCACTTGCATGGATGAATCAAGCAAGCTTGCAAAACCTGTTGATCGTAACTCTGGTTCTGGAAGTTCTGATTCTAACTCCAGTTATGTGCTAGTGATTGGAGCAACTAACAGACCTGATTCTCTTGACCCTGCCTTAAGGAGGCCTGGACGATTTGATCGTGAAATTGCTCTAGGTGTTCCTGATGAATATGCGCGCGCCCAAATACTATCAAAGCTTACGTGCAATCTTAAAGTTGAAGGTGCTCTTGATATCTCAAAAATAGCTCGTTCCACTCCGGGTTTTGTTGGAGCAGATTTAGAAGCGTTGTGTAATGAGGCTGGTTACCTTGCAATGAATAGAATCATAGATGACAGAAAACTTGTGCTTTTAAAAGAGCATGAAAGTGCTTCTTGTGAAGAAAGATGGAGGTCTCCATTGTCAAATGAAGAATTGGAGCATGCCAGTATGACTGTTGCAGATTTTGAGGTAGATATTATCTGATTATATTCCTTAAATTCATAAACGTTAAAAAGGATTGATGTTGGTTACATTCTCCCATGGGATGAGGGATTTCCCCCACCCCAAGCCCCCATAAAG
>BKCP01004350.1:644398-659666 GCA_008636005.1 Striga asiatica | reverse complement strand
CGGGGCTGCATATTATTTAGCTATTATTGGAATCGAGTAGACATGGTCATGGGCCGATCCAGCCTGTCAGTTTGGCCCGAACCGACACAAACTGGCCCGTGGTTTTGACCAGTTAGGTTAATGTACAATACTTTATAGTTTATACATTTTGAATTGGCAATTTTGGTTACGAACTGGAACCGAAATCAAAGGTTCGACCTTTTTTCAAAAAAGAAAAATATTTTTAATTAATTTTTATTTTTTAATGACCGAACGACCAAGAACTGACAGTTCAATGAACCGGCCCGTGCATATGTTCGTGCCGGTTCAGGGCCCTCCAACTCTCGGCCCGGGATTAACGCCTTCGACTTGTAATAGGTTTTGGTCATGATTATAACCGAATTATTTGTTTACATATTTTAGTTTGAATTAAGAAAACTCAATCTCGGCTCACTTATATATTTAAATAAGTTAAACTTAAATAGCTAATCGAACTTGTCGATCAAACAAATAGAGTCAAACATGTTTGCAATCAACTCAGTAAGAGATCTTTCTTTGTCTAAAAATGAGGCCGAAGTAATTATTGGAGGCGAAATCAACGAAAAAAAATAAAAATGAAAATGAATAACGAACTGTGCAATGAGACGAACCCAATTAAATAGCTCATAGGAGAAGTGTGTGTCAAACTTAATTATCAAACACATTTGGTACTTGTCAAGTCAGCTCATTAAATATTTAAAAGGCAAGGCAAGATTACAATTGTCATTTGACAATAAAAAATTATCTTTTTTCTTCTCGATCATCACTTTTTCACCATTGTTGTCAGATAAAAAAATTATCTTGAAACATCCAACTCGAAATTAAATGGGCTATATAAAAAATTACACGGGGCTATGTAATAATTTTTTTTTTAAAAAAAATAAGGTTAGCAAATACATTACTTTTTTTAAGGACATGTGGCTGGAGCTCACCCCAACCTCCGCCCATGACGTGATAGGATTTTAGAAGATGTTAGGCGCTTGCTAGTGCCTATGACTTGGACGAGTGTGATTGGAAGCATTTTTTTTTTTTTTTTTAGATTTTGTTTGATTTATTGAATATAGTTGGCTAGTATTGAAGAAACTTGATTAAGTAGGAATTTGTATTTGATTTTTTAGTTTGTGAATATATATGAGTTAAAATCAGTGTTCTAGAAGTTGCTAGACATCCGACCAACGGAGCAGTCGGCTGCAGATCGGGACCGTCGATGGTCATGGCTGGCCTCGCCGGCCGATCGCGGTAATTTTTGTACTTCATCGCCGTTCATTTTCGCCGGAAATCACCGCCTATTCAGAGAATTTACGATTTTTTGTGTTTTTTGTAAAAAATGTTAATGACAAAACGGTCCAAAAAGAGACGGTATATAGTAATAGGGAGACAATGAATAGTACCACTCTTTTAACAATAGACTGACCATCTATCGTTTACAAATAAAATTAAAATAAATCAAGTAATGTTATGGACTGGGTTTTTGATTTCTGATTTTTGTAATTTTTTATAAAGTTTTAATTTAAGTAAATGCGAGCTGAATTGGTGAAGAAGAAAGGGGAGGTATTTAAGAGAATTTAGAGAGAGGAAAGAGAGAAATTAGAGATGAGAAATTGTAACTGCCAAAAGTTGGCTATTCTACGTGACTCGTTTTCCATTTATAATAGAAATAACAAACATAATAATAGGTCATCATTTGGGCTTTTCCTAACATGTTGTAGCCCAATCATTAAATAACTGAAATAACAAAAACAATTCATTTGGCCCAATCTAATTAATAATGCGCTGGTCCGGCCCAACTTCCTCTTTCTCCTTAGCCAGTCCATCATCTTCATCGATCAAATTAGGACATAATCCTCTTTTCTCAGTCTTTTCCAAGATCTCGTCTTTTCCACGATCGACCTCGCCGGTTTCCATCTCCAAATACTTCCCTTTTTCTCCTTTAGCCACAACGATACCCCCTTCTCGAGATGATCCTTGTCCGCAAGGATCAAGCGATGGGAATTTCTTAGCCACAAACGATGCATCTTCCCAAGTCGCAAGATCCAACCTTTCGATATCCCACTGCACCAGGCATTCCTCTACAGCCAGTCCGCGGCGATTGGTGGTCCGCCGTGACAGAATACCCACCGGAGACACTTCAAACAACCCGTCGTCGTTCGTCAGAGGTAGATCTGCGGTTACTGGTGTGGCAGTGGACAACCGCCGCTTCAAAAGGGAAACGTGAAACACCGGATGGACGCGTGAACCCGCAGGCAGATCCAAACGATATGCTACGTTCCTTACCCTGTCTATTACGGTGTATGGCCCGTAATATTTCGATGTTAATTTTAAATTTTTTCTTAAAGCCACAATGTTTAGTCTGAAAGGCTGTAGCTTTAGAAAGACCTGCTCCCCAACTTGAATTTCCCTATCTTGCCTGTGATGATCTACATAGGTTTTCATTCTGCTTTGTGCTGCTGACAGGTTTTCTTTGATATTTTGCAATGCTGTCTGCCTGTGTTGAATAAATTCTTGGGTGTCTGTGTTAAAAGTAGGTTGATAGGGTCCTAGGCACATCATAGGTGGGGGGTAGCCGTACAGTGCCTCGAATGGGGTCATCTTCAACCAATTGTGGTAGTTGGTGTTATACCAAAATTCAGCCAGTGGTAGCCATTTATGCCATTGTTTTGGATTTTGGTGAACCATACATCTCAGATAGGTTTCAAGGCACCTATTTAATCTCTCTGTCTGCCCATCAGTTTCGGGATGATAAGCTGAGGACATGTCCAGTTGGACACCAACCAATCTAAACAATTCCTTCCGAAATTGGCTTGTAAACACCTTGTCTCTGTCTGTGACTATGCTCATAGGGTAGCCATGCAATTTGTGGACTGTATCCAAAAAAATCTTAGCCACAGTAATAGCTGTAAAGGGGTGGGATAGCCCAACAAAATGTGCATATTTAGTAAGTCTATCCACTATGACCAAAATAACATCCTTTCCCTAGGATTTAGGTAGGCCTTCAATGAAATCCATGCTAATATGTGTCCATGCTTGATCTGGTATGGGGAGTGGATGTAAGAGTCCAGGATAAGCACATGTGTCAAACTTATTCATGCAACAGGTGTCACACTTTTTTACCCAGTCTTCAACATCTTTCTTCATACAAGGCCAAAAGAAAATCTTTTTCAGCCTCATATAGGTTCCTTGTATCCCTGAGTGTCCCCCTAAGGAAGAGTCATGATGGCTGCCATTATTAACTCTTTCAGTGATTGGTCCTCTCCAATACAAACCCTGCCTTTGTATCTCAACATCCCCTCTTGAAGTTGATAGTCGGGGTATGTTTTGGGATCAATGGCATTAGCTGTTAGGATATTTTTAAAGAATGAATCTCCTTCACAACTTTGCACAACTTCCTGAGTCCACTTAGGTACCACTGTGGTTAGAGCTGTTAATTCCTCTCTTGGTGCTTCCTTTCTGGATAGGGCATCTGCAGCCCTGTTCTCAGACCTCTTTTTATACTGAATCTCATAGTTTAGCCCAAGGAGTTTATTTAATCCCCTCTGTTGAACTGGTGTCATTACCTTCTGGTCAAACAAGTGTTTCAAAGCTTGCTGATCAGTTCTAATAATGAACTTATGTCCTGAAAGATAGTGTCTCCACCTTTGAATTGCTAGCAAAACAGTAAGGAATTCTCTCTCATAAATGGATAACCCTTGATTCTTATGACAAAGGGTTTTGCTCAAGTAAGCTAATGGTCTGCCTTGCTGCATAAGTATTGCTCCTATTCCCTTGCCACTGGCATCTGTCTCCAAAATAAATGGTTTGGAAAAATCAGGTAATCCCAAGACTGGTGTTGTTGCCATGGCTTGTTTGAGCTTGTTGAAAGCTTCTTCTGCTTCATCATTCCATAGGAAACTGTCTTTTCTTAGGAAGTTGGTGAGTGGCTTGCTAATCACCCCATAGCTTTTAACAAACTTCTTATAATACCCTGTGAGTCCAAGGAACCCTCTCAACTGTTTAACAGTGGTGGGTACAGGCCAATCCAGCATATTGGCCACCTTTTGAGGGTCTGTTGATACCCCATCTGGAGTGATGATGTGTCCCAGATATTCTATCTCCACTTGGCCAAAATGAGACTTACTTCTTTTGGCAAATAACTTGTTCTCTCTCATAATGCCCAAAACTTCTTTTAAATGCACAAAATGATCCTCCCAAGTTCTGTTGTACACCAATATATATCATCAAAAAAGACTAAAACATGCTTTCTCAATAAGTCACCAAAAATCTTGTTCATTAGGGATTGAAATGTTGCAGGGGCATTGAATAGCTCAAAAGGCATCACTAGAAATTCATATTGCCCACTGTGAGTGTTAAATGCTGTGAGATACCTATGTTCTGGTGCCATGAGAATCTGAAAATACCCAGATCTAAGGTCCACCTTAGAAAAGTATTGTGCCCCATACAATTCATCAAGCAACTCTTCAATGATAGGGATATGATAGTCATGTTTAATTGAAAGCTCATTCAAGTACCTGTAGTCTACACACAGTCTCCAAATTGTGTCTTTCTTTTTAACAAGAAGCACTGGGGAAGCAAAAGGGCTGTGACTGGGTTGTATAAACCCAACTTCAAGTAGTTCTTTGACTATCCTCTCAATCTCTGTCTTTTGATCATGTGATACCCTGTATGGGTATTGATGTTTTGGGGAGCTGAGGGGCTTGAGATTAATCTTGTGTTCTACACCTCGACTTGGGGGTAACTCCTTTAGCTCCTCAAAGACATCTTGATATTCATATAAAAGTTCTTCCAATTGTGGATTAGATACCTGAACAGGTATAGGCACTGTCATCCAATATATCTTCTCAATGTCAGCCAAGTTTTGTTCATGTACCATCTTGAACAGTACTGGGCCACTAATTAATTTGCATTCTGTGATAGATGTCAGTGCTTGCAGCTTCACCCTTTTCTTTCCCAAGGCAGTGATGATCATCCTCTTATAATCCAACTCTATTGGAGTACTTGCCTTAAGCCAGTCCCCTCCCAAAATTAGATCACACCCTTTGTTCGCAAAATATTTTCACTATCCGCAAGTGTACGGTATAGCTGTAGTGAGTGGCGAGCAAGGTCGTATTCCACAGAGATTGTTGTCAAAATTAACCAAGTATCAAAATGTAAACGATTAAATATTATTTAGTCTAATGCAAATTTGAATGGTGATTTTATTCTAAACTAATGAATGATTGCAAAATAAATTCTAACACTAATGAAGGCTTGTTCTAAGATAAATCAAGAATGAGAAAATAGATTCTAGGCTATGCTTTCCTCGGGATTATTCTAACAAAGATTAATTATTCATTCAAACCTTATTTAATTCTACCATTCGTAGGGATAATCACTAAAGTAATTTACACCTTTCTCTCGAACAAGTTAAATCGTAGATATTAATTGTTATCTATCTCCTCTCGGTCTCAAGATGAACAATCAACTCCCATAAGCTCCTAAGATTCTAGTTCCCTCGCAAGATTCTATCAACCTCTCGGTCTGTTTAGTCTCTTACGTTATGAATTTCCCAATTCTAGCAATCAACTATCTCCTCTCGGTCTCAAGTCAATCACAAATATGCATAAATACGGGCCCTTATATTCACACAATAAACAAAAGCACAAGAAATTGATAAACGAATGATAAACCGGAATGAATAAACAAAATCACTTCATAAAATAATCCGAGTACTCGCAAATCCTAGAATCCCTAAAAGGTTTAGCTACTAAACATATTCTCAAAACTCAACATAAATATATTCATGAGTTCAATGAAGAAGAAAAAGAGAAAAGAAAGAAGAACTATTGTCGCCGTTAGTTCCCGGATCTTCAATCTTGACTTCCTCGAATCCCTCGTGTGTTTCGTGCTTTCTCTAGGCCTCCAATGGTGTCAAAAGTCCCAAAAACGAGTTCCTAAGGCCTCTTTTATACTGTAGGGTCATTCAGGGTCGAAAAAGGGAAGAAAACGCGTAAAAATCCTATTCCCCGCAGGTCTGGTCTGCGCGTCACATGAGTCGTGTGACATGCCACACGAGTCGTGTGACTTTTCTCAACGTTTCGGCGAACTTTCAGACTCACACGACTGGTCACACGACCGGGTCACACGACTCGTGTGAGTCCACACGACCCGTGTGACAAGCCACACGACCCGTGTGAAAAAGCCGTAGCTGCGTTTCTTATTTTCTCAACCCACACGACCCGTGTCACTACCCACACGAGTCGTGTGACCTCTTCTGCACCCGTTTTCGCCGTTTTTCGTCCCGATTCCATCTCCAACGCATTTTCAGGCATATTTCCTGCAAAAACAACGACAAAAATACCTCTATCATAGTTTAATAAATAAAACAAATTGGTGCACAATCACACGATAACCAGGGCCAAATATCACAATATATCACTCATAATGCATGAAAATATGATGAATATCAACTCCCCCAAACTGAAACCCTTGTTCGTCCCCGAACAAGAATAAAAAAATCAAAACTCAAGCATAATGAGTGATATCAAACTAGAACAGCTTCAAGTTATTCAATACAACCAAGAAAAATTCAAAAGATCATAATTATCATGCTTTGACTATTAACTTGTATCTTCCTTGAATCAACGAACCCTCATATGGAATATATAAGTACCTTACTCATATGTCAATAATATAAAAGAGAAGGACACGCTCAAAGTCAAATTGAACACCCAGTTAACTATATGTTTGCCAATCATCTAAAACTCTACTTCAAACACAATCAATAATCATGAGCTTTTTAAATCAAAAGGTCTTTCCAGGTTGTAATGTAGGCTATTTGGTCAAGGATAAGATATATATGGGTTAAGTGGCTCAAATAAACAATCATACCATTCGAGTAAATAGACTACTCGACATACTCCACTCTTCCTCTCTAATCAACATGAAGTTTCTCAATCCCAAACCAAAACAATCCATACACAAGTCAAATGCTCAAATCAAATTGCAAAGGAAGTACTGGACCATTTTTCTCCTTTTTTTTCTTTTTTTTTTAGAGAGTTCCATTTTTTTTCCAAACAAAATCAAACTGCAAGAACAATATTCTCTAGGTCTAAACATTGGAGGTCATCCAAGTGTCCTAGAGTGGTTTCCCATTACTCATTACCCGTCAAAATGAATCAACTAGTAAGAGGAGTAGAATTCCAACAATTCGACTTGCGAGCTCTTTTTATTATCATTTTTATTTTCTTCTTTTTTTTTTTCGGTCAAACACAGTAAATGCAACTCAATCACACCTCATTCCATATCCAATCATCCAATAAATAACTCTGTTATCTCAATACATCCCAAACAATAGTCAACTCTCAAAATAAATAAGATAAACCGGTCGACAAGAAAAAGGCTTAAGGCTCAAACGGGCTACTAGTGAAAAATAATTTTAAGGACAAGGAACAAGGCCAAACGAGCTAAATTCAAGAACCGCCTAAATCATTTTTAAAGCTCACAATCACCAATGCATTTTTTCAAGCGTAGAATCAAGGCAAATTCTAATAACTCGGATATTCAATTGACACACACAGACAAAGAATAAAGGCTCAAGTCTCACTAGGCTCATTATATCATTAATTCAAGGTTCACAAGTATTTTCATCTAAGCATGACTTTTACAATCCCATCACAATTTCTCAGTCACATCAAATAACAATTCACTATTCAAGTTTTATCCATCATTCAGCCAAAAGCAAAAGAAATACACAAGGAATCGACTCAAGCAAATTCTTATTATATCCTACTAAAGCAAGTAAACGTGCATCCTAATAAATAAAATAAAAATAACCTAAAAAAATCATAAAAATAAAAACTAATGCAAGCAACTATATGATATGCAATAAAGCGATAAAAACTCAAGATATACAACACCTCTTTCCCCCAAACTTACTCTTTGGAAAAGAATGAAGTTTAAGAAAAATAAGTGGTAAATCTCAAGTAACTAACCGAAAAGTCGAGCGAGCTCCACCGTAAGCAATCCTTGCACCCTTGAGCACGATCATCTCTTCCATGCTTCGCTCAAACACTCGATCTCCACCATTTTTTTATTTTTATTTTTTTTTCACTTTTTTTTTCTTTTTCCAGATTTTTTTAAAAAAAAAATAATAATAAAATAAATAAAAAAAACGAAAATAAAATAAAAAAAATAAAAGCGATAAACGATGGGTTGCCTCCCAACAAGCGCTTAATTTAACGTCTTTAGCTAGACATCTTCCAGGCTCTCAATAAGGGTCATTTCCGTTCAACCCAATCTCTTCCTTTATCTTCTCATGGCGTCGGCTACCATCTTTTGGCTCTCGAATTTTTCAACCACGAGCAAGTGTAAAAGTTCGATATTCATCATAGGCTCGAAATGTTATCTCACCAAGCTCCATGTCAATGAGTACTCGTCCGGTGGCTAGGAATGGTCTTCCTAAAATCAACAGTGTATCACCGTTATCCTTCATATCTACCACCACAAAATCCGTCGGAAACTTAATTCCATCGACTGTCAACCAAACATCCTCTACAATTCCTATGGGACGAACTTGGGATTTATCTGCCATCTGAAGTGTGATCATGGTCGGTCGAAGCTTCTCCAATCTCAACTTCTCAAAAACAGAGAGTGGCATCAAGTTGACGTTCGCCCCTAAATCGCATAGCCCTTTCCCGGTATATGATTCTTCAACTGCACAATCGATATAAAATCCACCGGGATCTTCACACTTAATAGGACGGTCGCTTTGGAGTAGTGCACTACTCTCCTCCTTCAGTGTAACCACCTCATGAGCCTCAACCGGGTTCTCCATCTTCTCGTGTGAATCAACCACAACCATCTCGACCATTGGTGCCTTTTCTTCTTGCTCATGCACCTCGTTCACCTTAGTCGGGACTTCACCTATCGTCTCTTGGGCATCCTCGGCTTTGAAATCCTCTGTGGTGATCTCCGTATGACTCGGAAATTGGCCCTCTTGCTGTTGACTTTCGACCATCGTGATCATTTGCCCCAAGTGCTGCCCAATCGACTTCATTCGATTCTCCATCGAAGCAGCTCGAGCCTCATTTTTAGCTATCAACTTGTCCATGTCACTCATGACCCTGGTGAACGTATCCTCAAATGACTCCTTCTTCGGTTCGTTCATGAATTTTTGTGTCTCAGTCATAAATGTTTCCGTGGTTCTCATGAATGAGGCGAACGCTTCTTCGAGTGCCGACTTCTTCGGCTCATTGATGACCCCATTGGTCACCGAAAATCCCATTGGCGGTTGTAGAGCATTGTATGGATCGGTGTACGAGAAATTAGGGTAGTTCTGGTTGCCCGAATAGTACGTGTTACCTCCTTGATATCCCCAGAAATTGTCGTAATTCCGGTCATGCAAATGATTCACGTTCTGAACGGGTTCATACATCGACACCGCATTCACCCCGACATTCTCGTTCTTCACCCCTTGCAAGCCGTTAAGCACCAATGTGGCTATTTGAGCCGACAACTCCAAAATTTGGTCTGTATTGGTAGTCGTCGACACTCTATTAAACATCGTCTGCTCCACCGGCCATTGGTAGCTATTAAACGCCATCTCACAAAAAAAAGTAAGGAGAATAGAAAAATATCAGAAAAGAGAAAAATAAAGAAAAAAAAATAATAAAACAAAAATATCTAAACTAATATGTCTAAACTAATATTTATTCGTCTTCTTCTAATATTAATCAATTCAACAAACAATCCCCGGCAACGCCGCCAAAAACTTGTTCGCAAAATATTTTCACTATCCGCAAGTGTACGGTATAGCTGTAGTGAGTGGCGAGCAAGGTCGTATTCCACAGAGATTGTTGTCAAAATTAACCAAGTATCAAAATGTAAACGATTAAATATTATTTAGTCTAATGCAAATTTGAATGGTGATTTTATTCTAAACTAATGAATGATTGCAAAATAAATTCTAACACTAATGAAGGCTTGTTCTAAGATAAATCAAGAATGAGAAAATAGATTCTAGGCTATGCTTTCCTCGGGATTATTCTAACAAAGATTAATTATTCATTCAAACCTTATTTAATTCTACCATTCGTAGGGATAATCACTAAAGTAATTTACACCTTTCTCTCGAACAAGTTAAATCGTAGATATTAATTGTTATCTATCTCCTCTCGGTCTCAAGATGAACAATCAACTCCCATAAGCTCCTAAGATTCTAGTTCCCTCGCAAGATTCTATCAACCTCTCGGTCTGTTTAGTCTCTTACGTTATGAATTTCCCAATTCTAGCAATCAACTATCTCCTCTCGGTCTCAAGTCAATCACAAATATGCATAAATACGGGCCCTTATATTCACACAATAAACAAAAGCACAAGAAATTGATAAACGAATGATAAACCGGAATGAATAAACAAAATCACTTCATAAAATAATCCGAGTACTCGCAAATCCTAGAATCCCTAAAAGGTTTAGCTACTAAACATATTCTCAAAACTCAACATAAATTTATTCATGAGTTCAATGAAGAAGAAAAAGAGAAAAGAAAGAAGAACTATTGTCGCCGTTAGTTCCCGGATCTTCAATCTTGACTTCCTCGAATCCCTCGTGTGTTTCGTGCTTTCTCTAGGCCTCCAATGATGTCAAAAGTCCCAAAAACGAGTTCCTAAGGCCTCTTTTATACTGTAGGGTCATTCAGGGTCGAAAAAGGGAAGAAAACGCGTAAAAATCCTATTCCCCGCAGGTCTGGTTTGCGCGTCACACGAGTCGTGTGACTTTTCTCAACGTTTCGGCGAACTTTCAGACTCACACGACTGGTCACACGACTCGTGTGAGTCCACACGACCCGTGTGATAAGCCACACGACCCGTGTGAAAAAGCCGTAGCTGCGTTTCTTATTTTCTCAACCCACACGACCCGTGTCACTACCCACACGAGTCGTGTGACCTCTTCTGCACCCGTTTTCGCCGTTTTTCATCCCGATTCCATCTCCAACGCATTTTCGGGCATATTTCCTGCAAAAACAACGACAAAAATACCTCTATCATAGTTTAATAAATAAAACGAATTGGTGCACAATCACACGATAACCAGGGCCAAATATCACAATATATCACTCATAATGCATGAAAATATGATGAATATCACCCTTCATGTTGCAACACTCTAAATGTATAAGTGAACAAATGGTCTTGCATATCCCAGCCAAATTTCTCAGCCACTAGTGAACTCACCATCCTTTGACCATTAGCCACTTTCACCAAAAGAGGTTTGGCAGGTGTAAGGGTGCAGCCCAGTTCCTTTGCTGTGAGTTCCCTGATAAAACTGAGAGTGCTTCCTGAATCAACCAAAATGTGAAGCTGATGTCCTGCAACTTTACCACACAACCTCATTGTAGTGAGGCCATCTTCTCCTGTTATGGTTTTCAGGGACATCTGTACCTCATCCATTGCCTCCATTACCTCCTCAATCCCCTCTGTTTCTGAATGGGTGTGCAAATAGGCCAACTCTTCCTCCTCTGTCATTATCATATAGTTATGTCTTTGTTTGCATCTATGCCCAAATGTAAATTTCTCATCACAGTTATAACATAGGCCCTTCTCCCTCCTGGCAGCCATTTCATTGGCTGTGAGTAGTTTAACAGGTGTTCTTGGCTGGCTAGTTGCAGTGGCCTTTGGTTGTAGGTGTGGTTGTTGGTCATTCCTCTTGGTGTTGTTGTAGGTATTGTACTGGGGTCTGCGCATTCCTTTGACTTTTCTTATGATGGCACTCAAAGTTTCCATTTGCCTCTTGCCCAACTCTATGGTATGTTGTAAGGAACTGGGGTTAAACATGGAAATAAAGGCCTGCGCCTCTTCAGGTAAGCCACTAATAAAGCTGGCTATGAAATAATCTTCAGAATACCCCTTGTGGTTGAGCAGCTACATACATGCCTTTAGTTCTTCAAATTTGTCCACATAGTCCCCATAAGCCCCAGTCTGGCTGAGTTTGTTGAATTCAGCAATCACCTTAGTTTCCTTTAAATCTTCAAATCTTGCTGATACTAACTCAAGGAAATGCTCCCATTCTATGTTTCCCTGGTTAGCCACTGAGTTTTAGTACCACAGGGCAGCTTTGCCTTCAAAATTCATTGCAGCTAGGGTGACTTTTTGTGTATCTGGGATGTTGGATACTAACTTGAAATAGCCATTACATTTAAGGATCCATGACCTGGGTTGAGTCCCATCAAATTTTGGGAAATCCACTTTTGGCAAAGGGCTGATGAGATGAGGTGTTGGATTCTCCCACTGTAATCTCTGTTTCCCAGAAAGGAAAAATTTCGAATATGACCCCTCTCCTAGTATAGATTCCTCAGTTGGTCTTTTGTTTGGGTTCAGAAGTTGCAGCTGAATTGCAGCTAGGATGTTGGCAAGGTGATCATACTTGCTGTTCATGGTGTTGTTGAGTTCCCCCAGCTGGTCCTTAACCTTTGTGCTGATAGTGTCCATCGGCTCTTGTAATTTCAACTCAGAAGCTTCTTGTTTCATCGCTTCCATTTGCCGGTTTTGTTCGATTTTTCTTTGAGTTTCCTGCAAATTTTGATCCATTTTCTTCTGGATTTCTTGCAGATCTTTGAATCTGGTGCCTTCAGCCATGTTCCGAGGATCCAAGGCTCTGGATTTTAATTGTTATGGACTGGGTTTTTGATTTCTGATTTTTGTAATTTTTTTGTAATTTTTATAAAGCTTTAATTTACGTAAATGCGAGCTGAATTGGTGAAGAAGAAAGGGGAGGTATTTCAGAGAATGTAGAGAGAGGAAAGAGAGAAATTAGAGATGAGAAATTGTAACGGCCAAAAGTTGGCTATTCTGCATGACTCATTTCCCATTTATAATAGAAATAACAAACATAATAATAGGTCATCATTTGAGCTTTTCCTAACATGTTGTAGCCCAATCATTAAATAACTGAAATAACAAAAACAATTCATTTGGCCCAATCCTTAGCCAGTTCATCATCTTCATACTAGTATTCGACCTTGTGCATTTGCACAGATGTAAATAAAATTAAATATTATAAGTTATATTTATGTATATAATATAAAAATTATAAGTTATATAATTGTATTATATTTCAAACATATAGTATTATAAGTTATTATTTATGTATATAATATTAAAATTATAAATTATATAATAGTATTATATTTTAAAATTTGATTATTGGTTAAAATAAATAGTACACACGATTTGATTGTATACGAATCACTATATTGATCGCATAAAATGTAATAAATATATACTTTTTATAATTTTGAGTGATCATAACCAATTAATTAGCTCAAAAATATTACATTTATTATAACAATTGCTTATGTGATTTTAAGAAATTTTACTATGACATAAAAAAAATTAATTTATTAATAAACAACCGCTTCATCATATAAAAAAAAATTGATTTTAGTGTAAAATATAACTTTATGTAACTTTCATATATTATTTAGTATAAAATATAATTACTAATTTTAATATTAACTATTATATTATTCAATAAAAAATATAATTATTAATCAATTAACATAAAATATAATGGTTTTTGTCTTAATTAACCTAAAAAAATGTAATGAAATATTTTCTTTATAATGAGATTGAGTGTATTAATGCCACATAAATAAAATTTATTAGGTTCTATTTATTAGGTTTTATTAATGATTTGCCGGTAAAATTTATTAGGTTTTATTTATTAGGTAAAATTTATTGCTTAGCTAGCAATTATATATATATAGATTCATCTATCAAGACATAATCCTCTTTTCTCAGTCTTTTCCAAGATCTCGTCTTTTCCACGATCGACCTCGCTGGTTTCCATCTCCAAATACTTCCCTTTTTTTCCTTTAGCCACAAGTAGTAATTACCCCAATCCATGGGAAACAAAAATCCAACTCAAATTACCCATTTCCACGTGCAGTTCCTCACTTCCAAGTGAGAAAAGAACAAAATAAGAAAAAAATCATTGAAGCCTCTTGTATTGCATCTCCCAGCCGCCCACTCGTGCACTCCCAGACGACGCTGTTGAATTGAAGCCGTGAATCCAAAGGGGAGCTGCCTGACGCAGTTACATCCCCCCCACTTCTCGAGCCGCTCTTTTGGACTCAAGATAAGCCAGTTCCACATCTCATATCTGGATTCTGGACTCAGGGTTTTTCTGCTTTAGGTGATTTTTTTTTTTAATTTTTCCGAGCTCGTGCCTGTTTAACTGAGAATTGTTGATTTCGATTTGTTACTGAGCTTGTGAGTTATTATTGTTACTTGGTGTATTGAATTTGGTTGTGATTCGTGACTGAGCTGATAAATAAAATTGTGACTTCTGAGTTTTCTTATATAAAATGATTTTTCAATAAATTGGGGGGCCCGGCCCGTCCCGTTTTGACGGCTCTAGCGTTTCTTCTTCGCTTCTGTGTCGTTTGCTTTTCATTTTCTTGTGGAGATTTTGATACAGTTTATGTTTCTATACGAGTTGTCTTTTGTAGATATAGTTGTATGTACCTAAAAGCATTCCCTTTGGGAAAATGGAAGAATCGAATTTTCGGTCCAGTTCAGTATAACACGGTTTGATTACCGAACCAAACCCAGCCCTAGTTCAAATAATAAACCCACACATTAACTTTGTAGTTTAAGTAGTATAACTCATCTTTATAAATTATAAGAGTAGTGCATCAACTGAAGTATGATTGTATTTCTCTATATTCTCATTTTTTTTTTTAATTTGGATTTTCCTTGCAATTCACTTAAGAAAAAATGTTAAACTATACTGGATAAAGACCACCTCACTACCAATCTAATGGTTTGTTTGATAATTGATTGTAAGAAATTGGAAGCCAGACAAAGGGAATATTTCTTAAAATATCCTTTTTTTGGCTGAGTTTTTAGAGGGGATGGGAAAGAAAATATTTGATTCAAGTCCCTCTGGATTTAGGAGGAGAAGCTGACCAAAAAATTTCCCTTATCTATAACTTTATTTTCCTCTATTAACAAAGCACACCTATTTTTCTCTCATTTTTACACAACATATGAATTTATAGGCCCAAAAACTGTAGCCCAATTTTGAGGTAGTCCCAGTTCTTTCTTCTTTCAAGCCAATCAGTTTTTCAAAGCAAAGCCGGAATGGAAAAATGAAAAATTAAAATTTTGCACCCCACAGAACAGAGAAAAAGAACACGCAGTCCATCTCCGAGACAGCAACTCAGACTCACTTTATTGCTCCAAAGATGTAAGTTCATACTTCTTAATCGTCTAC
>BKCP01004350.1:607868-638599 GCA_008636005.1 Striga asiatica | reverse complement strand
TTCATTTTTCTTGCAGCACTTAACCATGGAGAGGAAATTTCTAAAGTGGAAAAGACCAGGAAAGAGATTTGAGAGGCTAACTGGGATCCACCCATCGGACAGAAATTTACTGCTCAATGGCATATGGTTAAGGATGGCCCGTTGTGGACTCGCATCATCCATCATCGTGGGGAGTTATTATTTTGCTATTAATCATTTTGTTTCTAGTTAGAGTTTCTCTAGCTTGCTGGAATTTTGGATAAATAGGCTCACTGGGTTTTTCTAGTTGAGAACTTATTGGGAGGACTTTTTCGGGTATTTCGAACTCCTGTTGTGGGGAATGATAAATTAATGAATAAGCCTGCCAATAAAGTTTATAAGAAGTCCATGAATGTTTACTAGAATCAACGGGGCCCCTGTTCAAGCCCAATAGCACATCTACAGTGGACAAATTCCCTCTCAACGTCAATCTAATTAGAGGCGCTATACTTGCTAAATACCTTGGAGAAACATATACTTTTTCTTTTTCTATTTTTGAAATTGTAATCAAAATATTTTGACACTTCCGTTTTCTAGTATATTCAACATTATAATATTTGATAATTCAAAATATATATAAATTAATATGAAAAATTATAATATTCGTAAACTTTATGAAATATCATAATTATATTTATTATTTTTAGTTATAGTATTTATTTACATTTTTTCGTTTTCAACATCATAATAACATTGTAACCTCTCAATATACTTTATTTAAGTAAGACACATGAATCTGTACAATTTTTATTTACATTCATTTTATGTTCCACTTAATTATTTACATATTTTTTTCACGATTTTATAGAAAAATATATAGTTTATGATATAGTAATTTAAAAAGTTTATAATTTTATAAGATAGTCAATATTTTATTTTATATTCTTAATTAATTGATAAGTGAATTAAAATTTTATTTATAAAGAAAGACGTAATTATTTTATATTCATTTATAGATGTCAAATTTAAGATTGTTAAAGTAGGACTACGGTGATATCATATATGAACAATGAAATACAAAGTAAAAAAGATAAAATATTAAAAGAAAGAATGAGACATGTTTATTTCAAATAAAAAAATAAAATACTAAAGATAAGAATGAGACATGTTTATAGTAATTAAGTCATGGATCAAATAATAAATGAATATGCAATATATGGTAACTTAGGGAAAAAAAAAAGAATAATTTATGATAATTTTCAACCCTTGTTGATAATATCAGAGTAAATATGTGGGGCAATAGAAGCATGAACTTTTGCAAGTAAGAAAAATAAGACTCAACTTTTTATGAAATTATATACCTAAAAGATGAATTATTATATTGCATATAGGTATATACTCTAATAGTTTCAGGAATAGTAACTTATTTTGCATCTATACAACCACCAAATTATCATTTTCCAACATTTATCAGTAAATATTTCTATTGTGGTGCATGATTTAGTCCCCTCCCAATTTTGTAGAGTGCTTAGATATAAGAATCTTATTTTTCAAGGTTTCTCCTAAAGAACTGAAGACTGCAATAAGAACACAATAATCTACAAATATAGACTGCAGCTAATGTTATAGGATAAGCCCAAAGCCAAGCAGGCTACACAACAGAAGAGAACTCAAGCATATAAAAACAACCATCTTCCAAGACCAGAAAATGATGTATAATAGGTAAACAGTAAACACTAATTCCTCATGTGTAAGTAAGCATGCATTCATTTAATCTGGAGAGCATGCGTAATTTGATTCTTCCAAACAAAAACTGACTCTTTGCAATATATGCAGAATCAAGCAGCAGGTTCACAGGTTTGTACTGTGTCTCAGAGTATTATTCAACTCCACCAATAACTAGTAAGCTACCAGAATTTCCAGAACTGAAAGAGTAAAGCAAGAGCACGGCAATTATAAAGTTCGAATCAAAGCCATTCGTGCACGCAGACTGCAGAGCAAGTGTTTGCTATTATCATACACTACTTACTTTCCTAGAGAGACGGCAGAGTATGTACGTACTTGCAAAAACAGAAACATACTAGGGGTTTATCCATGGTAAAGACGTTCAGTGTAATATCAAGAAACTGTTTACTCTTGTATACCTTCATTTTCATCTTGAGGCATGTTAGTAGATACAGGTAGCCTTCTAAGGTCAATCAGACAGAATTTACTGCACCATTTTTTCTGGTTTGGCATCAGACGAGCCATCCTGTATATTTTTTTTCCACAAAGCAAATAAGTGATTTAGATTAATTCCCTCATAATCAGAAGTTCAATTAAGTGAATAGAGGCTTATTTAATTTGCAGTTTTATTACGTTGAAGTGAATAGAGGCTTATTTCAATTTGCAGGTTTATTACGTTAGAATGTGATACTCACAGTCACAGAAGATTGTTCGGTTTGCTGGGATGAGGATGGGGATTCGGCCACGTCATCAGGAGCTGCTGCGGGTAGTAGTGCTTGTGGTTCTTCTTGTGCTGGTGCTGCTGATGTTGATGCTTCTGGTTTCTTTTTTTTCGGCTTTAAAAATAAAAGGAGAAAAGATGTTTGATTTCGCATTTTTATTTTTTTATTTTTTTATGGCAAAACAAAATGAAATGTAGAAATGACACAGTATATACATAAGTGATGTAAATGCTGAGACTAGTATGCTACATATAAAAGTTCAATAGTTTTCAATCCAAATTAATTCCCAAAAAAGATATCTGCTCGTGTGTGTAGAAGATAGAGAGAGAGAGAGAGAGAGAGAGAGAGAGAGAGAGAGAGAGAGAGAGAGAGAATACCAGACCACCCCTGCGTTTCCTGAGTGATTCACGAGGACGGCCTTGTGCCTCTGTGAGGGTTGGGAACTGTTGAATTGAAATCACGTTTTACAAACGCATCAATTTCTAATTAAAGCAAAATGCAACAAGTTTTCAGCCATTTGTTTTCACAAAAATAACAGAAAAAAAAGAGAGAAAAATAACCATTAGATTAGCTCTTCTTTCTTCGGCCATGAGAGCTCTCCTTTGCTCCTCCAGAACAGCTCTCCTTTCCTCCGTCACCACAACTCCGAATTCGGCGAGCTCTTCCTCTTCCGGCAGGTACAGCTCTTCGCGGACTGCACCTTGTGGTGATTTGCTTGGACTGTGTCGGTTTTCCATGGACATGACTCGCAAGTGATCGTCTGACGTAGAGTTACTGCATATTCAAACCGAAACACCAGAAAAACTAAAATCAAATTCAACATGCGAACGATTTTTCCGGTCAATGAACGGAAATCAGAAATTTCACGGCGNAAAAAAAAAAAAAACAGATCGGCTGCAGATGAGAGAATCCAAACCAGAAAATTCAATTCCAAGTCTACATTGAAACACCAGGATATCAAAATAGAGAATAGGCATACAGAATCTTCGTTGAAGTATTTCAATCCGCGCCATTCTACAAATTAAAAAATCTCAGAGAACCGCGCAGCCAAACTTCGCCGCAGAACTTCAACAGAAAACACGAAGAGAAAATTGGCAAACTAGGATTCATAATCAGGAATCTCGTTTAATCATATCAAACTAAGAAAATGCGAAATACAGTGTGATTCAAAACTTTCCATCATACGAACAGCAAAACAGAATTATCGCGAACTGTAAATGAAACTTGCATCATGACCTTGTGAGATTGAGAGCTTTCTGTGTAGCGAGATTGAATCGGTATGGATCTGTGAATGGAGAGCGAAAAAAGCAGAGGAATTGAAATCAGCAGTTGAGAACTCAGCTCGAGGCTTTCTGCCTCTTGACAGTCTTCTCCGATTTCCTATTGCGCCATAATTTTGAAACTCATGCGTTTAGTGCGCCACTTATACTGTTTGGGGGAGAGGGCAATTTCGTCCGAGCAGTCATTTGTGAAATGACTTTTCGTTCGTTTTCCTTTTCCCTTTAGTTTACTTTCATGAAATAATACGCAAATTGAGAAAATTGAAAATTCGATTCCAAAATTTTTGTTGTTTCTCACATTTGGTCTCAGGCACGTCAATTATGGTCCTTTTTGAATTTTCGTTGTCAAAATGGTCCCACGTCCGTCAAGATTGACGGAACTCATGTGAGGATGTTAGATTGGACCAATTTTGTAATTTTTGGGACCAATTTTGCAATTTTTCAAAAAAATAAAATAAAATGAGTTCTTCAAGTCTCTCTCATTCACTCAAAGCGAGATGACATAATAAAATTAATTTACTATGAATATGATGCGAGAAATAAATATTAAAAATAATTTTATAAAAATAAATATCGAGTGAAAAAGTAAGGGCGTTGATAAATTTTAATTTGGGGTGGAAAAGTAAACGATATAATTGCTAATTGAGTGGTATTTATTTCATTTTCTAATATTTTTACCGTCATTACTTAAAAAATATTGACAATTATTTGAATATTATTTAAATTAAAGAATAATTACAAATAATATTATTTTAATTAAATAAAGCAAACCAAAAGACATAATCTAATTTATCAAAATAAGAAAAAATGTTAGTATGCTTATAATAATTCTAATCCGTCTACACTTATAAATATTAGTATAATGTGATAATTTATAAATATCCTTGCAAACTTTACAAAATAATACGAATTAAAAAAAAACCCAATCTAAACTATTTTTTTTATTACCGTCTATTATTATTTTAATAATTTTTTATTTATTAATTTGATTTTGACAACTATAAATTGAAAAATCTATTTATTTATGCAAATTACATCTACATAAAAAATTTCAATTTTAAGCATAATAAAACAAAATTTGGCATTAAATTAAGTGAAAATAGACATTTGCTCCCACTTATTTATAGTAAAATATATCATATATTTTTTTTGCATCTCATTTATCATGAACTAATTAATAAAATTATTTTATACACCTTTTGTTAAGTTACCCAATTAAATAATCATTTTATCTAAAAAAATCAAGTTTGATAACGCAAAACTCTCCGACCGGCTTGAATACGGCTCGTCTTCCTCCTCCTCGCCGGTAGAACGCCGCACACCCGCACAGAACTTTCACACCGGAGGGGTTTTCCGGTGAAGAGCCTCCGATGCTTAAGTCAGTGTATACTCTATTCAATTCTCCAAAGTATGTAATGGATAAATCGTAAGTCACAAGAAAAGACTCACTCCTATATATATAGGACTGAGGTACCTGCCCTAGGAACTGCCCGGATCTGGTGAGCTGTCCTACCCGTACTGCCCGTCCGTACGCACACAGTATATGTGTGTCAGAGGCATCAGAGGTGGTTATTACCACTATTGCTCTGCACCAATGTATTCTCGCCACGTGTCCCTCTGAGCAGAGGGAGATTATTCTCTGCGCATCCCGTTAGGATCTTCTAACACCGCCCACACGCTTTCTCGCGTTCAATCCACGCTCTCGACTGCTCTTCACCTGTTGAGTGCTCGATCTGACCAAGTCCCCCGTCGCTAGGTCGATCCTCGACCAGTTCTGCTATCCTGCTCGATCTTTTTCCCTTTTGGTCGATTATCCCTCGACTCATACAGTTTTCTCTACCTCGAGCTTGCCCGACCAATATGGTA
This sequence comes from Striga asiatica, assembly GCA_008636005.1. Lineage (NCBI taxonomy): Eukaryota > Viridiplantae > Streptophyta > Magnoliopsida > Lamiales > Orobanchaceae > Striga > Striga asiatica. The sequence goes on along the minus strand of BKCP01004350.1, from coordinate 633,048 downwards.
AATCGGTCTATTCTTTAGCTATATAATATCCCATATCATCTAGTCCCCCCCACTCTGGTCGAGTCTAAATGACTCGATCTAAGAGTGAATTCGAGCTGTCTTCTCCGTTCTGCCACCCTCTCGACCTCATGCTTACATCTGATCTCCTCTCTCGATCGTTTCGGTTGCGGCCGCCACCATTCTTCGACCACGTGATCGATTTTATGGTGCGCTTTAACTGTCTTCCATTTCCTTTTATTATTAGCGTAATTTCCGCCTGCCATATGTCCTTTCCGTTTAGTACCTTTAATCATCATGCCCCCACGCGATTCGTGCCGCTTCGCTATCTGTGCCTCTTTAATCTCTTCCCACCGTTGGATCTCCTTTTATCTAACGGATATTCCCATTAACTCTTCACCTTATTCCTCTGCCCTCTTATAAATACGGTACTTAGTAAATTTTCCGACTTTTCTCACTTTTGCAAATTTTGAACTCCCTTGTGTCCTGATTTCTTCCTCTGCAAACTATTCTCTCCTGCTCTCGGCGCCTTTTCTTCAAGCAATTTCCGGCAACCGCTCTCTACTGCAACCATGAGTAAGTCTTCTGTGCTTTAATTTTGTGTTTGCGTGTGTTTATTTTGTCGATTTTTCATCTGTGAAAAAAAAACCCCCCTTCATCTTCCGAAACCCTAACTTTTCTTCTTTCCCTCTCAATTTTTCTTTCTACGTTTCAGATTCCGTCGATTCTAACGCACAAAATCATCACTCTGGTGAAGATGAGACCGCCGCATCCTCATTCCCTACTCATCGGAATGCACTTGAATCTTTCGAGCTCCTCCCGCCATAGCCAACTGCATTCCTTTAATGACCGCCTCATACTCCGCCTCGTTGTTCGACACCTTGTACCCAACTTTGACCGCGAACTCCAAATTGTCTCCTTAGGGTGAAATTAACATGATGCCCAAACCTCCTCCGACTCTCGATACTGAGCCATCAACAAACATCTGCCAAGTACCTTCTGTCTCTTCCTCTGCTTTCGTACCCTCCTGTATAAAATCAGCCAACGCCTGTGCCTTGATCGCCCTCCTAGGTTCGTATGTTATCGTGTATTCACTCAGCTCGACCGCCCACTTCACTAGCCGACCCGATACAGAAGGTCGACCTAAAGTTTCTCCCAGTGGCACGTTCGTCCTCACCTTCACCTTGTGACCCAGAAAATAAGGCTGCAACTTCCTCACCGTGACCATCACGGCTAAGGCACACTTCTCGATCTCCGAATATCTCCTCTCCGCACCGTGCATCATCCTGCTTACGTAATAGATTGGGAATTGCACCGTGCCTTCTTCCCGCAATAGAACCGAACTTACAGCCATTTCTCCAATCGATACGTATAGCACTAGATCCTCCCCACGAACCGGCTTAGCCAACAGAGGCAGATTGGCTAACACCTTCTGTAACTCCTCGAATGACCTCTGGGACTCCTCCGTCCACTGGAATTTTGAGCTCTTTCTCAGTGTTCGAAACAGAGGACCGCTCTTCTCCGCCACCTTCGATATGAAACGGCTCAGGCCCGCGATCTTGCCCGTCAAGATCTGCACCTCCTTCACCTTTATGGGCGGTTTCATCTCGATCACCGCCTTCACTTTCTTCAGGTTGACCTCGATCCCCCTCTTTGTCACCATATATCCCAAAAATTTTTCTGACCTCACTCCGAAAGAACACTTAGCGGGATTCAGTTTCATGCCATACCTCCGCAAAGTCAAGAACGTCTCCTTTAAATCATTCACGTGATCAGCCTCCGCCTTACTCTTTACCAACATGTCATCAACGTAAATCTCCATATTCCTTCCCAGCTGCTCCTTGAAAATTTTATCAACCAACCGTTGATACGTCGCACCCGCGTTCTTCAAGCCAAAGGGCATCACCACATAACAATAAGTGCCCCTGCTCGTAACAAAGCTCACCCTCTTTCTATCCTCCCGAGCCAAATGGATCTGGTGGTATCCCTGGGACGCATCCATAAGACTGAGCAACTCACACCCCGCGGTAGAATCAACCAGCTGGTCAATCCTAGACAATGGATACAAATCTTTCGGGCACGCCTTATTTAAGTCACGAAAATTAATGCACATCCTCCACTTTTCTCCCGACTTAGACACCATCACCGTGTTCGACAACCACTCGGGGAACTGAATCTCCTTGACATGACCCGCCTTCAACAACTTCTCAACCTCCTGCTCGATCACCTTATCCATCTCTACTCCATTGTGTCTCCTCTTTTGCTTCACCGGCCTCACCGTCAGATCGATATTCAACCTATGCTCAATTACTTCCGCCTTTATCCCCGTTAACTCCTTAGCAGTATACGCGAAAACATCTGCGAACTCCCTGATCAACCCAATCAATCTCGACCGTATGGGCTTCTCAAGCTCCTTTCCTACTCGAAACTTCTTCTCCTCGCGCCCTTCCACCATCTGGACCTCCTCGATCTCTCCTCCTGGCTGCATTTCCACCTTCTCATTCCCTCTATCCGCCTTCTCCTTTTCCTCCCTCGACCTCGAACTCCCCGGTCGACTCAACACTCCCTCCTCGAGCTTCACCTGCTTCCTCGAGAGCTGTTTGTTGTTGCTCACCGTGGTTTGATAACAGCTCATCGAGGTAAGCTGATACCCTGCGACCTCACCAACGTTTTCGCCCACTGGATATTTGATCGTCATATGGTAAGTCGACACGACCGCCTGGAATGCATTCAAATTGGTCCTTCCCCTGATTATGTTGTATGATGACTCCGCTCCAACGACCACGAACCTCGCCATCCTCACCTTCCTTGTCGTCCCTTGCCCCAAGGCAACAGATAGACTCACCTCTCCCATTGGCATCACCTCGCCTCCATTAAATCCATATAAGGCCGTGGTCACCGGCTTCAGCCCGAGATTAAGCTCCTTGTTTATCTGCACAAAACAATCGTAAAACATTACATCCACCGAACTCCCGGTATCAATGAACACCCTCTTCACATCAAAACCTACCACCTCCGCCGTAATCACCAATGCATCATTGTGAGGCAACACCATTCCCTCAATATCTTCTGCCCGAAAACTTATTTCCGGCGTTCGAGCCGTAATCCCCACTTCCTCTCTTTTCCTCTTCATCGCTCGAACATGCCCCTTCCTTGAATTGTTCGAGTCCCCATCCGTTGGGCCTCCTGAAATCATATAGATCGTCCCTTTCTTCACAGGACCGTGACCCTCCTGGCCTCCTCGATCTATACTCTCTCGCCTCCGTTTTTCTCTTGTACCTCCTCGATCACCTCTTCCTCCTCGTCATCGTCTCGATCACTCCGCTCCACTGAATCTTCTCGACACCTCCCTTTATCTTTCCCCTTCACCTTGTCCTCATACACAAATTCCTTGAGATACCTTGCCCGAATGAGGCGCTCAATCTCATCTTTGAGGTGTCTGCACTTCTCCGTCGTATGCCCGTAATCTCTATAGAAACGGCAATACTTCTTCGACCTAGACTGTGTCGGCCCCTCATGCCTCGATTTCGGCCACGTCAAGTCCTTGTCCTCTATCTTCTTCTCGATGGCCACCAGCACTTCTCCCATCTTTGCATTCAGCGGCGTAAAGTTATGGAACCGCTTCCCTCCAAACACTGGTCGATCCTTCCACCTATCTTCTCGTCCACGATCCATTCTGCCATGTCCCTCTCTTCTGGGCGATGTCCTCCTTGGCGACACCCTCCGAGGCGAGTTCGCCCTCCCCTTCTTCGGCTCCGGCTTAGCTAATTCCTCCAACTTAGCAAACTCCGCTTCCGTCTCCTCCAAGTTGATGTACTTCTTGCACCTCTTCAGCACATCGTCATACGTACGATCAGGGGTTTTGGCTAAGGATGTTCGACAAGGACCTGCTCGTAAACTCCTTATCAACCCCCCAGCCTTCACTTCGTCGGCGGCCATATGAATCTCCAAACAGGTTTGATTATATCGAGCTACATACTTGCGCAACGACTCTTTCTCCCCCTGCCTCATGGCCATCATCGTCAAATACGTCTTCTCCTGCGCCACAGCGCTCGCGTATTGGGTCATCAGCTGCTGGAACGATCCATGAGGGAGCTGCTGGAACCAATCGAGCGCGCCTCCTCTCAAGGTCGATAAGAATGCCCTGCAGCTAACAGAATCAGAATAACAATGTAACACAACCAAGTTCTCAAACGCCCTTACGTGCCTCGATGGGTCAGTAGTCCCATTGAACACCAAACTCATGTCCCTGAAATTCGCGGGTAATGGTGCAGCCAATATATCCCTCGAGAACGGGTGTCATCGAGCACGCCTCTCAGGTCGGCCATCCATCTTGGCTTGCATCTGCCTCACCTGCTCCGCGAGTCTCTCCACCTCCCGATCTCGCAGAGCTCCATCTCTTCCATAACTATACACATCCTCATCCACCATCGTCGGTCCAGCAGCCACTCGAGAAAGGCTTTGGGTGACTTGCTGGACCGCTTGTGCCGCCGCGTTCGCCACCATCTGCTGCATCTCTTGCCTGGTCATCGCCACCTGTTGCGCCGGGTGCTGCTCCTCCATACGCAGCGGCGGTACTCCCTGCGCCACCGCCGCTTGTTTCGGCGCCACGGTCAGATCTGGCTGTAGCGGTGTCAGGATCACCGCTCCTTGAGTAGTACGGGCCTCCTGAGCTCGGCTTGAGCCCACATCGGCCTCTGGTTGCACCGGCGTGACTCCTACATCTTGTGGGACCGGTGTCAGAGTCACTAGTGTAGGCATAGGTTCGGAGAATCCCGGAGGAGGGCCTGCTCCGAACGGCCTCGTCGTCGTCCACGCTTCATCGAACGACGCTTGCAAATCTCTCATAGGAATTCCGTCCGCCATAGCTACCAAGCTTCAGCAATCTCAACACACCATTTTTCGAACGAAAGTCCCACAGACGACGCCAAATGGTAACGCAAAACACTCCGACCGGCTTGAAATCGACTCGTCTTCCTCCTCCTCGCCGGTAGAATGCCGCGCACCTGCACAGAACTCTCACACCGGAGGGGTTTTCCGGTGAAGAGCCTCCGATGCTTAAGTCAGTGTATACTCTATTCAATTCTCCAAAGTATGTAATGGACAAATCGTAAGTCACAAGAAAAGACTCACTCCTATATATATAGGAGTGAGGTACCTACCCTAGGAACTGCCCGGATCTGGTGAGCTGTCCTGCCCGTACTGCCCGTCCGTACGCACACAGTATGTGTGTGTCAGAGGCATCAGAGGTGATTATCACCACTATTGCTCTGCACCAATGTATTCTCGCCACGTGTCCCTCTGAGCAGAGGGAGATTATTCTCTACGCATCCCGTTAGGATCTTCTAACACCGCCCACGCGCTTTCTCGCGTTCAAGCCACACTCTCCACTGCTTTTCACCTGTTGAGTGCTCCATCTGACCAAGTCCCCCGTCGCTAGGTCGATCCTCGACCAGTTCTGCTATTCTACTCGATCTTTTTCCCTTTTGGTCGATTATCCCTCGACCCATACAGTTTTCTCTACCTCGAGCTTGCCCGACCAATGTGGTAAACCGGTCTATTCTTTAGCTATATAATATCCCATATCAAAGTTAAACTGTAATTTACAATACAAAAATATGAAAAAATTGTATGTTATATTTATCTTTATAATTTATTAAAAAATAAACTAAATGTATTGTTAGGAAAGAATGGTAATATACCTTTTTAACATTTACTAATTTTTTTTTTAACATTTACTAATTTTTTTTAAAAAATATTTCTAATAAAAATAAATTTGAATAATTTTTATCACGAACTCTTTGAGAAAATTGCAAATTTGGTCCCAGAACTTTTATTGTTTTTCACATTTGGTCTCGGACTAAATGTTGACTGTTAAGTCATGACGGAGTGGGACCATTTTGGCAACGAAAATTCAAAAAGACCATAATTGATGTGTCTGGTACTAAATGTGGGAAACAGTAAAAGTTTTTGGACTAAATTTGTAATTTTCTCTACGGAAATTGGTCAAGAGGTGAGAAGATTAAAAAAAAGAGATTAAAAAAAAAAAAAAAAATTGAACATATTAGAATTAGTTGGTTTTTATCAGGTAAGTTGGTAACCATTGTACACACCACTAGAAGAAAAACATCAGTATTTTGCGATTTGACCATATTGTACTTGGTGAGAGGGATTTATTTAAAGATGAAAATTATATATTTATTGGAAATCATCTTTTGGTCACCATCTCGATCAGAGCTCAGAGGTGATCAGATAATTTGTAAATAGTTTAAAATTCGCCCGCAATTGTACTCACGCCTCGCATCTCTACCGAGCACTGAACGAACATCAAAATTATCATCTCACGAACCAAAAAATACGTTTGATTTAGGTGAGTAAACAAGTAGGATTATGTGGGTCAAATATTTTATTTCGGTGGAAGAAAGTGATGTTCATTTTTACAATTTGAAGAAAGATACGAAGACAACGTTTCTTCATGGTCGATGCACAGACAAAAGGATGAGATATGATGAGGTATACTTCAAATTAAATTAAATTTTATTTATTTTATATTTATATTATAATGTTAATTATATTATAGTAAGAACAATATTGATTTGTTTTATTAATATATATTTAAATTATTAATGTTTATTAGAATATAATACCACTTGTAAATTGTCCCACATCGTTTATGCAGAGGAAATATGACTAACTTATAAATCTAGTAGACTATTCCTCCGTTAAACCTATTGTACAATATTTAAATATACAAAAATGTACAAAGTAATATAGAAAGCATTTTGTGACAGTTTTTTTGCTTTGTAAATGTGGATAGAGGGGTAGCTAATAATATAAGTACGAAGAAATAACACCTCTCCATACAGCAAGCCAACTTGAATTAGTTTACTTTGACAGCAACACTGTCTAGTGCATCTGCAATGTTTTAGGCCTAATTTTGTCTATATGGAATGTAAATGAACCTAAATTTTAGATGACATGGACAAAAATAAATTAACAAAATTTACTCCAATGCAAAGAGACTAACTGATAAACTAGTTTATAGCTTATTTGTAGTTTTTTAGCTCGTAGCTTATGATTTATAGCGACTTATAGCTGAAAAACTAGCTTATGTGATAAAAGTGTTTGGTAAAATTAGCTAGCTGAAATAAAAAATTTAGCTTATTTGAAAAGCTACCTAAAGTAGCTTATGAGATAAGCTCAAACTTTTTAAAAAAGCTCGTCCTACCAAACGAAGCTTATTTGAATAGAGAGAGCTTATAAGCTAACCAAATAAGTTATAAGCTAGCTTATTTGGCTTACCAAACACAGCCTACCAGTTCGGTATCAGTTCTAAACCCATTAGGATTTGGTTTTGAATCCATTATGTCATGTCTTTTGCTCCCTCTGAACTAATTTTCTGGTTTCGCCCCTGGTTAGACTGAGTCTATTTTGAAACAAGGGTGGGGAGAGTAGAGTACACTGACTGTGTTAGAACACAGAAATTCTGTATTACGAAATTGTGTTGCAATTAACACAGAAAAACAAATTTAAAAGCTGAAGCGATATAAAAATTATATATCTTCGGGGAGCGTCCCACTACCCCTCAGAGCTCTTTCATTGATAAATCGGCCGTTTGCATCCCACAAAATATAGTTTGGACTTACTCGACTTGAACTCCTTCCTAGTCTAGCAAACATTATACCCGATCCTATCAACTACTTCTCTGGTCACGTCCCGTGGAATTTACACACTCGAACCTCTCGAGCAAACCCAACACTTTATAAGCACTCAAAAAGTGTTTGTAAAAAGAAAAAGAAACTAAACAAAATCAGTTCGTCAGCAAAGTAAGAACGTTGAAGTGCTGTGACGAACAAAATAAAAAGAATAAAAATCTCTCAAACACTCAATTGAATCTGATGAATGATGAACTCGATTATTGCAGCAGCCCCTTCAATTGATTGCTTGAGTAGGCTTATATACAATCTCTTTAAAGTAAGGAGTCTTCACAAAGTTCTTCCTTTTCCTTTTAGAAGTCAATTTCTTTCTTAATTGATTTCTTTCATATCTTGGACAAAATCCTTCATGTAAAGTAAGTTTCCTTGATGTAGAATTCGTGTATGTGATTTGGAGATCTTCAGAATTGAGCTTTCAATGGAAATCTTGTGTTCCCAGTCTGATGTAAAAACATAATTTTCTTAAAATAGTCGATCTTCCAAATTTTCAAAGATCTTGTGGTGAATCTTTCCAAATCCTCCTTAGATCTTCTAGATAACATCCAAAATTATTCTTACGTGAATAGCTCATCCTTTCATAGCTCTTGCCACATATTCCTTGTCCTAGAAGAGAGAGAAAACTAATTATGGCATAGAGTCGAGATTATTAATGCATGTGACGTATATGATAAGTGAATATATAAGATATATATTCTGTAATCCTTCTCCTAAAGTTTAAGACTCCATAATACACATTATAATAAATATATACCATATATTATTAATGATAAATATTAGGAACTTAATTAATTAACAAGTAAATTAAGAGAAAACTTTTCTTTAATTTATTTTACTTGCCTAACAAAAAAATCTTCTACGTTTTCAGACGACGTCAATCCTATTTTTACAGATTTATTTAGATAGTAAAAGAACAACGATTGGAAGCAACATGGTATAATTATTTCTACTAGTATTCGACCTGTGCATTTGCACAGATATAAATAAATTATTGTGAGTCTGTACATATAATGATTAATTATTTTTCTTTCACTTTTTTGCAGACCAAATTTACAATTAGAAGAGTTGGAATATTTTTTTTTTTAAATTGCGTTTATCTTATTGGATGTAATGTATATTTTGGTACGTCTTTTATTTGTGAATTATTTATTATTTATTTAGAAATTTCAAATATATTTTTTATTTTCAAAAAAAAAAATAAAATTAAATGTAACAACAATAATAACATCTAATCACATTATACGGTCAACACATTATATGGTCAACTTTTTGTAATTTTGAAGTGATGAGTATTAATTATTTAATGATTAAATGAAAGATTAAATACATCAAAATGTAACTGTTTTTTGAGGGAAAATTGTTAAATTGCCACATAGGTAAAATTAAATAGGTTTTATTAAATTCTATTAGCTAGTAATTATATATATATAGATTTAGTTTCGGAAAGAAGCATCATTACCAGCTTACCATGTAACAATTTCACAGTTCAAATTAAATACTTGTAAGTGTAATACATATCCTCTTTGTCGCTCTAATCGTTAATTATTAAATGTAGTCAATGCATCCTTTTTCTAATAAACATATATAATAATACTATAAAAATATTATGATTAATAAATTATGACTACCTAATAGTTATATCTACTAGTATTCGACTCTGTGCATTTGCACAGATATAAATAAAATTAAATATTATAAGTTATATTTATGTATATAATATAAAAATTATAAGTTATATAATTGTATTATATTTCAAACATATAGTATTATGAGTTATATTTATGTATATAATATTAAAATTATAAATTATATGATACTATCATATTTTAAAATTTGATCATTAGTTAAAATAAATAGTACACACGATTTGATTGTATACGAATCACTATATTGATTGCATAAAATGTAATAAATATATACTTTTTATAATTTTGAGTGATTATGAACAATTAATTAGCTGAAAAATATTACATTTATTATAGCAATTATTTATGTGATTTTAAGAAATTTTACTATGACATAAAAATAATTAATGTATTAATAAACAACTGCTTCATCATATAAAAAAATATTGATTTTAGTGTAAAATATAATTTTATGTAACTTTCATATATTATTTAGTATCTTACTCCCGATCCCCAATTTCTTCCCTTCTCATCTCCGATCCCTAATCCGCAAAATTGTTGCCTTCCTCTCGGCATTCCGCCGTGCCGGTAGCCGTACCCTCGCCGCCCGGCCCTTCCTGATGCCGCGACCCTTCTCGCCGTGGGTGCTGGTAGATAAAGAGGTCGCCAAATTTATTTGTGCTTTTCCGGCAACTGGATTTGGGTTCACGATCTCCGGCCTACTCGGTGCAGTGGCGGGTCCAAGGGTCGCGGTGTGACGGATTAGGGTTGGGTTCGGCTCTGGCTGTTCGTCATCTTGGGTCTGAGAGTCGTTGACCTCTACGGTGGCCTCTCTCCGCGCTCTCCCTCGAAGGCTCGGATGGATTTTTGTTCGTCTTGTGGGTCGCCGAGGTGAGGTCTGCCATTGTGCAATGTCCTTTCTCGCCGGCGGAATGGTGGTTGTAGGCGGCGTTCTTTTAGTCGATTACTGGTCGGAATTGACTTCGCCAGTATCGATTAAGATTTTGTCTCCTATTCTTGCTGTTGTTGTCTCGGTTTTCTTATGCCTGCAATTGGCGGTTTGCGGTGCTTCCTCTGGCTTCTCCGATCGTAGACAAGGCCCTGTGGCTGCGGCTCAAAGTGGGGAGGCAGAGGTTGGTGTGTGCGTACGGGGTTGGGTTCGTTGGTGGTTTTGGCGTCTTGTGGCCTTAGGATGGTGGGGCTGGGGCTGGAGCATCGAATTAGCTCCTATCCCTCTGAATCATTGGGTTCGGGGGTGCTCACTGTTCTTCCGGAGTCCACTAGTGGTGTTAGGGGGCTCGGTTTGGCGGTGTGGGAAGCATTCTTGGTGTTTTTTGGCTTTGGGAGAATTGACTTCGGGTGGGATTCGTGGTAGGAGTTTCGATTCATCTAGGCAGTTTGGCAGTGGAAGGGTCGATTTTCTCTGGCTGTGGATCCCTCTAGGTTGATTTGGTGGTTGCTAGTGTGGTTAGGTTTTCGCTGAAGAGGGAGGGCTTGTGTGTTGTCTTATTGTATTTTTAGTGTCCTTTGTATGTTTCGTCGAGTCTGTGTCTGGTGTGTTTGTTCTTTTGTTTCTGTTTGGGAGATGAATTCAGGCTAGGCAGTGTGCAGTGGCTCTGATGTTCATTTTCCTTTTTTCCTTTTTCGTTTGGTTGAGTTCTCTAGGCCGCCATGTGCGTGTCCTCTCAGTTTGCTTTTCTGTTGTTTTTTAGGAGTGTTTTTGGTTTGGGCTGTTGGCCCCTGTCTCATTACCCTGTTGGGGCCGTAGATATTACCCCGTTGGGGCCTTGTAATTTGTTACCTTTTGCACTTTTGTGCTCTTTTATATTACCTCTATCGTTTCGAAAAAAAAATATATATATTATTTAGTATAAAATATAATTACTAATTTTAATATTAACTATTATATTATTCAATAAAAAATATAATTATTAATCAATTAACATAAAATATAATGGTTTTTGTCTTAATTAACCCAAAAAAATGTAATGAAATATTTTCTTATTAATGAGATTGGGTGTATTAATGCCACATAAATAAAATTTATTAGGTTTTCTTTATTAGGTTTTATTAATGATTTGCCACATAGGTAAAATTTATTAGGTTTTATTTATTAGGTAAAATTTATTGCTTAGCTAGTAATTATATATATAGATTATTTATAATTATCATTATTTCATACATTGAATATAGATTTTGCAACCTTACTTATATTTTATTTTTATATCATTATTGTTAGAAATCTTTTTCTTGGACAACATATATAATTTAATATGTATAGTTGTTATAAATAATTCGGTCTACTAAATTATTTATACAAAAATACCAAATTAATATGGACTTAAAATTATAGATACCGTTATGAAATTTATTATTTGTTAAGGGACCAAACTAAAAAAGATAAATTAATTCTCTAGTTATGACCACAAACAAACAAGAGATTATTTTTTGAATATATTTTTTCTCCCTTTAAAAGCACTTCACACTACAAAACGAAAAGCAACAAGAAAATATATCTGCTCAATGATTTCGATAATTTGAAAGACCGTACTGAAGAACAAATGACTGAATAATTGTCATAAAATAATTTCATAATTTGAGGTATATATATTTCCGCCTTCAACTGTTGATTCTTAATTGTTTGAATGGAATGGTTTTGGAATTGCAATTATTTGCGTAGGATTTAATGAAACAATTCTCCGAACTTCGAGTAAGTTTCATTATAGAGGATTCAAATCCAACTATCCAACGACTAATAACATCATATGTTTTTTTTTTTTTTTTTTTTTTATTGATAAAATAAATTTTATAGATCAAAATTGATGTTATATCGACCGCCACATGGCATACGAAAGCAAAGTGAGCGGCCACATTTATTTCATATATTAACGTGTGCATACAAATAATAAATCGCCAAAATGTTATTGTAGTTTTCTTGACCAAGTAAACTCGACAGTACCCTGCTTAATTTATATATATCTAAAAAGGTTGAGGTAAAAATCCTTTTTTAGAAACCTAAAAATAATTGAGTTGACTTTTGACTTTCTATTTATGTATTCTACTTTAAAATCGGAAGAAAAATCGTGAAAAGGCAGTGGATATTTCGTTAATTTAGCATGAAATTTGCGTTAATTAAGCAAATGGATATTCTCCTTAATAATAGTGATATTTCCGTTAATTAAGCATGTGAAATCCATTGCAAAAATCATGGGACTTACTATCTATCCAAATACAATCCATAACTATCTTATCACTTTTGGTTAATAAAAAATATGTGAAATTGATTGTCCGTTGCAAAAATCATGGGACTTACTATCTATCCAAATACAATCCATAATTATCTTATCACTTTTGGTTAATAAAAAATTGTATAAAAGGATATTCACTACCACCATTACAACTCATCATTCACGAGTTCAGAGAAAAAAAAATACAGAGAATAATGCTTCCACCATATACAATATAATGCTTCCAGGCTGGGGTACACTTGATTCCGTTAACAAAAAAAACAAACTTTTTTTTGCGTCTGAGAGCACCCCGCATTATTGAAACCCATCACGAACGGGAGAGCTGTAACGCATTCCATATACTTTTTCATGATGAACAGATAATATTTACCTTTGTTATTTCAATTTTATATAATTTAGAAAATTATTTTAATTAATATTTATAAATTTGTATCGTATGGTGCTTTTTTAAATGCATAATACGTTATCCGAATATGAGAGCAACAAACTTTATATAAACTGAGAGCAGTCTAATTTTTGTAAAATATGTAAACTTTAAACGTGTTTTTATATATAAAATTGTATATACTTTTAAACATGTTAGTTGGGTAAACTTTAAGGATATATATATGTGTGTGTATGCTAACTTTAAGTATATATATTTTTCTTTTAAAATAGTCTAGACAGAATTGAGGTAATTTCACATTTTTCGATAATAATATAAAATATTTTAATACTTTCACATATGTTATATAATAGTCTACGTATTCTTAATGTCTTTTGGTTGTAACATTGTTAACACATATAATATTAGATACTTTTAAACATATTTAGATAATTTGTTTACTCATTCTTTAATATCTATGTGCATAAAAAGAGAATAAGATTTATAAAAGATTTTCCGGCAATATACTAAATCTTAGATAAAAAATCTCATTTTATTTGTTATATAATATTTCGAGTTGCATTAATTTTGATTTGTATGTGTAAACTTGATAAATTAAGCGTATGAAAAAGAGCGTACGAATTACTGTAAGGATTTAAAAAATAAAAAATAAATCTAATTTTTTAATATTTTCTACTAACTTCTAAACGAATTTCATAATTTTCCCACATCATGTCAATATTAATTTTATATATACTAGGTAAAAGGTAAATCATTATCTCAATATTTATTCTATATATTCTAAGTAAATCTTCTCATCTATCTCAACGGTCCGCAGGTAGTATTTCATACTTTTTTATTCATAATCAAATATATCAAAACTTCACAAATTTTACTTCACAAAAAAGTGTTCAATAATTTATATTTTTTTCCCTTCTTCGCAATCCATTTATTTTTGTTACATATATATAAATTATATTATTTTTAATATTTCACACGTTAAACATTTCAAGAAAATATACCATCTCGTACATCGCACGGGATACGCGCTAGTTAAATGTTAAGACATAACTTAGTAAATGTTGGGTCCATTTATAGTAAAAAGATTATATTTATATAACTAGTGCAAAACCCGTGCGTTGCACGGAATGTAAAATTTTGGAGAATAATAAATATGGCATGAATTAGGATCGAAATAATTTTAATACGTAGGAACATTATTACAAAAAAAAGGATTGTTTCGTCACGAAACAATCATATATTATTAAAAATCTCCTTGTACACAATATTATGAGTTTGGTTATTGGGTAACTCCTCATTATCACAAATTAATATCTTCAACCCTCTTCTAGTAGTTACACGTGAAACAGCAACATATAATTGGCCGTGACTAAAAACCGGTTTCTTCAGGAATAGACCAACATGCGATAAAGACTGTCCTTGGCTCTTGTTTATGGTCATAGCATACGATATCACAAGTGGAAACTGTCGCCGCTGGAACTTAAATGGAATCCTAGTATCAGATGGAGTAATATTCATTCTAGGAATCAACACATTCTCTCCAGCGTGATCTCCCGTCAATATCTTGCATTCGAGAACATGAGTAGAGAGTTTAGTCACAACCAATCGCGTCCCATTGCACAGTCCCATAGAATGGTCCATATTGCGCAACAACATTACTGGAGTTCCTACCTTCAGGTGCAACTTATGATTGGGAGTTCCAGAACACTTGATGCTATTCAGGAATTCTGGCGTGTGGAGATCTGCCAAGAAATCATTACCAGCATCCGACTTAGAAGTACTGTCCGAGCTCAAGTACGTACGACCTTCAGAAGAATTCATATCGGACATGTATTGATTGATTGACTCAACAACTTCCAATGTGGGAGCTAATATAGCTCTATCCTTCAAATAACTCGGATCGTTAGTTGCATTCTTGAACATTGGATAGGTACTTTCTACAATCGTAGCAATTGGATCATCAGATGGATCCAGTCTTATATCATCTGGAATTTCGATCGCGGCACAACCATCATTTGATCCTCCTATAGTACCATCTCCAATACTCGCAATCCAATCCGCAAATGTAGCCACCTCGTCACGCTCATCCGAATCGAAAATGCTCTGAAGACGTGTTTTTCGTAAGCCGGAGCACAGTACAGTCCCTCCAAATGCTGGATGCATTAATAGAGGCATTGACAATGTCCTGGCGACTCCCCTTTGGAATGATTGGAAGGATCTGTCGAAAATCTCCACCAAAGACAATCGGCTTGCCTCTGAACGGCTTGGATTTATTCGAAGGGTCTAGTACTCCCATTATACCCTGCAGTGATGTTTGAACTGCCTCAAAGCAATGTTTGTGCATCATCGGCGCCTCGTCCCATATGATTAGAGAGCATTTCATTATAAGCTCCGCAAGAGGACTTGCCTGATTAATATCACAAGAAGAATTTTCATGAAGACTAATGGGTATTCGAAATCGAGAATGTGCAGTTCTTCCGCCAGGTAACAAAAGCGATGCAATTCCACTCGATGCCACATTTAAAACGATTTGACACGACCGCAATGCCGCAGACAAAGTTCTCCACAAGTATGTCTTTCCAGTACCTCCATAACCGTATACAAAAAATACTCCACCAGCACCGGAATCAACAGCGGTCATAATTCTTGAATAAACTCCTTTCTGTTCATCGGTCATTCTCCCAAGAAGTGCTTCGTGTTCCACAGCAAGCGCGCTACGATCATAATTAAGTTCATCCAATAGAAGGCGGTTTGAAGTGTTATGCATACTACCACTGTCCGGATATGGCATGGATGAATATTCACGAAGACTTGAGCCGCGAATTCGCATAAGAGTCTCAATTTCAGCAAGGGTGAGATTCTTTATAGCATCTTCACTGAGCCGCAAATCTGGAAGTCAAAAATTCAATTCAATAATTTAGAGAAGCAATGGTTACACAATGTAATAATTGATAGTTTGTATTTGTTTTTTAAACCTAAAAAATAACCTATATAGATTAATGATATAAAAAGCACATTTACCATCGTTATTGAACAATCGTCGTTGTCTGTATAGAATGTCGTCAGATAATAACATCCAACATTGTTGCCATACGTCATCAGGTCTACTCAAAGAGCCAGAAATCAACAATGACGCAAACATACGCCTAAGAGACTCTGCAGATGCCCAATGACTTGCTTCGGTTATACCGTCTATATACTCTTTGTCATCATCTAACAATCCATGTTCGTAGCAGGCATCTCTATAATTTTGATACTGGACTTCGCCTACTTTCATGTAGTCCTCGTGGCATGTAGTACCGCGAACAACATTTAACAAACACCTCAAATAGTAATTATCACCACAACCAGGATTCACGTGGTGTAGACGGGCAATTGTTCCATCTTTTATTCGTGGAGTCCACTCTCTAATTTTTGGGTTCCAAACAAATTTCGACGTTGACTCCACATAAGTTAGCTCCCTGGCCGCTGGGTACTTCTTATTCGCCTCAAACCAAGCTAGAAATTGGCTCTCGTTCACTGTTGGTTTATTCAAAACATCCTCCAAATCATCATCATCTTCAAAAATTATGTTCTGCTGATCTTTAAGATGAAAGCTTAAACGCTGTACTGCCGGCCTCTTATACTGCAGCTCAAAACCTAACAATCTCCAAGCAGCCTCGCAAGAAGACACATAACGACAATCATAGTACATGTTGATCTCATCTACTGGCTTTTCAACATCTCCATCAGCAGAAGTTTGATAGAATGACGCAGTCACACGATCATTTCCTTTGTTAACATACTTGAATAAGTACTTTATGGATCGTGATTGATTGCACCACTCAACGTTAACATGCGCGCCATATTTCATGAGCAAACGACGATTATGGGGCACAACATAACCATTATTGAGGAATACACCATTCTTCTCAATATATTTACCATCTTCTCGACGCCTGTACCGTGGATACCCATCCTCATCCACACTGGTGGCATCGACAAATTTTTTTGGAAATCGTTTGCTGCATTTGCCGTTTACCATGCACGGTGAGTTTTTTCTTGCAGCACCACACGGTCCGTGCATCATATGTTCCTTGACCGCTTGATAATACATAGGATCGGACGTCTCATCCGGTATCTCAGCAGATATTATCCTATCAATGTCAGACGGGTCGGGAAACTTATGGTCCTTGTCAAAGAAAAGCAGTATGTGAGCATGTGGAAGTCCACGCTTCTGGAATTCAATGGTGTAGACAACTGAAAAAAATAAACAATAGAAATTGATAAATATGGTTACTAAATAATCGTATTGGAATATTTTTTTAATAAAGAAAAAATTATCTATAATTGTATACAAATTAAATTAAAATTAAAATTTAAAGTAAGTGTTTGACCTGCAGTAACCTTCCCAAAGATTTGTTTCTCACGAAAATCCTTTATCATTCGCTTAAGTTTTGCCCTAAATACCCTGCAAACGATATCTGGTCGATCCTCAGGACGCAATTTCCTTGGCTCAAGAAAACGAATAATCTCCGGCCAGTTTGGATTGCAGGTAAATGTGACAAACAAATCAGGATATCCTGCCCACCTACAAATTGCCATTGCATCCTGGTAATTTTGAATCATATTCCTAGGACCACCAATAAATGTAGAAGGCAGAATAATACGCTTTCCTCGAGAGCTGGGATCGGTATCACCACGCAGCACAGCATCAGCCAGACCTTTATACATCTCACAACGAAGCTTTTTCTGATTAAAGCGAATATATCGCAATCTTGATGCTTCAACCATTGTATAAGCGTCAACTACAAATTGTTGAAATAGTCTTCTAGATGAAAGAATTGTTCGTGGCTCAAAATCCCTATCATGCATTCGATATGCAAAAAATTCCCTACAACTAACGTGTTTTCTACCATCTTCAGTCTCCACTTTAAGAGCAGAAAATGGAATATCTTCCCTATAGCCATCCTCTCCATAAGGCAATAACAGTGGATATTGTAAAGCCAGATACGAAGCATTTAGTTCGTTTATACGTTGCAGACGACCACTCTTCGATTCAACTAAAATGTCCCTTTCACCTAGAGACTGATCAAAATCACCAACAATCAACGCAGCAACTTCAGAGCTTGCGGGTAAATTATAACGTCTGGCGTCATTGTATCTCTTTCCTATTAGACGGATTCTGACTTCATCTTGACCATGATTTTTTATTCTGTCTCGAGCCATACGAAATGACTTAACCAGCTCGTTATGGTCGTCTAACATTTCCTTCAACCCAATGACTATATCCTCGTGCAAGTTGTTGTCACCATCTCTTTGCCTTGAAAGAAAGAAAATTAAATAAATTGATACAATGAATAAAAGTAGGTCTTACCATTGATATATTGAATATTTAAAGTAAAAAATACAAACCTCACAGCATTGATTCTATTTGAAATCTCGTTTTCGGTATCATATATGTACAATTGTGCGAATTTTGGATTTGACCCTTTTGAAGGAAGCAAACTACCCATAAGATGATAGTTTTGGCCATGCAAGGAAAACACAGGTGGTCCAGTACCCCTATTAATAGATCCATCAACCTTTCCACCAAATGATGTAAAGGCAAACATGCTATTATATGATCTGATGTTCTCTTGAAAATGTTTGCTTGTACGGCTATCTCCAAATAACATTTCATTCAGAAAACTGGGCGGATCTTTCAGGATCGGGAGTTCAACAATCCCATTTTGGCAACAACCACTATAATCTGGTATTCCTCTAATTTTCTGAGTTTTTTTCTTTTCAACTACCCAAAAAAGTGCTCCACAATATTGACAATTCAATATCGGATCACCAATATCCGAATATTCTGCAGAAAAAATAATTCAAAAAAAATTATAGTGAATCAAGAAACCCGTGATTGAAATTTATTTATATAATTGAATATAGTAATAGTAAATGACAAAGAAAAAACAACCTTTATTTCTTGAAGTTGATCCTTGATTTTTCCTAGGTCGACCACGTTTTGGTAACACGGGTTTCGGTTGAACATCTTCATCCTGTGTAAGATCAACAACAACATTTGTGCTCGTACTACGTAGAGTATTTGTATCCTTCCGTTTTCTCGTTACTCGTGATGGTGCATCTGGGTCTATAAAATATTTATTTATATTATCATTAGATTTAAAACAATTTCATGATGATTTTTGAATAAAATAAATAAATTTAGGACAATAAAAAAATTACAATGAAGTATGATCATTACATGCATGTAGAGCACCAGTAGTATTATTAATACATCTTGACTGTTGAACAGACGTTTCAGGAATAGTTCTTAATTCAGGTTCATCGTCACTGCTGAGATCAATTATAACCATTTCTTCCCTACCACTCGTTTTTGCAGAAAGTTTTGGGTTATGTTGAGCAGTCAAGTTCGACATCGGACCATACGATGATTGTATATTATCTGTAAGTTGAAATGAAAAAACAAAAATATCAATAATCTATAATTTAACGAAATTAATTATTTAGATACAATAACCCTACATGGCATTTGAAACTTACTCCAAATGCTTGAATACAAATTTCTCGAAGGCGTACGCGAGTCGGTAGTTCCCAAAACTACAACCAAAAATTAGATTAGTTTTATGAATCAACTATTAATATATAAGATAAATGTATTGAATGAATTAAATAATAAAGTATTACCATTTGTGATATCAGATAATGGCATCCTTTGTGAAGGCTGGTAGATACTACGGGCATTTTGACGTTTATTTTGTGAATCACGCATATATGGAAGGTGATTATACATTCTCTTTTCTGAAGCATAAAAACAGCAAAATAAAGTTTAAGTATATTTACATTTACATATCAATTGAAACAAATAAACATAATTATCTTGAATTTTAAAAATATACAATTGTGCAACAAACAGTAAAATAATAAAAACAATTAATATATTACACACATATAAAATATATAAAATATAAAATAAAAACATATATAAGGTTGATATTAAATAATTTTATCTTTTATGTATAATATAATAATGTTTTTAAAATAATAACAATATGTGTTAACAATTGTTTAAGTTTTAATATTAATGATATTTAATAAGTTTAATAAGTTATATAATATAATAATTGGACTTTAATATACAAAATATTGTGACATATCTATGTGGGCTACTAATTTAAATTTAAACCTTGTCCAAAAAATTATAAAGTGGGCTTTCAAACATTAAGTGATTAAAAAAGATCTTGGGCCGACGAAATGTTTATTATGTCCGGCCCAACACATATTAACTCTCAATATGGGCTCGTAATTTAAATTTAAACCCTGTCCAAAAAATAGTAAACTGGGCTTTAAAAATTCAGTAATTAGAACAAAACGTTGGGCCGATCAAGTGAAATGGATTTTCGGCCCAACACATGGATTAACTAAAACATTATGTGTTAGAGTAGGGTACCCAGCGTTCCAATCGGATTGGACGTATTCTACTTGTAAATACAATCTATTGGAATTATATTAATTAAAAGGCATTACTTTATCTTAAGAGTAAGCATTTATCTTATATTTGCACTTAAGATAAAATCCCTAGATCACTTATGGTTATAAGGTATGGTTGCGCATAGAGATGGTGATCATGGAACATACCTTGAAAGCCGTGATCTTAAATACAGTTCCAAGTCGATGGATGTTTCGAGATGGGATATCGAATAATCCATAAAAGACTTGCACATAGTTTGTACGCTTGTTGGACAAGAATGTTGCATTCCATCAACATTAGCGTGTGACGCAAATACATTTATGTGGGTGCTTGTTAGAGAACAAGTTCACTGAACATGACCGTATGAAAATTCTTAATGAAGAATTATTTTAGTTAATAATCTGTCGAATAAGAATTTTCATGTTACAATAGTACATGACTAATCCTTAGACTTGAGGCACAATGGTAACTTTGTGCATATTACATTCTACTTTGATTTATCCTTTTGGTAGCTAGCACTATCGTATAAAGGGATATTTTGGGTATTATGTTAATATGTATGGAAGTTTGTTAGTGGCCAATAAAGGATTCGACACTTATGAAGATAAGTGAATTTCCTATGTGTTTCATAGTTATTAATCCAAAGTCCTTGGCCAAGGCAGAGATGAATAGAGATTCATAAACGGGTTAATACACTTTGAAATAGAATCATAGTATTAAGTCAATTTGGGTTTCGACAAAATCATACCCAAGACTTAATCGGGAAATTAGATGTCGAAAGGATTCTACATGTATGGACTTGTAATTGAAATAGGTTTACTCGCTATTCACTTAATACTAGATTCATACTGCTTGCTAGATGTTACTATGATATGTGGGTTCTAGAATTAAAGGGTTAATTCAAGAATAAGAGTTAATATGATTAACTCAAATTACAAAGTGTTGTAAACCCACTACTAGTATTAAGGTGAACCTAAAAGGTCACACCTATTATGAACAAAGGTGAAAAAATGTATTTCTAAAGAGTTAGAATTAATTGACAATATCTAATTTGATTAGATATCAATTAAAGGAATAAATTAATCAATAAGATTGATTAATTACATTTTGGATATTACTTTAGTAATTAAGGTAATTACTAAATTAATAAAGTTGAATTTTAAAATAGGATTTTAAAATTCAAATCCAAAATTATAATAATATGATTATTATAATATGGATAAAATTGGGAAATGAATATAATAATAAAGTCTTAAGAAAGATTCTTAAGATTTATTATTATATTATCTTTAAATATGATTTAAAGATTAAGATAATAAATATGATTATAATAAAATGGTTGTTGATGGTTGTTTGAACCACTTAACATATCTTATTATTTTCAAAGTCAAAAGTTAGTAAATACTATTTAAATAAAATTTGATTTTATTTAAATATTACTAAAGGTTGATTATTTTATGCTAAAATGTTTAGTATAAATATGTGCAAAATGGTTTTGCATTTAGAGAGGATTTTTTGATCCTAAAATTTCTAAGTGTTAGAAAGAAGAAGAAAGTGTTCTTCATAAAATTCAAGAAAGAGTTCTTGAAAATTTCCCAAATAAAATTCATAAATATTCCTATACAAGAAAACCGAGTCTTTTCTACTAGCGAAGGAAAGTCGTCGGAACCGGGTTTCATAGGGTGGATACATTTAGAGGGAAGACACTTGGATTCCTCTAGCGAGTAACATCAAGCAGTTGAAGTTACAACCGGGAACCGATTCCCACAATCCACTTCTTTGATTGAAGGAGTTCAAGATACTCGGTAAATAATTTTACTGTTATTTACTTTATAGTAACAAATCAAAATTTGTATATGATGCATGTTTTAAAGATAACGATCTGTTAATTCGCTATTAGTATGTACGGGTATAGTATTTATACGATAAATACTTAATTTAAAAATTTTAAATTCCGCTGCGTACAGCCCGTACGGTACTGGCGAACCCAACAGTGGTATCAGAGCCACGGTTATCATCTTTAAAACAGATTTTGATTTGTTAATGTTTATGAGATAAACATAATAATTAAATGTTTATGAGATAAACATATTAATTATTAAAATAAAAATTTGATTTTTCCCACACGAGTCGTGTGAATGGGTCACACGAGTCGTGTGGGGCCACACGAGTCGTGTGAGGAGTCACACGGGTCGTGTGGTTCATCAAAATGATCAATTTCGTATGAAAGCAGGTCCACACGAGTCGTGTGAGTAGTCACACGAGTCGTGTGACATATCAAAAGGGTTTGATGTTGCTTTCGGGTTTTTCACACGAGTCGTGTGATGTTTTTGACACGAGTCGTGTGGCATCACACGAGTCGTGTGACCAGTCGTGTGACCCGGTCGTGTGACTAAAACAATTTTTTTTTATGCTTTAATTCATGTGATGAATGTTTTTAGCATATTAAGGGATGATCATGAGCCATTTATTCAATATTTGCATTTTATTCAATATGATTGAATGAATGAATGGATGATTAATTATGTTTTTCAATATGATTGAAGAAATGTAATTTATCGAGACCTGCGAGTCTCTTGAGATAAAATTTGTAAAATTTTAAATGTTGTATCGTTAGAGATTAGATCTAGGTGGAGACCGTTCGATGCAAAAGGCCCACGCTTGTGTGGGTAATTTTACAAGTTGTAATCTCGAAGGCCTGTGCTTGTACGGGTAGATAGAATAAATGTAATAGAAGTAGTTCTATTATTTATTTTATCACGTACATAGGCATAGATCCATTTTGGCTCGAATGGATCGAATAGGCAAGGACATGATCATCCCACCGTATGCATGCATTAGATGTATGTTAGGTTTATTTACGCTTTCGTTTCATTAGATGATTGAAACCGGTAAATAAACGTAAAGATGGTAAATGATGAGATCAAGGAACCCTAAAGAATTAATAGGATTAATTCATATCATATCAATAATGGATAAAAATAAGCTGGGACTTATTAATCCAGGCCTTCCATCAAAAGTAGACGACATGAGATGCTACGATGCTTTATCACCGACCATGAGTCGTGGGGTGATTCTGTGTCGAAAGCTGTGAACTCTACTAAGTATATAGATACTCGTGAGACGGATTCCTCTTTGTGTTGACCATGAGTCATGGGACACTCTGGTGGGCCGTTATCATGAAAGTTTTGATGGGTTTGATTTGACACCGAGTAATATATACGGTCATAAAATTGAGGTATATAAGGAAAGGTGAGGCAAAACATCTTGAAGGTTGTATAGAGATACAATTGTCAAAAAGTTGACTACCGATAAAATTGTTTCATGGTGGCATCATAAAATTGGGACATGAAATATTTTTATTGGACTTCAAGCCCACTATGAAAATTAGATTTTCATAATTAAAAGGGGTTTTAATTAAATTAGTGGGAGACATTTAATATTTAAAGACCTAATATTAAATGAATATGAATTCCATAGTCTAATTATTTTCTGCTTCGTCTGTTGTTTTTTGTAGATTGTCTACTAAAATGGCTAAAAATCCAATCGCTAGTATCCTTGAACAAAACAAATTAACTGGACCCAACTTTAACGATTGGCTAAGGAACCTAAAAATTGTTCTTCAGTCTGAGAAAAGGGCATATGTACTGGACAGAGCCCCTCCTCCTCCACCGGAGGATCAGACTGCTGAAGAGTATGGAGCATACTTGCGTCATGTTGATGACAATCTCCAAGCTCGGTGCTACATGTTAGCATCAATGTCAAATGAGTTACAGAGACAGAATGAATTATTAGATAATGCTTCTGAAATCCTACTTCACCTGCAAGAGTTGTATGGTGATAGGACGCGGCAAATTAGATATCAAACATCTAAGGAGCTTTTCAGGTGTCGTATGACTGAGGGCTCTTCAGTTCATGATCATGGGCTGAAGATGATAGTTCTCATTGAAAGGCTTTCATCCCTTGGAGTCATTATGGATAATGAACTCTATGTGGATTTGTTGCTGCAATCTCTGCCATCGTCATTTGATAGCTTTGTCGTTAACTTTAACATGCACCAAATGGAGACTTCTCTCCATGAGTTGGTGGGTATGTTAAAGACGGCTGAATCCACAATTAAAAAGGATAAGCCAGTGCTTCTAGTTGGATCCACTTCCAAAGCGAAGACTTTTCAGTCTAAAAAAAGGAAGGGGAAGGGAAAGGTTCCCAATAAACCCAACAAGAAGGCAAATAATGACAAGGGGAAGAACAAAGAAAAGGTTAATCCTCAGTCGAATCAAGAATGTTATCATTGTGGTAAAACTGGGCATTGGAAGAGGAACTGCAAGGAGTATCTTGCAAACCTGAAAAGTTCAGGTATTTATTTTGTTGAAGTTAACTTATCAGTTAACGATTCTTCTTGGGTATTAGATACCGGCTGTGGCTCACATATTTGCAATGATTTGCAGATGATGGCAAGAAGTAATAAGCTAGAAAGAGAAGAAACAATCCTAAGGATGGGCAATGGAGCAAGAGTTGCTGCCAAAGCTATTGGGACTGTTTATCTGGCTTTAAATAATGGTGTAAAAATTTGTCTTACAAATTGTTTGTATGTTCCGGATGTTATAAGAAACATAATTTCTATTCCAGAATTGGATAGAGAGGGTTTTAAGTTCGTCATTGAAAATGGAAAGTGTTCTATTTTCAAAGACACAACTTTTATATATTCCGGAAGTTTGACAAATGGGTTGTATACCATTACACCACAAAGTCCCATC
>BKCP01004350.1:566618-586390 GCA_008636005.1 Striga asiatica | reverse complement strand
AAAAAAATGTCAGGGGCAAAATTGTCTAAGGGGGGCAGTATGTAGTAATAGGGAGGGCGGTGAATAGTAAATGAGAAAAAATTTCAGCAAAATTCCCCAAAATATGCATTTGCATCATAGGGAGACGAAAAGAATTGGTATAGATTCTGTAGATCGATTGCCATGACAAAATAAATAAATAAATAAATAAAATTAGCGGACATTCTTACTACTTAACTAGTATGAGTCTCCCATGTAATATTTGGACTTTGTACCATTTGGTTCTTTTGTATTATGAGAATTTCTATCATTCCGTTAAAAAAAAAAAACTAGTATGAGTCTCCGCACGGGTAAGAGATATTCATTAATGTTTATAAATTATAAATTCTTATTAAATTATATTTATAAATTTAAATTATGGAATCAATATATGTAATACAATTTACCTATATTAACTTATTGAAAATGTTATATAAAGTTTAAATTGTGCAAAATTACATAAAAATGTCTATTTAAAATTAGTACACAACCCGTCTAGTGCACATAACTGATAAGAAATTACATTATATTTGTTTCAAAATAAGTGTCATTTCAAAGTTTTTATTAAGAAATTCGATTTGACTATAACATAATTCCATAAAAAAGTTATTTTGGTAAACTTTTATCATATATTTAACAACCTACGTGAAAATAAGTATAATAAAATTTATATTCTTTCATTACTTAAAATAAATTTATTTTTATATAAACTATTCAAATAAAAAAAATTAAGTAGTTGAGTAATTTATTAAACTATAAATAATTGACTATTTCGTTTACGTCCAAGTTAATATTGACCCGTAAGTTATTGAGTAATTTATTAAACTATAAATAATTGACTATTTCGTTTATGTCCAAATTAAAATTCACCTGTAAGTTATGAATACTTATTTTTTTATTTTTAATTTTAAATAAAGATCTTTTTATATCTTTCAATATATTACATACTAAATTTAAACCATGCAACTAACAAAGGTAATAGTCGCAAGTTTTGTCAATATATTATATTCCAAATCTAAATCATGCAACTAATAAAGGTAATAGCCGCAATATTTGACCAAAATGATTAATTACATTAATTTAGGCGGGATTTTTTAAATTTTGGCTAAAAAAATTACCAAATTTAATAAATTTGAATTTTTAGGCGGGAAATCAAATGTTTTATTTTTTTTACTGATTTTTAGTTACTATTTCAAGTAAATATCATTGCCTCTTTATATATTAATAGATATTTTCTACTTTTAAGTTTCGTCTAATTTAGTTTGAATTTTTCATTCAGTCGACATTGATACGATTTATACCATGTTGAACATCATTCGCAACACGTTATTACTTATGTGTTGCGTAAATCTCCTTTATATATAAGCCTAAATGACAATTTTGCATTCCTTTTTTTTTTTTATACCAAATAGTTTAAGTTTGAATTGTCATAAATACACATATTTACTATATATATATATATACATATAAACTATTCCATACAAATCTCTTTATTATCGTCTTTCTATAATGTTCATAGTATTTCACTTTCCAAAATTTTTTTTTTGTCCATATTATTCTCATGTGTTTTAAATAAAAATTTCATAATACAACATTAGTTTTCAAATTTTAAAATCATAGTATTTGTTCACTTAGTTCTGTATTATAAATTGTTATATATTGTTCCTTATTTATTTTTTTCCAACTTCAACAAAATATATAAATATTTTTTATTTCAACTTTTGTTGTCCCGTTTAATATTTTTTCAAATACCTTATACCCGTGTGGGTATCGTGCTAATACTTTAATGCCATGATTGGTATAATGGAATGGAATATGGTAGGAATGAAATGAGTTGAATAATGGAATTTATGAGAAAGGAATGAAACAAGTTTTGTCATTGATGCGTTTGGTATGCAGAATGAATAAGAACTGAATGGAATGACATTATCATTCTTTATTACCATTTATCACTATTTTATAGAAAAAAAATAATATTTATATTAATGTTATTTTTTTATTTAGGATAATAATAAAATTATTTTATTTCTTAAAAAAATATACTATATTTTAATAAATAAATTTATGTATTGTTACGCTCATATATATTATATAATAGATTATTGAATTGCGTATTCATATACATATTAACTAATACAAATATATGTTGTCGAATATAATTTTTTATATTATAATTCAATTTATTAATAAATATATAATAAATATGATGTATAAAAATATAATAATATATTTTTAAATAATATATAAATACTTTTTTTAGTTTTATTTTTATATAAGTATTTAATATATCTAATTAACAATAAATAAAAGTAAGTTTTCAAATTTTTTATTTGAATTTTATTTTTTAAAATAATTTTACTTAATTTACTTTAATCATGATTTATAATATATATTATGTATTTATTTTTTACTATTATTTGTTAATTTTATTTTTTAAAAAAATAATTTCTACAAACATGGGAATGAGAAAACCTTCCATTAACTATAGAATGGTTAATCCCATGGAGATGGGTTTTGCCATTCCCATTGAAATGATCATTCCTTTTAAAAAAATATACCAATCACGGGGTAAGGAATGAGTGAAGGAATGATCATTCCATTCTCACGTCATTCATTCATACCAATCATGCCAATTACTTTAAGAATTTAAAACTATATCCACTAGCAATTTTTATTTTTTTGTTCGATACAACTAGGGATAGAGTTAAGCCACTTCACAAGTTGAAAAACCCTAGGACCACTACTAACTGCATAACGAGACTTAAGTTCATCCCAAACATGTTGAGCATTAGAGAAAAAGAGTAAGGATGAATGAGTATCTTTAGAAACAGAGTTCAAAATCCAAGAAAGTACCAAGTTATTAGCACGAATCCAAGCATTGTGATCAGTAGGATGAGTAGAAGGGTTAGGGGTTACCAGAGAGCCATCAATGAAGGCTACTTTATTTTTCACGCTCAAGGCCATCGTCACAGCCCTAGACCAGGCTACATAGTTATCTCCGGTGAATAAATCGGCAACAATAACGACACCGGGATTGTCACTGGCATGTAAGTAGTACGGCGACAACGGATCATCGGTCCGATGAGACATCGCGAACAAATCAGGACAGAACTATGTAAGAGCGAATATCGATTCAAGAAAATCGGAACTAATCGGAGTAGATCCGTAAGATAGAGAACAGATCGACACAGGTTAGAACAGGTTGATTAAATGCAAGTAAAAATCGATCGAAAAATCAAGCGACAAAGAGAAAAAAATATATGAGCAGCGGAAATCTAAACGGATCGAGGATAGATCCCGAAAACTGATACCATATTACAATAGAAATATGAACAAAACATCAAATATCTATTATTATAGATGAACACGAGAGGAAAGATTACAGAGAGTTTGTGAGGTTGAGAGAGAAAACGAAAAAAGAAGAAAGAAGAAAAGTGAAGTCTCAAACCCTAATCTACCTATTTATACCAAGGGCTAATAGTAACATATGTACATGCCCAAATGCTTAAAGTCCAAAGTTACAAAACAATGATATAGCCCAATATAAAATAACACTGCAGCCCAATTACATTTTATGGTCTAATATCCCCCCGCAAGAGAACATGTATGTTTACAATGTTCATCTTGGAAAGACATGCATGAAAAGGTTGAGTACTAAGTGGCTTTGTAAGAATGTCTGCTATCTGGCCTTCTGATGGAACAAAGTGTAGAGAGATGATGCCTGTAGACAGCTTCTCTCTTATTAAATGGCAGTCAATCTCGATATGCTTTGTTCTCTCATGATGGACAGGGTTCTTTGCAAGAGAAATTCCAGACTTGCTATTTGAAAGCAAAGAAACAGGGGTAGTGTAAGTAATGTTTAGATCCTTAAGCAGATATAGAAGCCATTGAGCTTCACAAGTAGTGAGAGCTAATGCTCTATATTCTGCTTCTATAGAGGACCGGCTAATAGTTGGCTGTTTCTTTGATTTCCAGGAAATCAAAGAATCACCAATGAAGAAAGCATATCCAGTTATACTTCTTCTTGTATCAGGACAACCAGCCCAATCACTGTCACTATACCCTTTAAGAAGTAAACTAGAAGTTCTGGGATAGAGAATACCTTGTCCAATAGTGCCCTTAACATACCTGAGAATCCTGTTTGCAGCAGTCATGCGTTGATGTGTAGGGCATGAAACAAATTGGCTTAAACAATAAACACTGTGAGTTAAATCAGGTCTAGTAATGGTTAAATAAAGTAATTTGCCTATTAATATTCTATATTCAGAAGCATTGACTGAAATAGAATCCATGTCAGAACAAGTAGCAGATAATCTCAGATTTGGATCCATGGGAGTTTTGGCAGGTTTGCAATCTAAATAGCCAGTATCCTTTAGAATATCTAATGCATACTTTCTCTGACATAGGTGGATACCCTTTTTAGATTGAGCAACTTCCAAACCAAGAATATATTTCAAAGTTCCCAAATCTTTTATTGTAAAACAGGAATCAAGATGTTGTTTAATAGCAGAAATGGCAGATAAGTTGTCCCCTGTGACTGTGATGTCATCAACATAGACAAGAAGTATCAAAGTATACTCAGTTTTAGAATAAACAAAGAGAGAACTATCTGAAGTAGACTGAGTGAAGCCATATGCAAGTAAACAGCAGTCAGTTTTTGAAACCATTGTCTAGAGGCTTGTTTCAAGCCATATAGACTTTTTGTTAGTTGACATACTCTATTATCATGAGCAGGTAAATATCCAGGGGGTGGGGACATATAAGCAGTTTCATCTAAATCCCCATGTAAGAATGTATTATTAACATCTAATTGATGAATATGCCAATTTTTAATAGCAGCAATGCATACAAGAACTCTAACAGTTGTGATTTTTGCTACTGGAGAGAAAGTATCAAAGTAATCAATACCTTCTTCCTTTGTGTAGCCCTTTGGCTACTAATCTAGCTCTACACCTTTCTATTGAACCATCTGATTTGTATTTGATTTTATAGACCCATTTGCAACCTATACAATGATGGTTAGGAGGTAAAGCAACTAATTTCCATGTATTAGTCTGTTCAAGAGCAGAATTTTTTTTTTCGCATTGCTTCTTGCCAAAGGGGATTTAAGACAGCTTGTTTATATGATTTTGGCTCAGTATTATTAGTGATTGCAGCATTAAAACAGGTATGATTATGAGAAAGGGATGCAGTTGACAGATAATTAATTAAAGGATATGGTGTACCAGATGTGTCATTTGTGTTGTAGAGGCAGAATCTGAGGGATGGGGTAATGGGTGATTGTATATTTTGAGATATGATGGAGGTTTCCTTAATCTAGAGGATCTTCTGAGGGTAGGTGTTGGAGAAGATGTAGAAAGGTCTGAAGATTGGTTATTTGGTTGTGAAGAATGTATGTCAACAGGTGAGTGTTGTGTTTGAAGAGTAGGTGGGATTGTATTAGTATTAGGTGGGATTGTAGTAGTATTTAAGTGGGATTGTAGTAGTATTAGGTGAAAGAGGTGGGGAAGTATTAGTAGGCAGTTGAGTTGAATGGCATGATGGATTAGTGTGTTTTTCAGAATATTGAAAGTCTGGGGGTTTTGAAATAGATTTTCAGAGTTGGTTTGAAGGATAGAAGTGTGTTTGAAAGGCAACACATGTTCATAAAATGACACATTTCTGGAAATTTCTATTTTCTTGGTAACTAGATTGTAAAGTCTATACCCTTTACAACCAATTGGATATCCAAGAAGTATGCATTTTGATGCTCTATGATCAAATTTAGATCTATGTGCAGTTAATGTAGATGCATAACATAGACAACCAATGACTTTCAAGTGATTGAGTGTGGGTGTTGTATTGTAAAGTTTTTCAAATGGTGATATGTTGTTATGCACAGTAGATAGAATTCTATTAATGATATGAGTAGCAGCAGTAACACAATCAATCCAAAAATGCAATGGAAGATGAGCATGAAACAGTACGGCTCTAGCTACTTGAAGTAGATGTTGGTGTTTTCTTTCCACCCTACCATTCTGTTGAGGTGTTTCAATGCATGATGTTTGATGAACAATACCATTAGTATGAAAGAAGTCATGTAAGAAAAATTCAGAGCCATTATTAGATCTAATACACTTAATCTTTTTTGTGAAATTGATTAAGAATAAGATTGTAAAAGTGAGGTAAATACTGTTTTGTATCTGACTTATGAATGAGGGGATAAAACCCATGTAACCCTGCTGAAATCATCAACAATTGTTAAGAAAAATCTATGGCCAGAATGAGATGGTATGGAAAATGGACCCCATAAATCACAATGTATAAGATCAAAAGGTGCAGATGCTATTGAATCACTATGATTATAAGGAAGTCTTTTCTGTCTGGCAAAATGACAAGAATCACAAGGCATAGTAGCATGGTTCTTGATGTTCATGGAAGAGCATTCAGGAATACAGGAAAATTTATGAAAGGACAAATGTCCTAGTCTAAAATGCCACAATTCAGTAGGTGAAAGTACATGAGGTAATTCAGAATCAACAGAGTTAATAGATTTCTGAGTACAATCTAATACATGAGAATTAGCAGCTAAAACAATGGTGCAACTTTTAACAGAAAAATGGTAAAGTCCATTCTGAGCTTCAGCAAAACTAATCATTTTGTTGGTTTGTAGCTCCTGCAATGTGCAGTAAGAAGCAACAAATTTGACATAACAATTGTTAGAAGCAGTTAGTTTAGATATAGCAATAAGGTTAAAGGTAAAATTAGGAACATAAAGCACATCTTTCAGTACAAGATTAGGTCCCAGATTTATCTGGCCCACATGACTGTCAGATGTGTTTTGTCCATTGGGAAGGTTTATTTTGATGGATGTAGGGGTGGGTGGTTTAGAAAAGAAGGAAATATCACAGGCCATATGATCTGTAGCACCTATATCAAGTATCTAAGTGGTTTTGGAAAAAGATGAAATGGACTGACAGTTTAATGAAAATGTACCTGGCTGTTCTATGTGAACAGTGGCAACAGTTGGGTTGGACTCAACCTGAGCCTTTCCCTAGTTAGTATTTTTTTATTCAAGAAACTCAACAAAAAGTTTGTCAGTCATAGACTTGTTAACATTGGCAGGTTGAATGGGGTAATTGGTAGTTTGAGTGGGGTAATTGATAGTTTGAGTGGGGTAATTGGTAGTTTGAGTGGAGTAATTGGTAGTGTGAGTGGGGCAATTGGTTATGACAAAGTTAACTGAGGGTTTGGTGTTTGAATTTTGGAGAGAATGGTGGATTCTGGGGCCTTTGAGACCAATCCAATTGAATGGATAGCCAATAACTTGATAACATTTCTCAGTGGGATGATTGTAACCACAGTGATTGCATTTAAACTTCTTTTTGTCTTTGGAATCAGTAGGTTTAAAATATTTTGAAGTTTTGGCATTCATTGCAGCAGGTTCAAACAATTTTGAATTAGTTTGTAAGCATCTTTGACTCTCTTCTTGTAACAACAATGAATAAACTTTTGAAAGTGATGGCAAAGGAGAAGTAAGCAAAAAATGACTTCTCAATTGAGCATAAGAATCATTAAGACCAATAAGGAACTTCATGACAGAATCATTTTGTTGAGCAAGAGTCATAGAATCAAAGATAGCACAGGTACAACGAGTCATAACACCACAAACACATTTAAAAACAGGTTTATATGTGATGTATTCATCCCACAATGATTTGAATGCTGTGTAATACCGAGTAATAGACTGAGAACCCTGATCCATGGTACTTAATGGTTTCTCAAGTTGAAAAACCCTAGGACCACTACTAATTGCATAACGAGACTTAAGTTCATCCCAAACATGTTGAGCATTAGAGAAAAAGAGTAAGGATGAATGAATATCTTTAGAAACAGAGTTCAAAATCCAAGAAAGTACCAAGTTATTAGCACGAATCCAAGCATTGTGATCAGTAGGATGAGTAGAAGGGTTAGGGGTTACCAGAGAGCCATCAATGAAGGCTACTTTATTTTTCACGCTCAAGGCCATCGTCACAGCCCTAGCTACATAGTTATCTCCGGTGAATAAATCGGCAACAATAACGGCACCGGGATTGTCACTGGCATGTAAGTAGTACGGCGACAACGGATCATCGGTCGGATGAGACATCGCGAACAAATCAGGACAGAACTATGTAAGAGCGAATATCGATTCAAGAAAATCGGAACTAATCGGAGTAGATCCGTAAGATAGAGAAAAGATCGACACAGATTAGAACAGATCGATGAAATGCAAGTAAAAATCAATCGAAAAATCAAGCGACAAAGAGAAAAAAATATATGAGCAACGGAAATCTAAACGGATCGAGGATAGATCCCGAAAACTGATACCATATTACAATAGAAATATGAACAAAACATCAAAATATCTATTATCATAGATGAACACGAGAGGAAAGATTACAGAGAGTTTGTGAGGTTGAGAGAGAAAACGGAAAAGAAGAAAGAAGAAAAGTGAAGTCTCAAACCCTAATCTACCTATTTATACCAAGGGCTAATAGTAACATATTTACAGGCCCAAATGCTTAAAGTCCAAAGTTACATAACAATGATATAACCCAATATAAAATAACACTCAGCCGAATTACATTTTATGGTCTAAGAGATATTAATCATCCCGGCCTCTACTATTTTGGTACAACATGGTTTTAGCTTAGAAGGGTATACTATCACAATTAACACCAAAAAAAATTGGAGGCAACCAAAGTTATATAATAATTGAAAAAAGAATGCGGAACGACAAATACAAACACTCATAGAAGAGCTCGAAAACAAAAATGAAGATTCGGACGGAAACAGTACTACAATAGTACTACTTTCAAAATTGGGTCGAGCAACAACTTTGATGCCAACAATAGTAGTCTAGTATTAGCACCATCATGTCGGCCACCCACACTTAAAAGGCAAGTAAAATAAGCTAAAATTAGTTTCTCAAGGCGAATGAGTATGTAGACAACTTAATTCATATATTTAAAGTTAAAATATCATTTGTAATTTAATATTCGATCAAGCTCAAATCCATTTATTTTAACCCACCAGAAACAATAAAAGTTGTATTATTCTAGAGAAGAAAAAATATTTAATTAATTATAAAAAAGATTCAAGCGGAAATCATTAGTTACCAAACCAAAAGTGAAACTTATAATTCAAATTCACCGTTTGTAACTCATTTAAACCTTTTAATATTTTCTGTATTTACTATTTTATTTCTTTATTTATTTTATTTATTTAATTACTAGTACGAATCCCGAGATGTTCATTAGTATTTATAAATTAAAACTTCTCATTACATAATATTTATAAATTAAAAACATATAATTAATATGTAATACAATGTACCTATATTAATTTATTAAAAATGTTATATGAAATTTAGATTGTGCAAAATTACATAAAAATGTCTATTTAAAATTAGTACACAACCCGTGCATTGCACATAACTGATAATAAATCACGTTATATTCGTTTCAAAATATGTGTCATATCAAAATTTTTATTCAAAAATTCTATTTGACTATAATGTGATTCCATAAAATAATTATTTTGATAAATTTTTATCATATATTTAAAAACCTATATGAATAATAAGTATAGATATAAAACTTATATTGTTTCATTAA
The DNA here is from genome assembly GCA_008636005.1 of Striga asiatica. Taxonomy (NCBI): domain Eukaryota; kingdom Viridiplantae; phylum Streptophyta; class Magnoliopsida; order Lamiales; family Orobanchaceae; genus Striga; species Striga asiatica. Next base: position 576,734 of record BKCP01004350.1, on the reverse strand, counting down.
TTAAAACGAATTTATTTTTGTATAAAATATCCAAATAAAAAAAATTTAAGTAGTTGAGTAAAAACAATCAGTCATAAAATTTTTATGCCAAAAAATCGACACTCTTTATCATGCTAAAAAAAATGAATAGTGCGTTTCACACAAAAGTTATTTGAAATGTCGTAACAAAAAATGAATTAAATCGACAAAAAAAAAAAAAATGAGCAGAGCTTTTTCTATAAAAAGACATCGATACACGCACATTATATCAAAATATCCGTTCATATTATTTTGCCAGAATTACGGTAATTTTTTATTATGCTAATTTCATACGAAAAATTGAAACAAAATTGAAACGCACGCCTAAAACCCAATATATTGGCCTACGCATTACAGAAAAAAGTACATCGCACATTGATTAATTTTTCAACAATTTTCTTACCAAAAAACATTCATCAAATAACTTAAAGAAATTTGCTTACCATATATTGATTAATTTATTTCCCATAGAAACAACCATCAATAAATAAATTTGTCCACTTTATACCATATATTAATTATCTATACTTATATAATAAGAATTAACATTTATCCAAAATAGTAGGTCAAATTATGGTCAATGTCGGATTTGCATTAAATATTTTCCAAAACCGGTAAGTTTTTTTCCTTTTCACACTTTTCATTACTTATGTCCTTTTCACACTTCTCATTAATTATGTCATTTTCACACATTTAATTAAATCATTCCATATGAACTCTTATCGTTAAAATGTATAGCAATATGTTATGACCTTATCCCATTGATATTTTCATGAAGCGTCCTTATCGCGTTCTATTTTTTGGTAACCACTCTATATCAATAACCGGATATTTGGTTAATGATAGCACACGTCTTTATTTCAAGGAGCGGATATTCTTTGACCTTTAATTAATCTGAACTGATTGCCTTGACTTTTCAATTTTTAAAAACTCTTTTTTTAAAAACTCTTTTTTTATCGCACGTTGGTCTTTTCATGAAGAAACCTGTTTTTAGTCACGGTCAATTATATGTTGCTGCTTCGCGTGTAAATAATAGAAGGGGGTTGAAAATATTAGTTTGTGATAATGAGGAGTTACCAAATAATCAAACTCAAAATGTTGTGTACAAGGAGGTTTTTAATAATTTATGATTGTTACCAAACTTTTTATGATTCAACAATGTTCCTATGTATTTTAATGATTTCAATTTCGATCTTAATGCACGTGAGATTATATTATTCTTCTAAATTTTACATCCTGTGCATCGCACGGGTTACGTACTAGTTTCACATGATTTGAGTAATTAAGGTACCTTAAAATATGACTTAACTACTTCATTAAAAAATGAGCCGCAATTTCCATAAGTGCTAATTTGATATATAGCATAAATTGTTAAATTAATTTCTACAAATAGTAAATAGATTTTTTTCGGAGGAAAATAGTTACTATTTAAAAAATAATCAAACCTTTATATATATATATAGATATGAAATATGAGGATTCATATTTCATATTGCTTTCAATATCATATTCTTCTTTCGTTAATAAGGAATACACTAGTACAACACCCGTGTATTACACGGGTGCTTGTTAAAAATTATTCTTAAATTTTAAAATTAATGAGAAAAATTATTTTAAATTTTATTTACTTTTTTTATAAAAATATATATTATTATATATTTTAGAATGACACTTGTTACTTGTGCAACTTACATGTGTTGTATTATAGTAATTTTTAACTTATATCATATAACTACTTGAAATATAAATATATTAATTGATAAATATTTTTTTTTAATGAATATTAGAAAATAATTTTATTATTGTTGTATAGATAAATATAATTTATTTTTTTTATACATACAATATAGATGTTAAATCGAAGGTCATCAAGAGAGGATTAATTTGATATATTATATATGTAAAACTGATAAAAAATTCAAAAGTTATTAACTTTTAAAATATATTTACAATTCAATGGTTATAATAAGAAATGATATAAAAATGCAATTAATAGATATACCATAACTATAAATAATCAACATATTTATGGATAATTCGAACCTAATAATTTTTGGTTTCGAAGTAAATTAAAATCTATCCAAACCTAATGACGAAGCATGTAATTTTGCCTTGGTAGTCATGCGAGCCTGACACTTAGGGTCAACACGTTCTGAATTAATATATAGAGACATTTATCTCTACGCTTTATCTACAACGCATGTGCAAACGAGAAAAAACCCTTCTCTATAATGGGGAAATGAAATTGTTAGAACTGAATAATTCATTTTTATTCCACCAAGTCCCTTGGTAGCCATTCAAGGCAACAACATGTATCGTGTATAGTAAGTTCTTTGATTAACTCAACATGCATTGTGTATAATAAACACAGTCACATGTATGTTTTGTTATAAACAAATGAAATGATACTTGACAAGATAAGCATCATATTTAACTAACCATCAGAAGAAAAGAGTTGCCAACAAGTAAACTAAAACCAGAAATCATAGTGTAACAAGAATATAGTTAGCTCCAAATCAAATTAGAACCGAAGCACCCTCAACATACCTAAATATCTAAAACACCGCTAACTTACAATACAAACGAACATCAAACACAACAAAAGTCCGTGAATAAATAAATTAACGCAACTGATGATCTCAATGTAATGAATTAAGGCACATGGAAATAAAAACTGTAAGAATGGAAAAGTATAGTGATGCAGGCAGAATGGATGATGCTGACATGGCAGGCAAAGGGGACGGGGATAGTTGATTGGCTGCATTCACGATGAGTGGACTCTGATGTACAGGTGATGGAGGGACAGCTGTATTATAAGCTACACATCATTACATCAACTATGNACCGGTTTTATATGCTTTAATCAACAATAAGACAAAAACCGATCAAAAATGTTAATCATTAACACTCTTTACACATAATCTGTCTTTCAAATTTTATTTTATTTCGTTTTTCTTTATAATCTCTCCATTGTTTTAGTTTACAATGGGATCATGAGCCATGACTAAGAGCACGTTCGATATCAAGAGAAAATTTTCACATATATAAATGAAAATTCATTACAGAGAGATAGAGAGAGAGAGAGAGAGAGAGTTATTTACCAGGGACAGGGGCGCCAGCAGGTCCAACTGTTAACAAAAGAGAGTAAAAATTCGAGTTACAATGGATATTTCTAGCACAAACATACCAAAGATTAGCAGAGAGAAAAATCTTTACGCAAAAGAATGCAAAACAGAACAACAAACTAAATTAAGTTGTAATAAATGCAATTAATTTATAGGGGGTAGATAAAAATCGAGGAAAACGTGATGAACAATTGTTGAAACAGGGGAGGGAGTGAAATACAAATTAATTTAATATCCAAAACAAAAAAAACAAATACCTTTCCCCCTAAAAATGCAAGCGAACATAAAAATTAAAATCACCATATATGAATNAACTTACGGCGACAATTGTTGACAGAGAAAGTGTTGACCCTGCAGGCGGATGGCAGAGCAACGGCGTTTGCCATGTTGAGATCTAAACCCATATCACGGCTGCTTTTGAAAGACTCGCACAGGCATCGGCCGCCCGTCTCGACTCCTTCCCTCAGCACGTCTGTGAGGCCATGGCAGCACGAGGCGCTCGGGACACTTGTCGTGTTGTCCGCGGCCACGTAGCTCAGGCAGTCCGAGAGCTTCACCACGATCTCCGAGCAGTCCACCGCCGGCGCCGGAGAATGATTTTTGGCGACCGCGAGTGCGACCAGCAACGAGAGGATGAGCGCGTGGTTTATAAACTCCATTGTTGTTATTTTGGAAAGTGAATGTGTGTGATGGGTGTTTATAAACGTACAAATACACGTGTTGGGTTTGTCGAGTTTTTAGTTTTATTAAAACATTTTATTTTAATATTATGTACATGTAAATCCATTTGATGTGGAGTGTTCTAGAAGTCTGTTACGATCGTGTATCAAACGTAAAGAAAAATAAACGAAAATGTGTAACCCGCACTAAAATGGCTATCGGTTGACACGAATTTGGTGCCCAAAAGTGAGCGATTTTCTGATATGTTATTGCATAAAAAAGATAAGTCTTCAGATATGAAAATACAGAACATTAATACTTCCTACTTCCTGCTACGGTTTCTAAAAGAAAAGAAAAGAAAAAATTAAGAAAACTGCAGTTAAAAACTGAATAAAACTGCTGCTCCCAACCACGATCTTCAGGTGCAGCGGCGCATTGAGGCTTCACGGCGTGGTAGGTGGATTCTCCCGCGGCGTGATGAAGATGGTCGCCCTCCCTCTCTGAAGGCCCGCTAAGCTCTTCACGTGAATCTCCGCGGCGTGGCGATGGCGAGGTCTCACGGCGTGCTCTCTTTCGCGGCGTGGTAGGTGAAGAAGCCCACTTCTCTGTTGGCCAGTTAAGGCCGTCGCGGCGTGACAGAAGAACTTCGCCGCGACGCGGCATATCCCACGGCGTGGCACTGTCCGTGGAGGTCTGCTGCTCGATTCTAAAAGTTGCACATGCAGCTGCTTCATCCCTTATCTTCTTGAGGTGAGTTCGTCGGGCCCGATTATACGCGTTTTTGAGGGCACGTCCTTCGTTCTCATCATTCCCGTCCCCTTCAAGTAATCCTTGTCCTCAAGGATAAAGTCCGGAAATTGATTACGTATGTCCTGAATATTTTCCCATGTTACTTCTTCTCCGGGTAACTCTTCCCATTCGATCAAAACCTCCCAACGGAATCGCCCAGCTCTCTTTACTTTTCGATAGTCTAATTCCCGACTAGGTCGTATTATGAATTGTCCTTCTCGACCCACATCAGGTAGCCTCGTTTGAACTTCCTGGATATTTTAGGCTCCTCTTTAATTGAGACACGTGAATGACGGGATGGATTTGTGATTCTGCCGGTAAATCCAACCTATAAGCTACCATTCCCACTCGTTCTTTGATTTGATATGGCCCATAAAAGCGACTTCCGAGTTTATACAAAGCATTCTTCAAAACCGTTTGTTGGCGATATGGCCGTAACTCTTCCCATCTCTTTAAAAATTGATGGACGTAACACCTAAGGTATTGCTCCATTGTACGATTTGTTACCTCCGTTTGGCCGTCCGTTTGAGGGTGATACGCCGAGCTCATTGCCAACTCGGTATCGTGCATCTTGAAGAATTCCTTCCAAAAGTTGCTCACGAAAATTCGATCCCGGTCAGAAACAATAGATCAAGGTACCCCGTGCAATTTAACGATGTATTCCACGAACAACTTGGCTATGGATTTTGCCGTGTAAGGGTGTGTAAGTGGGACGAAATGTGCGTATTTGGTGAGTCGGTCCACCACCACCATTATTCCATTAAATCCATTCGACTTCGGTAGCCCTTCAATAAAGTCCATAGAAATATCTTCCCAAATACGCTCGGGTACCGGTAGAGGTTGCAATAATCCACTCGGTTTTCGGGAATCCGATTTCACCCTTTGACAAACGTCGCACTTCATCACATATTCCCGAACTTCACTTTTCTGTCCCAGCCAATAGAAAGTGTTAGCTATTCGCACCCATGTACGGTAGATACCCGAATGTCCTCCGATCTTGGACTCATGAAAGTACCTAATGATCTTGGCCCTCAATTCCTCACTTTCCGGTACATAAACTCTCCCTTTGAATAACAACAGCCCCTCATACACATCATAGTCTTGAGCCGTCTCATCTTGTGCTTCCATCATCCTACGGACCTCGACACAAAACGTATCGTCCACGTGTGCTTCCCGTAGTTTTTCCCAAATCTCCCAAGTTGGTCCGGGAATGGACTGTAATTCGGCAACTTCGGTATGACGTGATAATGCATCCGCTACCAAATTTTAGCGCCCCGGTCGATAGCAAATCTCAAAGTCGAATCCCATCAACTTTGATATGAATTTCTATTGCTCCGGTGTCACGATGCGTTGCTCCAAAAGATGTTTAAGCGGTTGTTGATCTGTCACAATCTGAAAGTGTCGTCCTAAGAGATAAGGTCTCCAAATTCGAATTGCCTCTACCACCGCCATTAGCTCCTTCACGTAAACCGACCACCCTATTCGTGTCTTTCCCAAAGCTTTGCTTAAATAAGCAATAGGTCGACCCTCTTGCATAAGAACCGCACCCATTCCAATATCACTTGCATCGGTATGCACTTCAAACATTATATCAAACTTCGGCATAGCTAGAACGGGAGTAGTGGTCATAGCTTTCTTTAGTCTTTTGAATGCCTCTTCACTTGCCGTTGACCATTTGAACCCGCCTTTTTCAGTCATTTCCGTCAAAGGCTTGGCAATCGATACAAAATCTTTAACGAACTTTCGATGGTATCCCGTTAGCCCCAAAAATCCTCGCATCTCCGTCACATTCTTCGGTTTTGGCCATCCCTGCATCGCCTCAATCTTCATAGGATCCACTTTCACCCCTTCATAAGAGATTATATGACCCAAAGTATTCAACCGACCTCTGTCCAAACGAGCATTTTGAAGGCTTTATATGGAAATCATTATCCTTCAAAATTTTCAATACCACCCGTAAATGCTCCAAATGTTCATTCCAATTTCTCGAATAAACTAGAATATCATCAAAGAATACCAAAACGAACTTGCGTAGGAAATCTTGAAATATGGAATTCATAGCAAATTGAAAAGTCGATGGAGTAAATATTCGTAGTGTCCTTGGTGGGTACGAAATGCCGTCTTAGGAATGTCCTCCTCCGCCACTCGAATTGGATGATATCCCGCTCGTAGATCCAACTTGGAAAAATATTGGGATCCCTCTAGTTCATCCAACATATCATCAATGCTAGGAATTGGAAAATGATCCTTGATTGTAGCGGCATTCAGAGCTCGATAATCTGTACAGGACCTCCAAGTCCAGTCCTTCTTTTTGGCCAGTAGCACCGGTGAAGAGAATGGACTTGTGCTATGTCGAATCAACCTAGACTCGAGCATCTCACGGACTTGTTTTTCGATCTCAGTTTTTTGAAAATGAGCATAACGGTAGGGATGAACATGCACCGCCTTCGATTCATCTTTTAGAGGAATGTGATGATCGAAGGAACGTCGTGGAGGAAGCCCTTTAGGTTCGACCCTTACTTCATCGAATTGTTGAAGTAGCTCATCTACCTCTTGATGCCAAGCAGTTTCATCTACATTTTCCTCATGTTTCACAAGCATCTTGATCGCAAACACTTGATTACCTCCTTTCCACAATTTTTCCAAGCTCTTAAGACTCACCTCCTTTGACCCTTCGTGTATACCGGTCTTCAACTTGACCAAATTGGCACCCCAACGGAACTCCATAGTGCCCGCCTTATAATCCGTAGTAACATGTCCCAATCCTTCCAACCATTGAACTCCTAGGACAACATCCGGTCCAACCAAGGGTAGTGTATATAAGTCGGCCTTCACTGTCACACTCTGCATTTTAATTGATACGCCTTGAAAGGATTCCGAACATCTTAGCCGTTCTCCATTTGCGACCCTAACTTCAAATGGTTCCACCTTGGTCATTGACAAGTTCAATTTTTTGGATAAAGATGAATTAATGAAGTTGTGAGACGAGCCATTGTTGACTAGAACGACCACCCTTCGATCCCGAACCCAAGCCGGTAACTTCATGGTCTTTGGACCTTGTGTTCCCGCCATAGCATGTAAAGAAATTTCTGGATCATCTTCGTGTGGGTCCGTGTCATATTTCGGTTCTTCCTTTCCTTGTTCTTCCTCTTTCGACTATACCACTTCAATTAGAAATGATTGTTTACTCTTGCACCTATGTCCCGGAACAAATTTCTCATCGCAATTGAAACATAATCCTTTCTCCCTACGTTGTTGCATCTCGTCCCACGATAGTTTCTTAACTCCGACGGGTACCGTCCTCAAGTTCCTTTTCATTGCTTCGGGCTCGGTTCTCGGTACATTAGTAGGAAAAGAAAGTGGACGTCGTACCTCCAGTCGAAATGCTTTACGCATGACCATTATGTGATCATCTCGTATTCGAGCGACCTCCATGGCTGCTCGCATTGTCCTCGGCCTCTCCAATCTTACCTCAGCCGCTAACTATGCCTTCAAACCTCCTACAAATGCTCCAACCAATGCACTCTCCGGCCAATCATGAACGCTTGCTATACGTTCAAACTCTTTCTGGTACTCACGTATACTCCCGACATGTTTGATATGGGAAAGAGCTTCGTCAAAGTCGTGAAAATTTGACTCGCCAAACCTCGATAGCCATCTCCACCACACATTCGCTTCTCCGTCGAGATAATAAGCAGCGATTTTTACCCGATCCTTCCTCGATACCTTATTGATTTCAAAATATTGAATTGCTCGATTTAACCATGAATCGGGATCCGTTCCGTTGAATGTGGGTAAACAAACCTTAGGTCTTTCGCTCCTACGGCGTTCCTGATGATTTGAACCCTTCGAACGGTTGTCTTCTTCACCCGCAATCTCGTTATGAAATCCGGCTTTCGTGCTTGCATATGATTCTCCATCAGACGAAGAATCGGAATCGTTCTTCCTGGCTTGTCGGGCTACATTTTGAAGCATCATCCTCTCGATCCTAGCGATCACTTAGTTTGTCGACTGTACGTCATTGTTGATCGAACGTACACTCTCCTCCAATCGATCGATTCTTTCTCGATTAGACATAGATACACGATCGGTGTTCTCTCTATGAAAGCACCAATGTTACGATCATGTATAGAAAAATAAACGAAAATGTGTAACCCGCACCAAAATGGCCGTCGGTTGACACGAATTTGGTGCCCAAAAGTGAGCGATTTTCTGATATGTCATTGCATAAAAAAGATAAGTCTTCAAATATGAAAATACAGAACATTAATAGTTCCTACTTCCTGCTACGGTTTCCAAAAGAAAAGAAAAGAAAAAATTAAGAAAACTGCAATTAAAAACTGAATAAAGCTGCTGCTCCCAACCACGATCTTCAGGTGCAGCGGCGCGTTGAGGCTTCACGGCGTGGTAGGTGGATTCTCCCGCGGCGTGATGAAGATGGTCTCCCTCCCTCTCTGAAGGCCCGCTAAGCTCTTCACGTGAATCTCCGCGGCGTGGTAGGTGAAGAAGCCCACTTCTCTGTTTGCCCGTTAAGGCCGTCGCGGCGTGACAGAAGAACTTCGCCGCGGCGCGGCATATCCCACGGCGTGGCACCGTCCGTGGAGGTCTCCTGCTCGATTCTGAAAGTTGCACCTGTAGCTGCTTCATCCCTTATCTTCTTGAGGTGAGTTCGTCGGGCCCGATTATACGCGTTTTTGAGGGCACGTCCTTCGTTCTCATCAAAGTCTAGGCACTCAGCAGCGCCTAACGTTTAGAGCATTTAGGTGTGGCCTAAAAATTAAGATTACATGTCTTTTTTTTTTTTTTTTCTTTCACTACCTACAAAATCAATTAAATTATCTCATCTCAACTTATAATAAATCTACACCTATGTCTGAATAATAATATTAATACATTATAAAAAAACAAATAATATAATTACTATTTAAAATAATAATAGAAAAAACTAAAAAATTATCGTCGAGCCCGCCTGACCGATTTTTTCAGCCAATTCATGCAAATCGGAGGCGGCTAAAAGCATAGGCAGCAGCCTAGGCCGATTTTTAATACAATGGATATATGTTAAACCGATATTATTTTTGGTACAATATTGAAGTAAGGATTTTCTTAATATATACTATGTCATTCGAATGCTTATTCCATAATTATTTAACGAAATAATATATATTGTGAAAGATCGTTTTTTAAAAGGAGTGTTAATAAACACCACACCCAAAAAATACTCTTTTGCCCTTATTAAAAAATAATAAAAAAAAATTCAATTTTTAATTTTTTTTAACATTAAAAAAAAATTATAATTCTTAGAAAATGATGAATTCTCCCAATCAAAAAAATCACTCTAACACAAAAACCGAAAAAAAATGCATAAAAGAAAAACACCAAAAATTCGAACAAAATTCGAAAAAAAATCCGAAAAAATAGCGGGACAATCTTCACGCACCGGGAAAGAACTCTCTAATTCACAAATAATTTTTTTTTTTATATTTTTAACGATTTTTTTTTCTAAAAAAAATCTATTGGCCGG
>BKCP01004350.1:503469-558372 GCA_008636005.1 Striga asiatica | reverse complement strand
TTTTTTTTTTTTTTGCTTATGTGAATTGAGAGCTGCGAGAGAGAGTGAGGGAAAGGGGGGTGTGTGGGTTGTGCGGTTTTTCCCTTTTTTTCGGATTTTTGGTTTTTTTTTTATATTAATAAAGGTAATTTTGTATTTTTTGGGTGCGGTATTGTGTTTTTAGGTACGATGTTTAGTAAATGAGTTTTTAAAAGGAATATAAGTAAAAGTAACACAGTTAATGAAATAAATATATTTATTATTGTTATTATAAAATATAATTTATCAACCCATCTAACTGTAGCATTTACACAACAAAATATAGTCAATTCCGATCTATGTTTCCTACGTAATTACTTGCCCTATATTCTTGGCCAAAATGCAACGAACCTTATATAAAGGATTTACTGATTTTATAACCAGAGGACAATTCAATCAGAGGAAGATTCATTAAATAGCAAGCTGATGAAAAATGATTATGAAAAGTTCATTACTTTTGAAGCATGCAACGTAAATTTATTATTAAGAGATTTTATGATTTGAGTGCCGATTTAGTTGCTGGTGAAAATAATATCGTAAAGCCTTTTTTTCCTCATAAATAAAAAGAAATAAAAAAAAAATAGAAGAGATCATTATACTTCTAGGTTAGAAATGATTGGTTACCCCACGCCTGACATTTCCTTGTCTTGGGGTTCGGTCCATTTGTGACTGTCAGTCTGTCACTGCCATCACACAAGACTATAAAGGTGGTGCTTAGATATAAATTGCGATTAACATTTTTCAATTACTAACTTAAATTTAACTCAAATTTAATTTAACTTTAATTCTCTTCAATATTATCAAATAATTAAATAATATCAATTAATTATATTTACATATCATGTCAACTTTAATTCATTATTCATTCACTTATATAATTTTAACACACATCACTTCCATTAACCTCTCTTACGTCAAATAAACTTGAATCACTTTATTTTAAATATTAATGAATTACAAACTCAAAGTCACACTCAAACCTAACTCAACCAATCTTTTCAAATTAACTCTATAATTTCACTAGTAGAAAAGATTCTTTTCACATCGATTAAAAATCATTTTCACATCGGTTAAAAACACCTTTTTAAAATCGATGTTGAAATAGACGATGTTAAAAGTCTGTCTTTTTACATCGATTTTGAACCGATGTGAAAAAAACTTATTTACATCGGATTTCACAACAACCGATGTTATAAGGGAAAACATATATAGGTCTCGGAAATGGAAAAAATCGATTATGTTAAAACCCTATTACATCGGTTCGTTTAACAACCGATGTAAAGTAAGACATTTAACATTGATTTTTATAAAAACCGATGCAAAAGAGTTGTAAATACATCGGTTATTGAAAAAAACCGATGTAAACAAAGACATGTAACATTGGTTATCAAAATAACTGATGTCATATTACATGGATTCACTTCGGTTTTCAAAATAACCGATGTGAATAATGATTACAGTGACATCAGTTATTATGAAAACCGACGTGAAACCTTTTTGTCGAAATAGTCTGCTTACATCGGCTTTATGAAAACCGATGTAACATGTTTAGATTATTACATTGGTTTTTTACATCAGCTTTTAAAAACCAATGTCAAATCAAACATTTTACAACGATTTTATTTAAATATACATTTTTTTTTACCTGTAAATCTAAAAATCTATTACTACAAAATAATAACATTCATACATTCAAAATATTCCTACAATTCAACAAAAACCCACATGACAAATACTAACAACCAAAATATTTCAACAACGCCAAGTTATAACAATAGTTTTCATATGCACTACACCAACAATAGTCATCAACCACAATTTTTGATAAAGTTCAAATTCCATAAAACGTAAGCAAATTGATAAGTCTATTTTCCTAATGAAGTAATCTCAAGAAAGTACTTCGTCCACCGCATTTTTATATTCTCAATGTCTTCGTCCGAATATGGCTCATCAATGGTGAAAGCCTACATGATACAAACAAATATTGTCACTATAACATGTATTGAATTGTGCGATTTCAAATACAACAAAAATTTGATTTTAATAAAAAACTTACCTCTTCGAACAAGTTGGTAATGTCAAGTGGTACAATCTCGAGCATATACCTCATAACAAAATATCCACATGCTTCATCTCCCAATTGTTTTGGACACTTGTATGAAAAACATAAAAACATCATTTATACTACACAAACTAAATCGATGCATACAACCAACAAGGAAATGATATAACTCTCCAAAATCAAAACATCTAACATCATTCAATGAATTTACCTTATGTCGAACCCATTTAGGCTTCTCTATTCTAAGGTTACGTTTTCCCTTAACCATGAAGTATGTACGAAATGCACTGCAACATAATAAATATTCATATTACTTGAAAGACAAAATAAGCCAAAATGTAAAAGATAATATATTTGAAATACATTTAGCAAAGAAAAGTTAACCACAAAATCGATCTAATTTATCAATTTAAAAACATATATACCTGTTAATCTTGTTTATCAACTTCGTGTTGGGACCTCTTCTCAACGAACACAACCAAACCACTTTATTTTGTTTGGGACAAAGTATCATCAACTGCCAATGTTCTCTGTCAATCCAGAAGATAAATGTATTTTATTGGTACACTTTTCAATTTGTATGTCTATATAATGTTAATAAAAATAAAATAAAGCAAAGAAAAAGTGAATTTTATATGTTTTTATATTCTTACTCGCTAATGTACGGTGCAAAGATACACTTGTAATTTTCTTCTCCCATTCTTCTCGCAATTTACCCTTCTATCTCTTCCATACTATTGCCCCTTGTTTGAATTTTGAGCGGGCATAAAAATCCTAACTTTTTTTCTTTCTCGGATTCTTTCAGCACATTATAGAGATACCTGTGGTAACTCAAAAAAATAAATAATTTTTAGAAGAAAATATAGTGAATAATGTATATATAATACTAAACTATTAAAGATTATTGAATTAAACATTTAATATAGAAAATTATTACCTCAAATTGCAGATAAAAAGCAGGCAAAAATGATGAGAAATACTTACATGTTGAAGAATTCAATGATAGAAATGCAAAGTTTTTGACTTTGCAACAACTCCATTATGTCCTTCTGAAATATGTACAAATCTTTTCTCTCTCCAAAAATCTTAGCCGAGATATTTATGCAAATTGAATCTTTTATATAACGTGCGCCATCCACAAAGTTGTCACGACATTTGTCTCAGGTTCGATAATCGGTTTTGGTGTCACTGGCTTCGACTGAAATTTATCCTATGAATGAGAAATTTATTCATATAAAATTGCCAAGAGAATGTAAATTCATGAGATTACTCATAAAGTAATTTATTTTATTCTAGATAACTTGTAAGAACAGAAAAACCATTCAAGACTATAGTGTCAGAATTTTTTTTTTGGAATTTTTTCGAACGATTTGTTCAATTTTTTTTTTCTTGTGAGTTTTTGAGAGTGAGAGGGAGACTTGGGGTGGGGTGCGGTTTTGTCCCTTTTTCTGATTTATTTTTTTTATTTTTTAATTTTTTTATTTTTTTATATTACTAAGGGTATTTGTGTCTTTTTTGGGTGCGGTAAAAGTAATTTAGGTGCGGTATTTAGTAAATGAGTAAGTTTATCTAATTTACACAACTAAACCCTTAACAAATAAATTCCATTTTCAGCATCTGCCAAAAATCCCTTGTTCAACACAGGGCTCCGGCACAGCCGCCGCGGCAGCTCCCTCACCTTGATTCCAGCAGCGTGACTATATTCCGACCGATACGATTGTCGTCTCCACATCCTAGATCAGCCGTTGTGGTGTGTGTGAGTGTGTGTGCGGCGGAGGTTTTCCGGCAAAACAATGGCGGCAGAGTCGGGAGTGTTTGCATCTTGCTGCGTGTTGTATATCTGTTTTGTTATCCGGAACAAAAACGACGCTGGATTTTGGCGCCGCTGCGGCACCGGCCGCTAGGTGAAGGCTCGTCGACGTTGTCAGACCTCTGGACGCAGTGGATTTTAGGCGCGTATGGTTTCGGAATTATCGCCGGTCAGTGTTGACGGTGAAAATTGCGGTGAAGATGGCGACAGAAATGGTCGCCGGTGACTGGGGGGAAGGCGGCCATGGCAGACGGACCGAGCTTTTGCTCTGTGTGTGAGAGAGAGAGAGAGAGAAAGAGAGATAATGAGTGTACAGCTGGCTGGTGGGATTTGTGTTGGTGGCGGGTCCCACTGGGTATTTGAGTATTTTACCATATTACCCTTAATGTGCATAAAAAATGACTTTTTTTTGTTATTATCTGATCTAATACTTTACGATTTATTCTTATTTTTTTCATTGAACTAGTACGTAACCCGTGCGATGCACGGGATGTAAAATTTGGAAGAATAATATAATCTCACGTGCATTAGGATCGAAATTGAAATCATTAAAATACATAGGAACATTGTTGAATCATAAAAAGTTCGGTAACAATCATATATTATTAAAAACCTACTTGTACACAACACTATGAGTTTGATTATTTGGTAACTCCTCATTATCACAAACTAATATTTTCAACCCTCTTCTATTATTTACACGTGAAACAGCAACATATAATTGGTCGTGACTAAAAACGGGTTTCTTCATGAAAAGACCAACGTGCGATAAAAAAAGAGTTTTTAAAAAAAGAGTTTTTAAAAATTGAAAAGTCAAGACAATCAGTTCAGATTAATTAAAGGTCAAAGAATATCCGCTCCTTGAAATAAAGACGTGTGCTATCATTAACCAAATATCTCGAAATTTTTAGTTTGAGACTAACTGTTAGCTAACTACTTAAGAAAATCTTACTGATTTTACTTCGACATTTAATTTAATTGTCATATCTTATTTAAAGATTTCAACTAATTTATTTGATCTTATGCTCGAGTGCAGGTGGGAAGTTGTTGGCTCAAAAGGTACTATAGAGTACAGCCCTTTTCCAGTTCCTCACAAAGGGCTCCCGGCCCGATTCTAGGTAGAGCCCGATAACTAATAATCTCTATCAATTACTAAAGATAATTGAATAAGGACCGTGATCCGATTTTGCCCCCAAAACCCTTTTTTATTTATTTAGCAAAATGGTAAAATCTATACTAAGAACAATGTTATGGGGGCAATTTTTAATTTTCGGAAGTATGTAATTGTAGTAGTGAGTTGGGATAAGGGAAATAATTTATAATGTTATCTTTTGTAATATTTTGTAATATTTTTGCTTGTTATTATATGATGAATAAAATAAGTTCAGTGTTTTATGGATAATGATTTAATTAGATGTGTGAAAATGACATAATTAATGAAAAGTGTGAAAAGAACATAATTAATGAGAAGTGTGAAAAGGACAAAAACTTATCGGTTTTGGAAAATATTTAAAGCAAATCAGACATTGACAATAATTTGACCTACTATTTTGGATAAATGTTAATTTTTATTATATATGTATAGATATCATTCTCACCAGACGTGATCCTTATCATTATGCTTGGAGTAAAAAGCATATAGCAAAAGAAAATAGAGTAAATTAATATCATCGCCTCGGAAGAGAACCTGTTCAAAATGTTGAATGAAAAGAAATATCAAAATCAATCTCCTTTAGCAAGTGTACTGTTTCATAAAGTTCAAAAAGTCCGAAGGCATGATATAGAATGATCTTTTTTAATCATGCATATGCGATGATGTTTCTAATTCTAGGCCAAAGATTCCTGTCTATAATATATTTTATTATTTTGAGTCGGCGCACTACACCGTATTTATCTTCNCAAACGATAGATGAACTCCATAAAACCAAAATCATAGTTCAGTATAAGCCGGAAACAAACCGAAAATAAAACACAATGGGAGTGACACTCTCAATTGAGTGCACTAGAAACACAACCCAATCAAACGAAACTTTTGGCAGGGACATACCCCGAAACCAGAAGTTGTTAAACCACCAGAACCACCCAGACGAACCAAACACACAAATTTTAAGAGCTAACAGAACCTAAACCAACAGAAAATAATGAAAGAAAAAGACCAGCAACAAATTAAAATGACCAACAAACACACCGTATTTATCTTAACCATATATAATTGTTAGAATTCATCACATCGAAAAAATTCAAAAAATGGTGTATTTAAAAAATAATAATATTTTAATACAACTAATTAATAGTAGTGCATTTAAAAAAAATCATAAAATAAGGACAACTTTTACCAGAATTCCACATATATCGCTGGAAATAACATGTAACGTCTCACATATCATGTTAGCTAACACGTCATATCCACGTGGTTTAATCAAATTTCAAAACTAGTTCCGTAGCTCTGTATATATTTCAAGGCAGTTCCATTTGAATATAATTAATCAATAGTAGTATTTCAAGTTCTTATAAAATAAGATTGGAATGAATAGCTCAGTTGGTAGAACTCTTCACTTATCTGTAGGTCTCGAGTTAGAGTCATGCGGGAAGTAATTAAGGAACAACTATTGATTCTCTTTTTAAAGAGGAAAAAGAAGTTTAAAAAAAAATAACCAATTTCAGGACTAGGAATATGATTTTTTCCAACCACAAATATAGAATTCCAACAAAAGTTGTTATTATTTTAATCAATTTTAATAGCTGGATAGCTACATGTAATTAATTGTACTCCAATTAGCCTACTTTTGAAATATTCTTAGAAATGCAGGGCTAATCTTAAAATTTTCCCGATAGTTAAAAGCGTGTAGCTCTAAAGTCTGAGGACCCTCCAACCCACGCCTATGCATGCAAATCTTCACACTGTGCTGGAGTTAAGTGACAGACTCGATTGTTTTAGGATTTTATTTTTCATATTTCTATGATCACGAGTGGTACATAATTAGGCTTGGGTGTTCTGTCAAATGTCAATTATGCATAATTATTTCTATAATATATTAAATATTTTCTTTCATCTAAACAGTCATTATTTATTTCATTCAATATTTTTCTTACATAGTTACCTTAATACTTTCATTTTTTTTTTCTATTACATATAGTCACTAAATCGGTCATATTAATTTATTTCTCAATATTCCT
Organism: Striga asiatica; assembly: GCA_008636005.1. Classification (NCBI taxonomy): domain Eukaryota; kingdom Viridiplantae; phylum Streptophyta; class Magnoliopsida; order Lamiales; family Orobanchaceae; genus Striga; species Striga asiatica. Next base: position 551,305 of record BKCP01004350.1, on the reverse strand, counting down.
CTCCTATGTTTATATTTTACTCATTTCGAAGATGAAGTAATATGATACTATTCTTGTAAAAATGATATTTATTTAAAATCTAATTGATATGTTGTCAATCTAATAAAAATAAATAATTAAATATCCAAATTCTAAAATTATATGTAAAGTTAAAAAACTGTGAAGTAAGACTAATACGACACTTGATATATTAGGTATCTAATTAAGTAAAAAACTAAATTCATTTACTTAATATTCAACATACATATTCTACATTTATGCATATACATGTCACCATACTATCTATATTAATTTAAAATATGTATTTTGTACTCATGTAATATATGGTATAAGTAAAAAATATTCAATATAAGTTGATATTTTCATTTAATATACATGTTTTCAACTATTACAATTATAAAAAATACAGTTTAACAATTTAATTAAAACACAAAGAAATATTTTATATAAAATTAAATTATTTTAGTTTTAAAGGTTTTCTTTGAGATAAAAGCTTTAATATTTTTTACTTATACTTCTTATGGCATGATTGGTATAATGGAATGAAATTTCGTAGGAATGGAATTAATTGAAGAATGAAATTATTATGGGAATGGAATGAAACAAGTTTTTCATTGATGCGTTTGGTATGCAAAAGAAATAAGACTTGAGTGGAATGACATTATCATTTTTTATTATAAAAATAAATAAAAGCCTTTTTTAAAAATTAATATATTTTTAATAAATTATATAAAAATGTATAAAAATAAAATAATATATAAGAATAAAATAATATATTTTTTAGTAATGTAAAAAATAATATAATTTTAATAATATATAAAAAATAATGCATTTTAAATTATATATAAAAAATCTTAAAAGTAATATATTTTTAATATATAAAAAATAATATATTTTTAATATATAAAAAATAATATATTTTTAACAATACATATTATATTTTTTAATTAAACAATAAATAAAAGTAAGTTTTAAATTTTTAATTTGAATTTTATTTTTTAAAATAATATATTTTTATTAATATTGAAAAATAAAAATTATATTTTTAATAATATATATTTTTAATATTTTTCAATAATATATTTTTAAAAGTAATATGTTTTTATTATATAAAAAATAATATATTTTTAATAATATGTAAAATTTAAATAATATATTTTTAAATTATATATAAATGCTTTTTTTTATTTTTATTTTTATATAAGTGTTTAATATATCTAATTAAAAAATAAATAAAAGTAAGTTTTCAATTTTTTTATTTGAATTTTATTTAATCATGAATTATAATATATATTATAGTTTTATTATTATTTGTTAATTTTATTTTTTGAAAATTGATTCCTACACACATGAGAATGAGAAAACCTTTCATTTTCTATGGAATGGTTAATCCCATAGAGATTGGTTTTGTAATTCCCATTGTAATGGTCATTCCTTTTCAAAAAATATACCAATCATGAAATAATGAATGAGTAAGGAAATGATCATTCTATTCACATGTCATTTCTTCCTACCAATCATGCCATTAATGCAACACCTTTGTAATACACAGAACATTGTACTAGTTAGCTGTAAGGCTAGATTCTTCTCCGATTGGGAGACTAACCGTTGGTCGAACAACGAAGAGGCCTGAGCTGGTTATGCCCTTAACCATACCATCCAAGCACTTTTCTTAAAAACTGGCACACAATATTCCGAGAATCCGAGGTCGCGGTGTAAATTTTCACATCACATATACATTTAGTTTGATATTTTATACATCTGGAAAGTAACAAAAATGATGAAATTCTTGAACATAAATGCAGGACTATGAAAAATTATTTGGTGTGTTTGACCTCGTTAACGTATATTTGTCATCTTGTCTTAAAGAAAAGGTTGGAATTTTTTTTGAGACAGCCTTATAGTAAATTCATCCATCCTATTTAGGAATCTCTATCAAAATTTCTAATAATTCGACTCGTTAATTTATCTGGCCAGGTCTATGCGTGAAAATTGCAGCAAATATTGTGGTACAAAGGAGCAGCTTAAGAGAGGCAACGAGTGAAGAAGAACAAGCAGAGGAGCTATGGTTGCCTGTGGCTGAGCTTGGGGCCACAGTCGTCGAGCTCGGGAGCGTGATTGTTGCTGGTCAAAAACATTATACAAACCCATGTTAGAAATTATTCTGTTGGTTAAAATATCTTGATCAATGTCCACTTTAAATTGTCAAACACAAGGAAAAAAATGGGTACAGATTTTTCTTTTACGTTTTTGTATTCTACTAATAATTTCATTGGATAGTCTGTATCTCAGTAATACATTTTCGTGTCATTTTGATTCATCTTGTTAATCTTTCGATTTTAAAAAAAAAATGTCCAATCACCTGAATTGAGACATGANAAAGAAAAAAAAAAAAACAAATGTATCGGTATTAATTATACCTGGGGCGGGTGCTGGAGCCTCTGTTCAATTGGAAAACAAGAAAAAACAAAAAAGTGAGAAAACCGGCATATACAGTACACAAAATTAAAACTCACACAAGTGAAGAACAAAATAGAAGTCTGGTGGATCGTAAAATTTAAGCACATTAATGAACCCAAAAATAATTTTATTAATATAAAATACATTGATACCATCTTCATTCTTCCAGAACTCCAACACAATTAAATCATTCACAATAATATTTTCATTTTTCAGTTCTTATAAAAGTTTGAAATTATCTAGAAATTAATTTAGTATTTACAAGGAACGTGCTTTAAGTAAGTTAATTTAATTATATTAAGTCCTTTAACTTAATTGAATAAAAGAAAATAAAATGATTTATCACATTCATCCAATTTATTCATTCTCATTCCAGACTCAGAGAGTTGCAAACACTAGTCAGAATCAGAAAGAAGCAGCGTTATGAAAATCGGACAGATTCTCAAGTTGTCAACAGTACTAAAATCAATAAACAAAAAAGCAAAAGCAATTTAAAATTGGTTGAAGCGAAAATCTAATCTTACGAGTACAGTTTGCGGGGTGCGAAGCATAACAGGCGTCGGCTAGGGCGAGGGCCCGGGTCTTGTTGATCTGGACTGCGAACTCGCCGTGGCCGTTGAAAGCGTTGCACATACAGTCGGTCATCGCGTGGGTCCCACTCGCGGCGTCCGAATCCAGCAGCGAGTTGAGGGCGTCGCAGCAGTTCTCGTCCGGCTTCGACGCCTTGCTCAGGGGCATCACGAATTGGAAGCAACTCGACAGCTTCATCAGCGGCGACAAGCAGTCGTCCGCCGACGCTGTGCCGCCGACCACGCCCAGGAGGACAGCCAATCCTACCACCCACCTCGCGCCCATTTTTTAGGTTTTGCCTTTTTTTTCTTGTGATTCCGATTTTTGGGCGAAAAAATGAATATAACGGATTTGGAATATTGGAAATTTGACAAAATCACAAATTTGTTCTCAACCAGAGTAGAGATTGAATTATTGTCCCTAGGACGAATAATTTAATAATGACGTTTATGTTGTATAATAAATAAAAGGCCAGTAAAAAGTCATTTGTCAAACTGCTGTTTGTTGCTTTAGCTCCCTCCGTTGATGTAGGCGCCATAACTTCAATTTTCCACCTTTATTATCTCCCGTTTTTCCTTTGCTGGTGTAAATAATTGGTTTTAAAAGGAGGGACAAGGGAATTAAAAAAGCGGAAAATGGAAAACATGTATTTCACTCAGAAATTCTACCGGCGCTCATACGGGCATGCCATTATTTGATATGGTTTTATGAGGTGGCTTTGTCAATTTTATTTGTCAACTCCAACATGGCAATTTTATATATTAAAGATACTCATCTGTAAAAAAATTCTTTTACGACAATTCAATCCCCAAATCAGAAATTCTAGTACTTTGCAGAAGAGGGCGAATCAGTTTATCGCGAAGAAGATGGAGGATTTCAAGCTCGGCCTGCGTCAATTCATCCGACCCGAAATTTAACTCATACCCGTTTCCCGAAATCCATATGCGACCTCACCCAAGCTCTTGCTTATTGATATCTAATAGAGCACACAATACTTCTTTCTTCAACTTTTTTCTCAAATCAACATATCAATTTTTTTTTTTTCTTTTCTGTTGAATGAATACTGAAGTGATGGACATCTTTCATCAAATAATCAACCTATTTAATCTTTATATCTACGCCATAGAATTTGTGTATACTAATCTGGAGACTGCCGCGGGTCGAAAGCCGATGTTTTCTTGGTCGAAGACTCGATTTTATGAGAGCCTTTGATTCTGAAGATTTTTTATTTTTTATTTTTTTTCTTTCATAAAAACTGTTTTAATCTTATGGAAATATAGATATAGAACAGGGGAACAATCCTAGTTACGAAGGGTTGCTTAGGGCTTGATTGTCTGTGAAATAATTTATTGAAAATGAGTTATTTTGGTTAACTATAATTAATTTTAAAAAATGTGATATAGTTAGTTATTAGTAGAATTTTAAGAATGAATTAAAATAATATTTAAAATAAAATAATTAAAATTGATTTGATGTAAAAGTAGAAGATAAATGATTAGAAATGATATGTAGTTAAAATTATGTGAGTGGATGAATAGTGAATTAAAGTTGATGTGATGTGTAAGAACGATTGGTTTGTATTATTTAATTACATAAATAATATTAAAGATAGTGAAGTTGAATTAAAGTTGTGTTAGATTTTGAGTATGAAATAAAGTTGAGTAAATTATTTCATAAACAATCAAGCCCTTAATTGTTGCCATGTTGGAATTGATAAATAATATCCAAATCAGATTGTGGCATGCCTTATGACGCCCGTATGGACGTCATAAAATTTCTGGTATTTCACGTATAAACACCACGAATTTTGGACAATTGAAGTTTGATTATTTATTTGTTGTTTGTTCTATTGTTATATTATAATATCTCAAGGTGAAAAATTCTTGATCTCTTACTGACCAAAAAACTATTGCGTATCCCGTGCGATGCGGACGGACTTTTACATAAGACATTTTCTAAAACTTTATAAGAAACATATATTTTTTTTAAGGTTGGACCCCAACCTGTATATAAAAAGGCTCTAAATAGACTGGAAAAGTCACAAATCTACAAGTCAAATGTCTGATATACATCAAGTCAAACAAAAATAAAAACAGAAACAAGAAAAGAAACAATAGATAGCTGACAACAGCAGCAAGTAAATATATCCAATCCTGGTTAGTGTAGAGTCCAGACGAAAAGTCAGCATCACGGGAGAGCAGATGCACCAAAAAATGGGACTGGCTACACAAATCTTAATGAAAGGTATCCCATATGGTCCATCCGTATAAGGGTACGGAGGCGGAGAGGGATATCGTCAAGATAAAGAATATGCTTCTGGGGAGTGGAGGACCCGATGCCAGCGAGGTAATCAACAGGTCAGTTCTCCTCGCGTAAGGTGTGCGAGATCTGAAAGCGAATCGACCGAAGTGTGGCTCTAATACGCATGAGAGGATGCTGAATCTGCCATGTGCCCTGATGGCCAGAGGTCAAGAGAGTGATGACAGCGGTAGCGCCCAACTCTATCCAAATGTTAGAGGAGTCGAGGCAGCAATCTGAAGACTGATCTAAAGCGCCTGAACCTCCGTGTTAGCTCGAGGAGGCCCGAAGAGGGTCATGAAACGCGGTAATAAGAGCATCGCTATGGTCCCTAATCAGGCCCCCACCTCCGGCGGCTCCGGTAAGTCGGTCAAAAGAGGTCCGATGTTTAACATCTCATTATTGTAAGAAAAGAAATACAAGATATGAGAATTATATATTATTTATTTAAATATAATGAGTGTCCTCAACCAAACCAATAACATCCAATACATGATATATGATAAAAATAAATATATGATCATCATGCTTTATGTATTTTGTTTATGTATTCTGTTTATATGATCATCATGAACAATAAAATTTATATTTATTTTGTTAGTCACTCATTATATTTATAATGAGTGACTAACAAAATAAATATAAATTTTATTGTTCATATTAACTTAATACATTAATATTTTCAATTATGCAATAAAAATATATATTATGGGAAACGATAAATACTACCGTTGTCTTATTGGTTTACCAACGGGCATCTAGTTCTCAAACCACTTAAAAATATATATTATGTGAAACGACAAATACTACTATAGAATTTAATCTGGAAATTCAATCCTATCCGTCTATACTCACTTAAGAGGTTTTAACCGTCCCAATATTAAGAGAATCTCCAATGGTCTATGGATTGTTCCTTTTTATTGCCATGTGACATTCAAAATATCTAGAAGTCTTTCTATGTCAAGAAGTACTTCTAAACATCCTCTATTATATTTTTTTTTATTTATTAAATATATATATCGTCCCCAACCAATTATAATGTTACACATGTCACATTATACTAAAATTGACATTCGTCATTGGAGACAAAATTTTGTAGTTCTCTTTCTCCATGTTATACATCTCCAAATGGACTATATACCATTGGAGATGCTCTAACACATTCACATGAGTTTGCGGAGGTTTTAACCGTCCCATTGTATTTGCGGGACGGTAAAACTCTCATGGAGAAGCTTATCATGAAGTTGACCCTATTTATTATGAGAGAGAGAGAGAGAGAGAGAGAGAGAGATCCTCGGAGAAAGAGGGATAGTGAAAGAAACAAGAATGATTCTGCACCATTAGATCCACCAAATCAATGGTCATGATCAAGTTAAAATTAAATAAATAATGGTTAAATATGAGTGACAGTATGGTAAATAAGTATATAAGTTGTGGTTAAATATATGTTTTTTACCACTCAATAGGGGTAAACTAGCTATTATACACCCATTAAATAATCAACCACTAATAGAAGACCCCACCACTAACCCTTCCACTCCCCCATCGCACACACACAAAAATACATACAAAAAATCTGATTTTTCATGCACACACACAGTACACATACATACACACATACACACATAGAGACGCACAAACGGTGGCACTTTAGCCCACAACCATCGCCCGTCACCTCAGACCTCACCCAGCGGCGCCCAGCCATCGCTCGATCCCGTCACCCACTGCCAGTCGCCGCCCGTATGCCACCCACCGCCGTCGCCTTCCATCCGCCACCTGCCGTCCACCACAAACCACACTTTCGCCGAACAAGAGACACTCCCGACGACGACGTCATGGCCATCGATGAACGCCTGTTGCAGCGGTGGGCGGCCACAGGCGTCTTGGTCGCCAGCGAGCTCGGCCATCCGGCCGTGGTGGTTGAAATCGAAGTGGTCGATGATGGAGGCATTGTGACGGCGACCGACGACAGTCCACCGGTGGCCGCAGGACGAGGTGCTCGGTGGGAGATAAAAGAGCCTGAGATTCAAGAGATTTCCAGATTTATGTACAGGGTCTTGTTGTTGTGAATTTAATAAGTTTTAGGAGTCCATTTGCAATTTCAGCATTTTTTGTGTACTGCACTTTAGTTTATGTGTGAAATTGTAATTAATCAAAATATTATTAAGAGTTTAATATTTATATTTAATATTTAGTTTTTTTGTACTCTTATGGCTGAAATTGGATAACATTTTACATAAAAAATATAATAATAAAATGGATAATATTTTTCATATAGTTCAGTTGTTCGTTTATCTAAGTAAAAAAAAAAAAAAAAATCGATATCAAATTGGCATAACCTAGTTTTTAAATGTAAAAAATTGACCATTGAATTGAAATTTAAATTCTCGAATTGAAAATTTTAGTTTGGTCGAGGATATTCGATACTGTGCAATTTAATAGTCACTAAAGTGCAATCTAATAGTCACTAATGTGCAATTAGTATAACACTAAAATGCACTCGTCATACATAAAAATATATAAAAAATAAAAATATAATTTTCCATATAGGTCGGTCGTTTCGGTTATTTCGCTTATTAAAAAAATAAAGCCGACACTGAAATAAAATGACTGTGATTTTAAAAATAAATACAATTAATCGAATTGAAATATAAAATTTCAAATCAAAAAATTTAATTCTTCCGGTATCGGTTACTATAGTGCACTCACAATGCATTTATTTTCTATGATTCACACCAAACCAAACTAAAATTGAATCGACATAATTGGTTTATTGTATCGTTAATCTATTACCGTAAATAACCAAAATAAATTTTTATTTATTTTATAAAAAAATGGTAATATTTTTCGTATAATTCAGCATATTCGGTTATTCGATTGGTTAGCAATATTACAGATTTTTTAATATGTGCAGTGTGTCGTTTTATATGGTACAACATGTTGTGTTATAAGGTGCAACGCATTAGTGTATAAAGTGCAACGTATTAATTTTGGTATGTTATAATGCTTGTGTTTTTTTTCGAGATAATGATGTGATAAGGTGCAACGTATTGTTTTATAAAGTGCAACATGTTATTTTATAAAGTGCGACATTCCTCTATATAAAGTGCACTAGCTAATTTATACCTTCCCAGAAAATTATGTGTATAATTGTACATCGAATTAACCTTAATAATTAAAATAACATTTTATTTATTATTTTTATTATATAAATTATTTATTATTACAAATTATTTTAATATCTTATATTATTTCTATTTAATGAGTTATTTATTATTACAAAATATTTTTATATTATTTTAGTATCTTATTTTATTTTTATTTAATAATTTATTTATTATTTTAATATAAATGCATAACAAAATATATAACAAAATAATTTTTTATTAACTTTCAATAATTACATATTTGACCCATGTGTATAAATTGAAATTGATATAGTATATTATACTAGACCGGTTTTAATGGATAAAAAATAAATATATTGGAGAATAAGCTTACGCATGGGCTAGGACACGTGGCATGATAGTATTGGACAAGTCCAACTTGCACCATAAGGTACACTCCCCCTATAAACGGGGGCTAAGGTATCTCATTATCTCACTCTCTCTACATTCATTACTATACACTTGGAATTTGGAGTTTTGAAGTGATAATGACTTGAGCGTCGGAGGCCCGAGGCTGGGACCCCTCCCGGCATTGGGTTCTTGCAGGTACGGAGGCCGCCCGAGCCGAAGGAGCCCGAGTGAAGTCTATTTCACGACCATTGGCGCCGTCTGTGGGACCTGTACAAAAAGCCAAACGGAGTTCCGATAAAAAATTACGAAAATCTTCCTTCGACTCTGCCGGCCGAAGTGCTCCGATCGAAAAATGGTTTACGTCAACGGGTAGATCTCCTCGAGGTGAATCTCCCCTTAAAATCACATGTGAGAATTCATTCGGGAAGGCCTTCGATTTGGCCGGTCAATCATCTGGGATCTAGGAAATTTTGGTCAACATTCGACCTTCAAATGCATTTTCCCGGCGATCCATGAGGGCTATGAAAAATCCGGGAGTACCATTGTAATCCTCTCGTCGAGGCGAATCTACCGAGCCTGACCTCCGCCGGACGCTGCCACCGGAAGCCGCCGGCCACCGCCGACCGCCGGTCAAGATCATCCGATCGGAAAAATTCTTATGTCATCGGGAAGCTCTTCTCGCGCTCGTTCTCCCCTTAAAATTTCATGCAAAAATTCCTCGAAAGGCCGTCAATTTCTCGGTCAAAGTGTTTGGATCTAAAAGAATTTTGGTCAAAATCTGATTATCTTCAAATTTTTAGTGATTTTCGACGAATCACTTCGATCCAATGGCATCATCGAAATCTCCTTGCCGGGGCGCACCATCTCGCGGTCGTGTTCGCCGGAGACGTCGACCTTTTTCGGCAGCTTTTTTCTGGTATTTTTTCGCCGGAGTGAAGCGTGGATCGAGCAAGAAAAAGGAGAAAGCTCGAGCAGGTCATGGCAGCCTCAGCCCTCGTCCACTGTCCATCCAGCAAAGCCCAGGTGTGAGTGGCCCAAGGAAGTTCAACGCAACCCGTTTTTAGGCGGCCCAGTAGCAGCCCGCGTTAGTCCACGAGCCCAAAGGAATCGGAGCGGCCCATCACGCAGTAGGGGAAACAGCGCCCAGCCCGCGCACCCCGCATCTCTAGCATATTCGGGCCCGCGCAGCCTGCTCCACAGCCCGCGTTCATCCTCTGTTCAGCCTATGTGAGGCCCAGATCCGGCCCGTGAGCGGCCCACTTTTTCTACTGCCCTTCAGCGGTCCAACAGCCTAGAAATGGCCCAGAATGGTACCAACTTGATCTAACAACCCTAGGTTGTGCATAATACTAATCGGGGGGATTCGACGTGGACGGTAAGGTAATTTGAGATAACATTCTCATGCGGAAGGTATGGAGTTAATTTTAATTATGGGTCTAAGGAATTTTTTAAATTGGCAAAAATTGGATAAATTATTTGATTTAAATGGGAAAATTTGGAGACTTGAGGGTACCAATGGGTGAAAATTGGTAAATTATTGGATATGATCGTGGAGACATTTAAATTCGCTCGTGGAGAATATTTGATTTATTTGTGGAAGTTTATTTGATATATTCGTGGAGAATATTTGATATATGCGTGGAGATATTAATTGATTTATTCGTGGATATATTTAAATTATTCAAGGAGATTATTTAATTTATTTGAGGAGGATATTTAAATTATTTGAGAAGATTATTTGATTTATTGGTGGAGATATTTGATTTGTTCGTAGAGATGTTTGATTTATTGGTGGAGATAATATTGGATTTATTGGTAGAATTATTTAATTTATTCATGGATATATTATTGGATTTATTTGTGGAGTACTATTGGACTTATTTGTGGAGCATTATTTGATTTATACGTGGAGCTTGTTTGATTGATTCGTGGAGAATTTGTTTGATTTATTTGTGGAGGATTATTCGATTTATTCGTGGAGATATTTGATATATTCGTGGGAACTATTTGATTCATTCGTGGAGATTACTTGATTTATTTGAGAAGACTATTTGATTTATTCGAGGCGATATTTATTTTATTTGAGGAGACTATTTGATTTATTCGAGGAGATTATTTGATTTATCCATGGAGTTTATTTAATTTATTAATGGAGATATTATTTGATTAAGAATAAATGGGAGTCGTGATTTCGAATTGAGGATATTTTGTGATTGTGCTTATAGTGTGTTTGGTGCATTTATCGGTGGGTCCGAAGAGATGGATTAACCTTATATGATTTGATATCTTGATATATTCGGAACCCCTCATTTGGATTTTCATGTGAAAATGTGGAATCTTGTTTGAATTGACTATTCATAATTTTTAAGCATGTCATTGGTCGAGCATGTTTTAAATCGAGGAGATGGTGACGTTTGTATTTGATCTCTTGTTTTTCTTGCATGGAGAATCGCAAAATGGATGACGTGTATATAATGTGGATAATGATATCTCTTTGAATTCTTGTCAAGGAAACAACGAAATAACCCAAGTCTTGACAAGCTATTGAGGACGAGTAGTTGATTTTCGAGGATAAAAGGAGTGAGCATGAATCCATCAAAGGAGGGTGATAATGAGGGACGAGTCTGGATGATGCCGATCGTCGGTGGAAATTTCAAAGGTAGAAGTCGTTCTCTTTTGGAGAGGTAGGATAATTGGGAGTGGTATTATCGACCTTAAGGTATAAAACTAATCCCAACTCTTATGGGCGGTTAAGTTCGACCGACGCAATTTATCGACACATTGAGTCTCTTAGCATGCTTTTTTGGGGAAATGGTCATTTTTTTTAATATTTTGGGCCAAATGTTGCTGGGATTGTGGTGTATATGGCTATGTTAGGAATTATTATTCAGGTGACTAACAAAATGCAGAAAATGAGGTGTTTGTAGAGCCTTGAACAAAAATCTGGCATGACTAAGGCCTTCGGGCTGGCCAGTCTCGAGTCGTCATGACTAAGGAGCTTGGTATTTGGAGAAACTCATTGGAATTATTGTTTGTTTGGTGCATTGCTTTACTGGTTGTTTGTATCTGCGAAACCTGGTCTGTTGTCATTTTTTGTTGAATTCATGATTTTGAGAAATTCTGGTCGTCTGTACATTTGAGTGCGTGTTTATGTGATTTCATATTGTGGTAAAGAGACTTGCATGAAGATTGAGGTGTGGTATAAAAGCATGTGGACCAATGTGATTGTTTTGTTTATTCGTCTCTTGTTATTATTGCTATAGGGATTGCAAATTGGATAATGTGGATAAAATACGACTAATTGAAATTGTTGAATTCTTGCTGAGGAAAATGCATGAGTAGGTGGACTGGATATTGGTTATGGTGAGGAGTGGAAAGCATTGAGCAAATAGCAACTTAGGTCGTCGTGTACAGACAGGAAAATGAGGTCGAAAAATATGCTTGATTTTTTTGTATCTTGTTCGATATAACTATGCATTTGATGGGAATAACGAAAATGATCGATTACTATTCTATCTTATGGTGTTTGGTGTGTCTCTTTTCGACCTCAATGGCAGGTCGAAGTATTCCAGCCGTTCGAAAGAAAAATCCATCATGATTAAGACCTTGTGGCTGGATGATGGGGACCATCCGAAGCTATCCGTTCAAAGTAAAGAAGATCCGTTGGAAATATATCGGGGGCCGATTACGAGGGCAAGGGCTAAGGAAATGAAGGAAGCCTGAGTGTTCTTATTGCTGAATTTCAAAAGAAGACAGACCGAACTCCGATTGAAGGCAAATTGATGAATATTCGTCAAGTTGATGGGCCAGATTGTTTGCATAAAGACTGATCCATGGATTGAAGACTTAATTTCGTCCATGTCATGAAGCCCAATTGAAGTTCCATGTCATGAAGCCCAATTGAAGTTCCATTATCTTGGTTTATCTTAGAAGTCAAAAGGTCATTCAAACATCATGTAAGATTATTTATGTGGTCAAAAGTGCGTCTTTAGTCCATAATGAGTCCCAAAAACGGGATTAACTCATCAGCACCTTTTGTAGCCTTTAAAAAGGTCATGTTGTGTTTTAATAAAATCTATGAATATTGCTGAATATTAAAAATCACATTGCGCTATATCGATTGAAAATCGACTGAACTAAATTTGTTGGTTCGAATATTATATTTTTGGTACGAATTTTAAACTATATTTTTTAAAATAACTGAACCGACCGAACTAAAAATTTTAGTTTGAAATTTTATATTTTGGTTCGATTATATGTTTTTTACTTTTAAAGTGTCGAATGTAATACACATCCATTACGAAATATTTTTAAGTTTAAGTTTTTGTTTTGGTTATCATTATTGTACATTTAATATATTTTCTATAAATTACAGATTTGACCCATGGGTTAAATTGAAATATAATAAATTTTAAAAATTGCAATTAAGTCCCTTCAATTTGACAAATTCTCACAATGATGCCGAACTTAAAACTTGTCTTCATCCTATTCTCTTCCACCAACAAGCATCACTGTCCTCCCCCCTCCGTCCGGTTTGTAAACGTCGCCGGAGAACAGCCACCGGAGAGCAGCCTCTCGCCGGACATGATAGTGAGCACTCAAAACTCAACATCCCGACGGAGCATGTTGTGACCGGCGACGGCGGTGGGATATGTCAGAAGCTTCGCTGGTGTTGGCAGCGACGAAATCGTCTGCTTTTCCGGCAGCGATTTGGTGGTCGCTAGAGGAGGTCAGCGTGAAGGTTGGGGCGATGCAACTGCGGACGTCTCCGATGGCCACAACGGCTGGCAACGGCAGTGTTTCTGAGGGCTGCCATCTCTGTGGTAGACGGCGGCGCGGCGCACTGGTGGTGGTGTTTTGGCTAAAGGTATGAGTGGATTCCGTCGTGGAGCTTGGTCAGTTGCTGATGGCGGGCGTGTCCGGTGACCGTGAGGGACAGACAGCGGTGCGACAGTCAGTCTTGGATGTTGTGGCCGGATCCAGTGCGTGTGCGTGAGACCGTGAGGTGAGTGTATGTTTTATGTATTTGTGTGAGAGAGAGAGAGAGAGAGAGAGTTGCTGTGCGTGAGTATTAATTTTATGAGAGAGACGATGTGTGATTTGTTGGGGTGGTTATATGTAATTAATTGTATAGATTAAATTATCCTCAATGAGTGTCAAATGACTAAATTACCGTTAATGAGTTTGGCTATAATTACTAACTTTAACTTCATCATGACCATTGATAGGTTGGATCTAGTGATTACAATCATTCTTATTTCTTTCACTATCCTCATTTCTCATATGATCCTTTCTCTCTCTCTCTCTATATAACTACATATCAATTAATCCAACAAGTACATTTGACACATGAGAGTTTGTACTAAGAAAATCAATAAAGTCTCAAGCGCGTCTGAACACAATATTTTTGTCAACAGTTATAAAAGGCACTTAAGGACAAGCTAATCAGAGCAGAGAGTCATCATTTATAAAAATCATTACTTTTATTCATCACATTTCATAACTCATCTATTTTATTTATTTTAACAAGCTATTACAAGCAAATATATGCTTTTTATTTGTAAGCCTTGGCTATCTTTTATTCTGATCAACAGTAAGATAGTGATGTCACAAGTCATCTAGTCCGTCAACTTCTTTCCTTAATTGCTCACAGCAAATGGGCTCCGAACTTTGTGCTTTGAACTTACCCATGTGAGTGAACCAAACAACTGTTTTTCACCAGTGAACGATGTATTGATCTTAAATGTCACTTGAAAACTTTGTTTGTTATTTTTGGTGAACTGTAGTTCTTTTGGCTCTACTTCAACTTCCAAACCACGTGGAGCCTCAATGGATACGGTGTAGATGGAGTTTGGTTCGCCAACATTTGTTACTGTTCTTTGCACCGTCTTTGGTTTTCCACCTGCTTTCAATCCGGACACGGCTATTGAAGGATAGTTCATATTGGAGATCAAACCAGGATGCGAATCACAAGGACAAGAAAAGTCGTGAGGAATATAATTCGACGCCATGGTTTGAATTGTAGACGTGTTGTATCCCATGTTGCAAAGGAATTGGATATAATCGGCGGTGTCTGTCTCGTACACGAGCCCTGGCTGTAGTGAGGCTGTGAGGCTTATTTCCCCTGAACCAATATCGTAAGGAGTAGCTATTATTCCGTCATCTGTTGTAATTGGGCCTTGTAGATTGTTGGTTGGAATTGCTGCAAATCAGATATATT
Source organism: Striga asiatica (assembly GCA_008636005.1). Taxonomy (NCBI): domain Eukaryota; kingdom Viridiplantae; phylum Streptophyta; class Magnoliopsida; order Lamiales; family Orobanchaceae; genus Striga; species Striga asiatica. The sequence goes on along the minus strand of BKCP01004350.1, from coordinate 536,239 downwards.
TCGTGAACAAAAACTTTTTTGTTGTGGTTAAGTTTTGCTATGTCATATGTCATGACTTATGGAGCCATATACAATTAATTACAAATGATATATTAACATGTGTACTAAAATGAATACACTTAAAACATGTGTCGACATAGCAATTATGAATGAATGTATAAGAGAGTCATTCGATAACTCCATAGAATTTCTTCTTTGTGGTTGAAACATTTACCAATATTATATATTGTTAGGGCATATTAATACTAAGCTAAAAAAAAAATAGTTTCATTATCTCTAGTTTTTCTGCCTCTTGATTTTGGTAATGCACCTTTCAAATTAATCAATTTTGGGGCTTTTAGTTTATTCATTAATAAATTTTTGTTTTAATGGAGCAACGAACTTATGATTTTTTCAAAGTGTGAAATGTGAATGTTAATTGGAAAAATTGAACCACCGAATGTCTATTTTGTGAATAAATTGAGTTAAAAATCCCAGTATCAAANGAAAAAAAAAAAAAAAAAAAAAATATTATGTGTATTGAAATGGAAAATATTTTCGTAATATTAATTTATTATCCATATCTGGTAACCTGTTGTCATTATCGCCGATCTAATAGCCGAGGGACCCCATTTGGGATATCGAGATCTGACAAGTGCGGCGAGCCCGGAAACATGCGGGCAAGACATTGATGTGCCTGAATCTATAGCGAAGCCGGGTGGATTTGTACCGTTGATCTTTTGATAATCATCTAATGGTGGCCATGCTGCGAGGATGCCAACACCAGGTGCGACAACATCAGGATACAAAAGGACCAACAATCTTCAACCTCGAGCAATATTCTAATAATCGAGCAAGGCATCACTCAAGGACTACGATATTTGCGTGGGCGGCTCGTTTAGTCGCACAATCGACTAGGCGAGCTAGATGGTAGCCAAGTTTTAATCACGCCTAGGCGACCTTGGAGGTTGCCCTATGCACCTCATTTATTTATTATATTTTTATTAAAAAAAATATTTTTTAATTATACAAACCCGCTATCCAACCCGTTCACCCACAAGTACATATAACTAAATGAAATATATATATATATATATATTAAGTTTGTTATAAATATTAAAGTACAGGTGTTATTAAAAATAAGAAATTATAACACATTTTATATATTATATTTTAATATATCGTAAACTAACACTAGTAGTTTATAAGAACAATCAATCTTAAATTAGTATAAAACTAGCACGATACTTGTGTACTACACGAGTACTTAAATATAATAATATCTGTACAATAAAATTTTAAATTATTTATATGTTTAGTGTGAAATTATTTATAATAATATGGCGCAAGCATTTTGTTTCCTGACTTTGTCAAACTTTGAATTATATTTTTGAAATTATATATGTGTAAAATAGATATTATTTACAACTCCATATATCTGATTCGAAATTTTATAAAATAAAACAAGTTTTTATTGTATTGCGATTATATTTTATATTTATAGATTCGGTGTCTCTTGTTTATTAATTTTTCAAGTTTTGTAAATTTATTTAATTATATAATATAATATTAAGTTTTATTCAGAAATGTATTATTTTATAATTTTGTAAAATGTGAAATTATTTAGTATATTTAATTATGATATCCCATTATTCTTATTATTTCAAACAACATAATAACATTAAGTACCTTATATAATATATTCAAAAGGAAATTTTTTAATTTTATTTATAATTTATTTATGTAATACTTAGTTTCTATATTTTATCCAAAACCTATGAAAAAAAAAATTAAATTAATTATTTTATTATGTACTAATGAATTAGATTTTTATTATTTTTATAAAATAATTTTTATTCTTATTTGATATTTGATAATAGAACTATTTTTTTTATAAAGGTAGATGAAAATATTTTATATCTTATATATGCGATATGGATGTCAAATCGTCGATCGTTATAATACAATTATTTTAATATATCATAAATAAAGAATAAAATACAAATAAAAAAGTGATAAAGTTTTATATGTAAAAAAGAATATTAATTCATTTTAATTAATATATTAATTAAATTAGAAAAGGTAAGAATGGTATATTGTAACTTAAGAAAAAAGAAAAAAATCTAAAATAGTTTACGATAATTTTCAAGCCTAGTAGTCAAAACCAAACAGGTACATTTGTCAATACGAAGCACAAATTTATGATAAATTATAAGTTTATGAAGAACACGAGACTGCCATATGGACTCAACGCACTCGAGAATTATATATATATATAAAATTGCAATTTCAAATAAGTTAAAAAAACTACAAAACAATGTGTCTAAATATACTTCTTGTCAAAACTAAGAACCGAGAAAAAAAAAATCAAATTCACATATTTTTTTTAAAATATATATATATATATATATGTTATTATTTATATTTAAAATGACACATGTCACTTATAAAATTATAAACTACATTTTAGTTAAATAAGTTTAAAATATTTTATTATTTTAAATAATATTAATAGATAATTTATTTTTCAAATAAAATGTTCTATGATGGATTTCATTTAATTTTTTGGCCAAACACTTTAACATGATTTTTATTTTCTTTCTTATTTTAAAGCTTGGGTTGATCACTTGATTGTACACTTTTAATACTTATAAACTAATAAAGTAAGAATGACTAATTAATAGTCGATATTTGGAAGTGGCCAATATGACAAGACCAATTCTGAAATTTTGTCTTTGCCACAATAGTAACAATAAACTATATCTCGGTGTCTTAGCAAATTTATTAATTTTTTATATAAACTTAGCATAATGTTCTCTAGCTAAGAGTTATCAAATTAAAGTTAGCAAAATAATTATGATATAGAAAACTGCAGCTGCGTACCTTGATAAGATTGTTAATGCCATGTGGTGGGCCTCTTGAAGAAAAGAATATAACAACAGGTGCTGGCTTGGTATTCAGGATCGTTGCAGTTGGTAAAATTGTTGCCAGTGCTTTCCTAGAACGTCAAAATTCAAACGATATGCATTACTATTATTTATAATAATATTATTATTATACTATTTATTTTAATCTCACATTAGTAAATTCTAGTAGTTTTTATTTTTATTTTTTTTATTTTTCTAAATTTGAAACCTGTTTGAGTTTATATAAGTTCGTATTTGAGCTCCATCTTCTTTGCTCACAGTGGCAATTGCATAAGTTCCATAAGAAAACGGCACTCGGCGTTGAAAGTCACCAATCACTATAATACCAACGCCCCCTTGTGTCTTTAGTGACTCGAACTTTTCTGTTGATCCATAGTCGTCATCATCATTTTCGCATAAAAGTATTTTTCCATTCACTTTGCGGTGATCTAGTGAACCTGGGAAACAATGGCTGGAAAGACGCCAATCATAATAAGAAATGATCCTCATATATTGTTTTTATTTTTTGCATGCAAGGTTGAGCACAGTGCATTATATGTACAAAAATATTAATAATGGGCATAAAAAAACATCAATATCTATATCTATATATATAAAGAGGTTGTTGGAAAAATACATTAAGAAAATTTGACCAAATAAATATAATGTTTGACTTACTATTACTGGAAAGTTCAAAAAAACACATGTGAATCTTTAGTAACAAAAATCTAAATCCTATTTTTTTGGTAACAAATTTGGAGATTCTTATGGCAAAATTTGAATTCCATTTTTATCGTATCATATTTATTTTTTTTTACCAAAATTTAAATCATATCTTTTTTGGTAACAAATTTGGAGATTCTTACGCAAAAAATGTGTCAATTATTTATGAAAATAATTCTAAATACAAATTTAAATGCATCGATTTTTTTGGATTCTTATATTTTTCCTTAACCATATTTTACCGAGATTTCGGTAAGTTCATATCATTTTTTTTAGTTAAATTCATATCATTTTCTTTAGGAAAGAGATAATTGCATAAACACTAACAATTTATTTTAATTTTTTATTAAAATTATTTTCAATTCAATTTGTTTGGTACAAAAATCGATGCAATGTTAGGAATATTCGGTTGCATTTTTAGGAAAAATTGATAATTCTTTTATTTGATTTTAAAAAAATATTCGGATCAATTTGTTTGATAAAAAAATCGGTTTATTGGTAGGAAAATCAGTTTCATTTCCAGGAGTAACTAATGATTCTTTTCAATTTTTCTTGATTGAAATTTAGAATTAGATTTAAAATAAATAATGGGTGAAAATCCCTAAAAAATTATACTTTTGTTTCTACTTTCATTTTGTTTAAGAAATAAGATCCTTTATTTTTTTTTAAAATTTATTAACTAATAACTAATAATATGCAATTTTGGATAAATTCGAACACCTATGTAGTACTTTACGTGTCAAAGAATCAAATCAATAATGTTGTACATGAGGAAGTGTTTAATAACATATAAATTTTAATTTTATGAAATTTTTAATGGCATGAGACAATTTAAATACAAAAATACCTTTTAAAGAATAAATAGGTAATAAATGTTTCCGTGCATCGCACGGGTACCGTACTAGTTACAAGAAAAATGTTAAATACCTTTTCGTAATAGTTTGTATCTAGTATCTGACTTTATAAAAACAATATTTTCTACTAGAGAAAAGAACAAAATTTATATGGGTGTAAGATATAAGACGAAAATGATTATTTTTAAATATGTAACGTCAACGTTCTTGTGCTATAAGCCATTATAGCGGTCAGAAGACTAAAAACTCATTANTCAAATAAAATTAAAAGTATATTTTGAAAATGAGGAAAAACCGATATAGAGGTCAAACAAATTACTAAAACTATTTATTTCTTATTGAAAAAGCTAAAATTAAAAGAAACAGCTTCATTCATATGGGTTATTAATGTTTGGAATACTTATATTAATACCTTGCATTGTATCGATTATGGCGGTTGGAAGCTGCGCTTGCTCCATAAATTAAAGGATAAATGGCAGTTTTACTGAGGCCGGAAAAGTTTATGCCTCCACCCTACAACACCAAATTAATGGACTAGCTAGTGAATATTAATGAACCGTAATATATGTACCAATATAAATAATTTATAGTTTGAATAATAATCATAATATATGTACCGATATAATTATATTTCGATTCTTTACCTTAATCTTTGTTCTCCCATCCAATATAATATCGGCCTCGAAATCGCGGTCGATAGTGGTTGCACCAACAGTTAGTATCCAAGGGGCAAAATTTTCAACCGTCTTACGAGAAGGGCCGTCGTTCCCCGCGGAGCACACAACGGTGATACCTTTAAGCGCAGCATGGAAGGCTCCAAGAACGATTGGATTAGCGAGAAAATTTTCTTCAGGCATGCCTAACGACATGGATAACACATCGACCCCATCATCAATTGCATCGTCAATTGCTTTGAGTAATGCTGATATCGTACAATTATTAGCTCCGCAAACACGATACATTGCGATTCTTGCACTTGGGGATCCCCCTCTTGCGGTCCCCTCGGCCAACCCATAGTACGATGCTCCACCGACAGGCATACCGGCCGCAGTTGATGCAGTGTGTGTTCCATGCCCCCACTCGTCCCTAGCTGATGTGAGATCGCCTGGAGTGTATTCATTCTCATAGTACCTTGCTCCAATCACTTTCCTATTTTAATTACATTACTTGTAAACAGCACCAAACCAAACTATCTATAATTAAACAAAATTATGTATACCATTAAATATTTATGTTATATGTAAAATTAATTACCCGTTGCAAGTAAAATTTGGTCCCCCCATGCAACCTCCTTTCCAACGCTTTGGGATTCGACGCATACTTGGAGTGGCCCGGAAACTAGGAGCTTCAGGCCAAATTCCTGTTTCAACATATTTATACATGAAAATGAAGGCCACCACATCAAATTATATAACCAATCCTTGTCTGAAAAACAGTACGTATGATCACCTGTATCTATGATCCCAATGATAGTGTCGTCATTTTCGGATGAAAAATTTGATGTATAAGAAGGAGGGGATAATGTTTTATTGATAATTCTTGAAGCATCTTGCTTCCACAAAAAATCCCAAGAATGAGTCGTGTGGAGTTGTAAACCTGAGTCTGGAAAAACAGACACCACTCCACGATTTTCTTCCATTGATTTCGCTTCTTCGTTTGATAAAAGTGCTGTGAATCCTAGAAAACTCTTGTTGTAGGTACGTAAAACACAACCAAAGCTCCTGAAAATTAATTACTATTTCTGTTATTAACTGGCTTTGGATTTTATTGTCTATGAAGAGCAAAAGAAAAACAAACGCAAAGAAAATTAAAATTTTAATTAAATTATAATATTCAACAATTTAAATTCATATTATTTCCCCAAACTATTTAATTTGTAAACACGCTGGTGGTGAACCAAAACTATCAGAGTATGCCATTTAACAAGTCTAATTTTTAACAAAAAATTAGTTAATTACTATACTGAAATATATAGGAAGAAGAACAAAATTAATCAAATTGACCTTTTTTCGAGTGTTTGCAGAAGATCGACGTGATCTGTTCTTCGAACACCGTTTGACGAATGTGTTGCTCCCATGTACACAATATGAACAGATTTTGTAGCATCTTCTGGTTTTGAATATGCATTAACAAGAAATGAAACAATTACATAAACACTGAAACCGATATAAACGTAAAAGCCTCCCATGATTCCCTCAGACCACAATATTCCACAATATTTTGATGTGTTCTCTAGCTTAAGTTTATGCCCTTTTATAATGTTAAAACACTCTTCGTGGACTAATTCTAAAATTAATATTTTGTTGTGAATATTTCAAAAGCATTAATCTCACAATTATAAGAGTTTATAAAAAATAATCATATTGGAATGTTTATGTACAATAAGTTAACTTTAGAATGGATCAAAATAAGAATACTTTTTAAATGTCACATCACATCCATTTGTCTTATAGGAAATCTTCAAAGTAGCCATGTCTCAAAGCTATGTCCTGAGAGAATCAAATTAATCAATGTCTACATTGTTGAGAATAAGATTTTCGGCCAAAAGATACGTCATATAATGAGTTTGAGACTCTTTTTTTTTGTCACATTAATGATTTTGTCGTTATTATTATTTTTTCAATATTTTCTATAATAATAGGCATTGAACGATACTCAACACTATATTTAGATATTATTACAAAGCTCATGAACTACACGGGTGTTTCAGGAAAAAAAAAAATAATTGTGCAACAAAGAATATAAGAAAGAAATAAAATTTTTATTGAAAAAAAATATAAAGAATTAATAAGAGAATAAAGAATTTGTAATGTTATTTTAAATTCTAAAAAATATTTTGTATGAAATATATTTATTTTATTTGAGATGTATTCATCTTTTCAAAATTAAATAGAATAATTAGTGTATTCTGCAGTTAATATAACGCACGTAATCAATTAATGTCCTGAATAGTTAAGCTCGCCTGAGAGCTTTTCAGTTTAAATAGAATAATTAGTTTATTCTGTAGTTAATATATCGCCCATAATCAATTAATGTCCTGAATAGTTAAGCTCGTCTGAGAGCTTTTCCATTTTCGAATTCTCTCGCTTGAGAGATTTTTTGTTTCGTTTCGTTCTTCAGTTCTTCCCCTTTTTTCCTTATCCTCTTTGCTCAACCCAGTTCATTCTCAAGTTCTGTTGTTTTAAGTGGTCTGCTCTCCCCTTTCTAGGGTTTAGGGCTAAATACTAATCGGGCTTTTAGGGGTTCTCCTATCCATAGAAGTTCGTTTCGGTGCGAGCCAGGATGATGAATTATCGCAGAGATTAAATGGCTTCTCTCTTTCAGACAGAGAATCAACTCAGGATGACATAAAACTAAGTGCAGAAGAATGTCAAAGAAACCTTTTCGGGAAAATAATAGGAGATCGCAAGGCCAGTTAGATTGGAGTAAAGAGGACGATGAGACAAATCTGGAATCTCAACCAATCAATGGAGGTCGAGGAACTCGGTCCAAATTACTTTCAGTTTATCTTCCAGCACATGGAGGATTTCATGAAAGCAACAAGCGACACAATTAACTGGAGCTTTGAGAACCAGTTTTTAATTCTAAAAAAGTGGCAAGACAAGCTGTCAAGTAAGAATCCCTGCTTTCAAGAACTCAATATCTGGGTCCAGGTATTAAACATCCCTCTCAACTAGCTTAGTGCGGAAGTGGAACTCAAAATTTGAAAAAAAAATTAAAGGAGTTAAGAATGTAATGATTGTAAGATCGGGAAATCATTGTGGCAGAATCATAAGATTGCTAGTTTCTTTGAATTCGGGTGAACCGCTTTCAAGGTGTGCAAATATTAGATTGGGAGACCAAGTAGTTAATGTTAGCTTCAGGTACGAGAATCTAGTAAACCTGTGTAATTATTGTGGAATGAATTGAGCATCTGGACCGAGGATGCTCCAAAAGATTGGAAGACATTAGCAATAATACCCTGAAGGAAGGTCAATATTGTTAGTGTTATATATTGAAAGCTTGGCTTTGTATGATATTACACATTTGCCCTTTATGAATGAGAATCATGTTTGATTAAACAAGTTATATATTCTGTTGTTTTGCACTTAGATAGAATGGGTCATCATCGGGTGAACGGAAGACCATTCTATCAGTTACTTGCGAAACAAAAATTGTGGTTCACAACCTAGATGGAAATGAACACCCCATCAGAACGGTTGTAGTGTCAAAGGTACGGTTGGTCTTGACTGATTAGTTGCACTAGTACATTTATGTATGAATAGGATCCTAGAGAGGAGAAGTTCGTTTTATACTCATCGTCGTAAATGAACTAGGCCTCTGTTAAATACTGCATTCTCTTAACCTGTAATATATTAAACAGACATATATATGCAGTACATATTACTTTGATTCACTTGGGTGAGGTTCAGTTCGCTGGATCAATATTCTTACTGTCTTGGGTAATATTGTTGTATGTATGATGTGCTGTTAGGATATTTACGGTCACCATGTGCGTTAGTTTGATGATGTCCTTGAAGTGAGTTCATGAAAGATTGTTATGCTAAACTCTGCAGGTGGATTAAATTCCGGCATAATAATAATGTGATGAACTAGCTTTGATAATAAAATATATTAATTAATTCTTGATTGTCAGTAATCAAATTAACTAATGGACATTATATCTTTAACACGGGGAGGTAAACCAGGAAATTATTATTGGAGTCTAAAATGTAATTTGGGATAGGAAAAGGGAGTGCAATAATATTACGTTAGTGGACCGTAATACTATTTATGTAATTGGAGGAGTGGGCCTGACCCACAGTTAGACCATTACATAAGAAGCCCTATTCCTATTCTCCTAAGGATCCATACTGTAGCTCTATATATACATCATTAAGCTCATGGAATAGATATAGAAGAGATCAGAAAAGTCTAACGTGTATACACGCTAGGGGTGAGCATGGGTCGGTACGGTTTGGAGATTGACAAATCTCCGGAACCGTACCGAAGTTCGGAGGTTACTAAAATTCAATCTCCGAAACCGTACCAAAAAATTGGTTCGGTTTGGTTCGGATATTTTTATTTTTCGTTTCGGTTCGGTTCGGTTCTCAGGACTATCGGAACGGTTCGTTTCGATTCGGATATTCGGAGATTTTTAATTATTTTTTTACATTTTTTGGATGGCCACCTAGTTGTATTTTAATTTTTATATATATATTTTTTAAATCCAACATTCATCAATACTTTATCATACTAAAGATTTTATTTTTAAATCAACTGGAGAAATAACTCTGAATCATAGTTAAGACTAAATTTGTGCAACTTACATTGAAAATTCAAAATTCAAACAAAATATAATATATTTTTTTTATTAAACTAATATTTCTTTTACCTTCCATACCATGTTAGTTATAAGATAGAATAAGACTAGTATCGACTAAGTTAAGTAATGTTTAAATATTTTTTTTAAAATAATATTTAATTAACCTTTCATACCATTTGAAATATATTTTTCTTAAACCAGAAAAATTCAATTGTAGATCTCAAATATTACTAAGAATGAAACTTAAGTGAAACTTAATTGTTATAACTATATTTTATTCCCATTTTAAAATTTTTCAAATTATATAGTATCAAAGTTGACATAAAATATATTGATATCACGCATCTATTTCTTATAATTCGGTTCTTAATTTCATTTCTTCGGTTCGGTACGGTACGTGACGGTTGGTCGTGCTGTCGTAGGCACCCAAATTAACCTTGCTTAACAATATGTAGTAGCGTGAGCAAGGATCGTATCCACGGGGAATAATTTAATTAAATGACTGTAACTATGTGATTAAAATGGGAGAGAATTGGTTTAAAATCCTAATTATCTAATTAACAAGAAAATAAAGAAAGCAATAGTTAACAGTTCTTGAACAAGAGATTCGCAAGCAACAGCAAGATGAAGATGAAAGATATTACCAAAGTGCTCCGGTTGAACTGATTTCCACCCCGAATTATTTTACTGATCCTCGATGCAAATATTATCAACTCATAAATACGTAGATGCCGTTGAATGATGAATTCTGACTCCTAAATTGGCTATGCAAAATAAATCCTTCTACACAACCCTTATTACTAAGCAATTCCCAACATCGTGTAAAATTATCCTAGCAATAGCATTAAAAAGTAGAGCCCGACAACACAATTAACAAATAACTAATCCGTTAAATGCTAACTTGTATAATTATTTTGCCTAAGAATGATAACGCCTAAATCCGGTCAATCACCACACTTAGATGCTTCTTACGATAGATAAATTATCTAAATCCGACTCAATATCTACCAAGCAATAGATTAAGTGCACAAGACAATAGTTGATCAGGCTACAATCCTAACACAAAATCATAAGCATAAACACACAAAACAATTAATACGAAATATGAATTAATAAATAAAAACTAATTAGATCTCACAGTATTAAGTTCGGGGTTTCAATCGTGTTCAACCGAAACAAAAGAGAATTAGCCGCGCAGGGCTTCCATGATCCAAGAGAAAAGAAAAAGAAATATATTGAAGAAAAGAGAGGAGAGAGTTGATGTTTGTGAAGATCCCTAGTGTAGGTCTCAAAAATCTGATCTCTTCATCTTTAATTATGGTTGGACTTTTAATCCTATTGGGCTCAATGTTTACGGGCCTACGTCTAAATCATAAGCTACGCACTGTCCGTCCATACTGACATGGCCATGTTTAAACAAAACCCAGTGCTGCCATGTTGGTTATATGTGCACCATGCGATCTAACTGCACAAAAATATCAACAAAGGTAGTTTCTACTCGAAGACACATGATAAAGTCGAAAACACGTCACTTAAGCACAAATATCCAACACATAGTCCAAATTTTACTATATTATAAACATATATTTTCGACTTATCAAACACCCCTACGCTTAAAACGATGCTTGTCCTCAAGCATAAAGTCAAATCCATTATCTCAACTCACAATCATCTTCTATCATCCAATGCCAATTCAAAACATAAAGTAAGCATCAACACACAAGTCAAACTTGAGTCCCCATCAACCAACCAATGTGAAATACACCCAACAATCACGTAACTTAAACACATGAAAATCAACACTTCTCACGAGATTCACTCTTGCACTCAAAGTGTATAGGCTATATGTAAATGTACGCTCAAGTCAAGACATCGAAGATTTTTACCATAAGCTTGCAAAGATATCATGTTCAACCACCCAAAATGAATAAGAATAAACACAAAATCAAAGGGTTAAAATCGGGTTGTAATGAGGCTTAGGGTAAGGTGGGATAAGAAAGTTAAAGGCTAATGGGATCGAATCAATCATACAAACTCGTCATAAACCAAGCTCAACCAACATGAAAAGCAAGATAATCATGTGATCTCTATAAGCAACCAACATAGGAATAACCTAGCACAATGCTCTTTTTTTNNAATACGAAATAGAAGATAAACTAGCCTACGTCGGATAACGAGACTACGTACAAGGCACAATCACATCTAAGTACATAATACCATGAGCTCTTCTTCATCCAAAAGAAATTCATATAATTGATTCGATCCAAGGTTCAAAAGATGGCATCAAGAAAAGGATATTATAGCTTATAGTGTGGTTATAAATCAAAGAAATGTCTAAGGCTCAAAGAGGCTTACTAGTGATTTATGAAAAAGGGTGGGCTTCAAAAGAGAGGCTATAAAGAGAAATGGCAAGTCCTAAGTACCCTTATTAAGGTTTTATGCATTCAATTTCATCAAAGGTGTACACATAGACATGCATAGCAAGGCAAGTTCTAGAAAAACCAACTAGTCGAGACATCACACATTCAAGAAAATGGAGCAAGATATTTAATATATGCTCATAAGCTCAAATCTCACCAATAGGAAGGTAATAGCTAAGTGTTAATCCCATGCGTCTCCATCACAGAATCATCAAGTAATATTCATCATCATGTAGCATCAAGGGCTCAAACAAAACAAGTGTATGGACACAAGAAAAGGATTGTTCTACTGTATTGGCATAGATGAATTAAAAATGACCACAAGAGAAATAACAATCAAGACTCAACATCATTAAACAAACCTCAGAACTCAAAACTCTGACAAACACTCTTGGCCACATTTCAAATATTATGAAGTAATGCTAGGCAAAGAGACTCACGAAATTTTATTCAGGTGGCAGCTCTCATTGTGCATGAATAATCTTCTATTTCTCAAACATCTGTCAGACTTCCCATTAAAGCTGCACACGGTCCAAGTTGCTGTGGAAAAAGTTCCAGGTCTCTAATGGCATGGCCATGTCATTTAAATACCAACACCACTAGTCCCAGTGTTGGAACAAAATTCCTGCAACAGAGAACAGACAGAGAAGTATCAGCAACAGAAACAAAACAAAGTCTAACAAAAATAAAAAAATAAAAAGAATAAAAAAAAAAGAATAAAAATAAAAATTGGGTTGCCTCCCAAAAAGCGCCTTTTTTTATTGTCGTTGGCTCGACACGAAGCTCTCGATTTATTCAGAATAAACGAGGTCCTCGAGACCCATTCTTTCTTCATGCTCGGGCTGAAAGTTCTCGTGATACGGTTTAAGTCGATGTCCATTGACTATAAAGGACTTCAAGCTCGATAAACTCCGAATATCAATTGCCCCATGCGTACAGACCTTGGTGACTTCAAAAGGTCCTTCCCATCTTGTTCGTAGCTTTCCTGGGAACAATCGAAGACGGGACTGGTACAAGAGAACTTTTTGCCCAACTACGAATTGCTTTCTCGAAATCATCTTATCATGAAAAGCATTCGTCTTCTCTTTGTAGATCTTAGTGCTCTCATAGAAATCGTTTCTCATCTCTTCCAATTCTTGAAATTGTAGTTTCCTATGCTTACCGCTTGCACTCATGTCCAGAAGCTTCAGGACCTCAGCTTTCACGACATCCAACACCACCGGATTCAAACAGCGTTGGGGTTGATGAACAGGTTCAGCTTCTATTTCCCATAAAATGCGATGAATGCAAATTGAGGGGCATATTCCCTTTATGTCCGAGAAAATCCACTCCAACGCTTGCTTGTGTGATTGGAGAACTTTCACGAGCTCGTCTTCTTGAGTTTTGGTAAGCTTATTCGAAATGACCACTGGAAATGTGCTCTCTTCTCCCAGGAATATGTACTTGACGTGGTCGGGCAAGGGCTTCAGTTCTTTGACGGGTGTCTGCAAAATAGAGGGTGGAGATTTTTCGTTAGTATCGAAAGAATTGATACCAATAAACTCACCTTTACCATTGGTCTCTAAGCCATCATCCATGATCACGGTCTTGTCCGATTCATTGGCTTGAACTGGAATAATGCTAGGTAATGAGTTGTCTGCTAAAGTCCTGATGGTGTCACCCACGGTACTATCCTCTGAAAGGGAAAAAGTTTCCTGAGCCAAATCATTAACCAAGTCAACAGATAGTACGGATTCTTCATCACCAGAATACTTCATAGAATTATATATATCAAATTTAATTAATTGATCATCAGATTCCATGCTAAGAATTCCATTATGCACATCAATCATGGTCTTAGACGTTTTTAGAAAAGGTCTTCCAAGTAAAATAGGAGTAACAACATTGTTATTCTCCATATCGAGAACATAAAAATCCGCTGGAAAAACCAAGTCTTTAACTTGCACAAGAACGTCCTCGACCAAACCCTTCAGAAACGCATTGGACCTGTCCGCCAGTTGAATGACTACCCCAGTTGGACTTAAAGGTCCGAGCTTCAAAGAACTATAAATTGCATATGGCATTACGTTAATAGAAGCTCCCAAGTCTAACATAGCTCTTTCTAAATGCATTCCACCAATGACACAAGGAATTGAGAACATACCTGGGTCCTTGCATTTCGTGGGAAGTTTCCGTTGTAAAACAACGGAGACATTCTCACTTACCTTAACTTTCTCGTGGCGTTTGAGTTGCTGTTTTCGCTTAACGGTGCACAACTCCTTCAAAAATTTTGCATAGCGAGGCACTTGCTTGATGGCATCTAGCAACGGGATGTTCACCTCGCATCTTCGAAACGTCTCATTAATATCTCGGATAGGCCCGTCTTTCTCATGTCGAACCCATGCCTGTGGGAAGGGTGGTTCAGGTTTGTACTCGGAATAGGTCGGCTTCTTATTTTCCTTCTTGTTCCTCTCTTCTGCTCCCAGGTCAGTTTCTATATCCAGTTCAGTTTTACTATGAACAGGGTCAGCGACATGGCCATGTTGGTTATCCGAACCTGCTGCTTCAAACTGTTGTGCGTGTGAATTTTCCTTTATCTGCTCCAACTCTTTGCCACTTACTAAGATCATGGAACTCACATTCTTAGGGTTTACCTCAGGTTGAGAAGGGAGTTTTCCGCTAACTTGTGCCTCCAACCGATTCACAGAGGTCGCGAGCTGGCTTACTTGAGTTTCAAGGGTCTGGATGCTCACCTTGGTTTCTTTTTGAAATTGGAGAGTACTGGAGGCTAGTTGCTTCACTATGTCTTCTAACGAAGTGCCAGAATCAGAGTTTAGGGGTTGTTCGGGTGGTGCTTGTCTGCGAAATAATTGAGGGGGATGTTGCTGGAAATTCCCGCCATGGTTCGGGACGGGCTGTTGGTAAAACGAGTTCCCGTACCTCAAATTTGGGTGATCGCGCCAACCCGGATTGTATGTACTCGAGAATGGATCATATTGCTGCTTCCTGGGAAATTTCCCGTTTGTATCGACCGCATTTGCATGTGCCTCGATTTCATTTCCTATCACGGGACAAGAGTCGGTATCATGATCGGTGGTAGCACATATTCGGCAAGGCTTCACTGGCTTGGTTCCTCCAATAGCTAATTGTTTCACCAGAGTTGTAAGTTCCATTAGCTTTTCCTCTACAATAGAGTTATTTGCTACCGTCCCCGTTTTAAGTGTCACATCGTTACGGGTGCCAAATTGTTGTGAGTTAGCCGCCATGGTGGCAATTATACAACTCGCTTCGGCCGGTGTCTTATCGACAAGAGCTCCACCACTTGCAGCATCGACCATGTTCCTGTCCATCAATGCCAGGCCCTCATAAAAATATTGGATCAGTAGTTGCTCGCTAATTTGATGTTGCGGGCAGCTCGCGCACAGTTTCTTGAAACGCTCCCAATACTCGTACAAGTTCTCTCCATGTAATTGTCGCACTCCACATATCTCCTTACGTATGTTGGCAGCTCGAGATGCCGGAAAATATCTCTCTAGGAAAAGTCGTTCCATTACGTCCCATGTTTCAATCGAGCCCGACGGAAGGTAGTAAAGCCAATCCTTAGCCGCATCCTTCAACGAAAAAGGGAATGCTCGCAACTTGATTTGTTCTTCTGTGATACCCGTCGGCTTCATGCTCGTGCAAACCAAGTGAAGCTCCTTCAAGTGCTTGTATGGGTCCTCACCTGCATGACCATAAAACGAAGGTAAATAATGAATTAGCCCAGATTTCAATTCAAAAGTAATGTTATCATCTATAGCAGGGAAAGAAATGCAAAGGGGCTGAATATCCAAATTAGGAGCTGCCAGCTCCTTTAATGTTCTATTCGCATTCGCCATCTGGACCACGTCCAAGTCCTTTTCTTCAAAGTCCTCTTCCGAATCACTGTTAATCTCGAATAAGCTGGTAAGTGTCCCCTCGTCTATAGGGGCTGCCCTCCGCCTTGCTTCTTTTCTCAACCTCTTAGCTGTTTTCTCAATTTCCGGGTCGAATTAAATATCTTCGGGAACACTCGAACGCGTCCCGAGCATCAACTGCCAAGAAAATAAAAATCAAACTAACCAAGCTGTTAGAAAATTAGAAGATAGCAGAGAAAAGACAAGAGAACTAAAAATAATAATAATAATAATAATAATATTAATATTAATAATAATATCACACAATCAAAGATATAATTAAAATAATTCCCCGGCAACGGCGCCAAAATTTGGTCGTGCTGTCGTAGGCACCCAAATTAACCTTGCTTAACAATATGTAGTAGCGTGAGCAAGGATCCATCCACGGGGAATAATTTAATTAAATGACTGTAACTATGTGATTAAAATGGGGGAGAATTGGTTTAAAATCCTAATTATCTAATTAACAAGAAAATAAAGAAAGCAATAGTTAACAGTTCTTGAACAAGAGATTCGCAAGCAACAGCAAGATGAAGATGAAAGATATTACCAAAGTGCTCCGGTTGAATTGATTTCCACCCCGAATTATTTTACTGATCCTCGATGCAAATATTATCAACTCATAAATACGTAGATGCCGTTGAATGATGAATTCTGACTCCTAAATTGGCTATGCAAAATAAATCCTTCTACACAACCCTCAACATCGTGTAAAATTATCCTAGCAATAGCATTAAAAAGTAGAGCCCGACAACACAATTAACAAATAACTAATCCGTTAAATGCTAACTTGTATAATTATTTTGCCTAAGAATGATAACGCCTAAATCCAGTCAATCACCACACTTAGATGCTTCTTACGATAGATAAATTATCTAAATCCGACTCAATATCTACCAAGCAATAGATTAAGTGCACAAGACAATAGTTGATCAGGCTACGATCCTAACACAAAATCATAAGCATAAACACACAAAACAATTAATACGAAATATGAATTAATAAATAAAAACTAATTAGATCTCACAGTATTAAGTTCGGGGTTTCAATCGTGTTCAACCGAAACAAAAGAGAATTAGCCGCGCAGGGCTTCCATGATCCAAGTGAAAAGAAAAAGAAATATATTGAAGAAAAGAGAGGAGAGAGTTGATGTTTGTGAAGATCCCTTCTGTTACTCCTTGCGGCTGTTGTACGTGCAGTGTAGGTCTCAAAAATCTGATCTCTTCATCTTTAATTATGGTTGGACTTTTAATCCTATTGGGCTCAATGTTTACGGGCCTACGTCTAAATCATAAGCTACGCACTGTCCGTCCATACTGACATGGCCATGTTTAAACAAAACCCAGTGCTGCCATGTTGGTTATATGTGCACCATGCGATCTAACTGCACAAAAATATCAACAAAGGTAGTTTCTACTCGAAGACACATGATAAAGTCGAAAACACGTCACTTAAGCACAAATATCCAACACATAGTCCAAATTTTACTATATTATAAACATATATTTTCGACTTATCAACGGTTCAGTTCGGCTCTCGGTACTGATATTTGTGAAATCTCCAGAACCGTACAAATTATTTTTTTGGTTCGGTTCGGAGAAAGTCAAACGGTCAACGGTTATTTTTCGGTTCGGAGTGATTTCAGCTCAGTTTTTGGAACAGTTCGGAATTATCCGAGTCCCATGGTCAACCCTAATACATGAACGCCGACTCGCCCTCTTTCTCTTTTCTCTCTCTAGAATTTCATTCGAGCTTTATCTTCTTCTTGTTGCTCCACCAGTACAAGTTGAAGAGGTGTATGAGTGATACAGTAGAAGATCCCAAAGGTAATCAAGACATCATGATCATCTACCGGAGCCGACAAATCACGACCCGAAGGCCAAGATCTGCCGACCCCGACCCGAAGGGCAAGATCCGCCGACCCCGACCCGCTAGAAGAGACGCTGCGACAATCCAACCTGCCGTCGGCCTCCCGCGACACGACCGGCGACCTGGCGCACGCGACACGACTGCCGTCCTCCGCTACCCGTACGATCCCGACATCCTCGTGACGTGTTGTTCTCGGTCATCCCGAATCCGTCAGATTCAGAAAATTTTAAGTTGTATGTTTTGACGTCAAACCTTTAGATGTGTTGTGCATAGGTTTACGTTTGCTATTGAATTCGTGACATTTACATAACGAGATCCTCGTAGATCTCAACAAATATGGTGAATGGTTCAAAGCCTCAGAAAGTCTTAACTGGGTGGAAGTCAGCCTATCTGGATCAAGAAGCTCTTCTAAATCTACCACTCATGTAGCCACTGAGCAACGATCTTTACTGAAAACTTCTTCCAGTCAAATTGAGAAGCAACACCAGTTACCTTTCACACTTATTCCCCTTCACACTCAAAATTGGAAGCTGTAACCTATTTATCCTCTGCCAACCAACTTCCAAATAAAATAGTGGAAATGGAGGAGTTCAACCAGCAACCACTAGATGTAACTAAGGATATGGATGTGGAGACTAGGGGCTCTCATCTTGGTCTTTTACCTATCCAGAATCAAGAGTCTACATCTCAAGAGAAGTTATGAGGGGAAGCTTAAAACTTGGAAAATGGTAAGAAGCAAGGAAGGAAGATTGCGGTAGAAAATTGACAAACCTTCCTTGGTTGACCAAACTTCAAGTGGGAAGAAGTCTTCACCAGATCCTGAAGTTACAATCTCAGAAAGGGATGGTAATGTTACTGAGCAAGCTGATGGTAAGATGTTGAAAGTTGATTTAGCTAAGGTGGGAGTGGCCAGCATAGAGTGGCACCCAAGTGATCAATGTTAGCTGCAGTGTGGAATTGTAAAGGGCTGGGTAGGTCCTCTACAATTTCCCAAATCATAGAGTCTCAAAGGACTCACCACCCACTTTTATTCTTTCTTTCTGAAACCAAAAAAATCAAGTGCTTTTGTTAAATCCATAGGCAGGAAAGTGGGTTTTGAGGATAGGTTGGCCCTGATAGAGCGTAAAGGGCTCAGTACAAGTTTACTTCTCTTATGAGATTCCAAAGTGGTGCTTAAGCAGATTCTCAGTAAGGATTTCTACATTGCGGTTGAATTCCAGTTGAATTTTGAGGAGAGCCAATGGGACATTATTGTATATCTTAGCACCTGCAGACTTTTATAGTCTGAACAATAGAAAGAGTTGGAAATTAGGAAGAGTTGCTGAGGTCAAAACTATTTATAATGGGAGACTGGAATGCCATATGTTCCAGTGATAAGAAATCAGGAGGTTTGGTGTTTGTAGTATTTTTGGGCATGTGGTAACCGAGTTACCTGACTCGGGTCGTTCTCAAAAGAAGGTTGTTCGGAGCTTCGTTTACTATCTAGTCGTCAAAATCACAAGACCGAAAATAAAGTCCTAAACATTCTACTCGCTTGATTGTGAGTTCGATTGCACTAAATTAAACTAATAATCCACGAGCAAATAGTGAAAATGCAAGAATCAAAAGAAATATCGAACATTGGTTGCACGGAGTCTCCACACTTGACGAAAACAAAAATAACAAAAAAGAAAAACATACAAGCCAAGTGATCCTAAGTAGTCGAACACAAGCTTTCTACCCTAGATCATCCCGCTTTGAGCAAAGTCGAGACCTCAATACTAGATAAGCGCATATCGAATCCTAACACACTTGAACAAGTAATGAAAGTAAAACAAAGCCTAAAATCGAGCATAAACACATCATTCCAACCAAATCACAACTCGAAATAATAAACCCTAAGCTAGGTGTTAATTCTCCTATAGCAAGAATGGATGAAAATAATGCGCAGAGAACGAAATTTAGATAAAAAGAGAGTCGTCGGAAAACTCGCCGGGAAATGTCAAGGTGAATCTCCTCCAAACCAAAGGAAAATACAAGAGGGAGAATTTTTCCTCAACCCGAAGTTGGGAAATGAGGGGAATTGTCCAAAAATTACACAAGCATCATATTTATATACACACTAAAAACACACACATTTAATGAAATTATGAAGTTCGCAGGTCTCGAAACGGGGTTCGCAGTGAGTTTAGGCATGGAATAGTGCAGCTGGGCGCGTTCGCGGGTCACCAAACCTTGTTCGCAGTGAGTTTGGTGTTGGCAGGGTGCTTTCGCGGCTCCCGAAATCAGTTTCACTGTGAGTGGCATTTGGAGCTGCTGGGGTTTGCGTATGGCGCGACGCGAATCCTTGTTCACTACGAGTGTGTTGCTGGTGTGAGGAGCGCTCCGTTTGGCGGGTCGCGAAAACACTTTCGCAACGAGTGTGTGGGAAGCTTGGTGCATGGGATGTGCTTCGCAGGTCGCCACTTTCTTTTCGCAGCGAGTCTGGGCAAGGGCTCCATGTGTGGTTCGCAGCCCGCCAATGTGACCTCGCAGGTGAGTGCCTAGGCTTGGCCTCCTAGTGCCATTTGGCGGTCCGCGAATCGGATTTCGCAGCGAACATGACCTTCAACTCAATTTCTTCACTCGGGTGACTCAATTGGTGATCTCTCTCTCGAAAACTCATATGGCTCGACTAACTCGTATCGGAACGGCTCGACATCAAAATCATGGATAGTGGTTCGAATAATAACTCGAAAAATGGCTCGTTTCCCCAAACATGTATAATGGACCTATAAAACACACCAAAAGAAACGCGAAAATACGACAAAATACAAAAACACATAACGAGAACGAAAACACATAAAACACGGAAAAATTGACCGGTTGACACTAAACGAACCTAAAAACACTAAACTAAAACATATAAATCACACGAAAATAGGCACAAAAACACAATAAACATTTGGTCAGGAGTGAAAGAAGTTTCCTAGAGTTTATCGACTTCATCAACAACATGGAGATAGAGGAAATTAAAATGATAGGTTATCAATTCACCTGGTGTAACAACAGAGTAGCTTAAGGACTGGTGGAAGAAAAACTGGACAGAGCCTTTGGCTCCTTTGATTGGCTTCTCTCATTTCCAAATGCTTCAATTTCCAATGTGATAAGAAGTTAATCTGACCACTCCCTTCTCCTTCTAGATTTGGGGCTACCCAAGGAAAGGAGGAAACTCGATTTCACTTTGACAAGAGGTGGATTAGTAAAGATGAAATTGAGGAAGTTGTGAAAAAAGCCTGGCTTACCCCTCATCAAGGAACACCCTTCTTGAAGCTCAAAGAGAAAATCAAACAAACTAGATTGGCTCTGAGTTTATGGAGTTTTAAATTTCAATCTCAGAACCAGCATCAAATTGAAGCTCTCACTAAGAAATTTGAATCTCTGAGATCAAACAAGACGGGAGATAACTGGGAAGCTTGGGAAACCACTAGAAAAGACTTGGAAAAAGCTCAACTTTATGAAGAGTTATTCTAGCAGCAGAAGACCATGATCAAATGGCTAAAGGAAGGTGATGGTAATATTAAGTTCTTTCATGCCTTCATCTTCCAAAGGAGAAGGCAAAATGCAATAAGAAGGTTGATCACTTCTCAAGGAAAAGAATACACCACCTAGAAGGACATTGAAACTCACATATCTGATTTCTATTCCACACTTTTCTCTACTGAAGGTTGTTGGGGAGGTGATTCTTTGCTCCATCTCATTCCCCAATCCATTACCAATGACATGAATCAGGACCTTCTGAAGCCTGTTAATGAAGAAGATGTTAATGCTCGTTTTAGTCATCCTGAGAAATCCCCAGGAAAGGATGGTATGAATGCTCTTATCTACCAACACTTTTGGACTTCCATAAAACTTGATCTTATGGCAGCTATATTAAGTTTGTTGTTGTTGTTGTTGTTGTTGTTGTTTTTTATTTTTTTATTTTTTATTTTTTTCAGTTTGGACTTACTCTTAAATATTGGAATCACACCATCCTTTCTCTTATTCCCAAATGTGCTAATCCAGAGACCCTAAGCTAGTTTAGGCCAATAAGTCTCTGCAGTGTGGTTTACAAAATCCTATCTAAAGTCTTAGATAAAAGACTTATGGTCTGCTTGAAATGTTGAATTAGTTATTACCAATTTGCTTTTGTTAAGGGGACACAATAGGTTGATAATGTGATAACTGCTTAAGAAGCTTTTCACTTTTTAAATAGACATATCTCTGGCAAGAACTATTTCATGGCTCTTAAATTGGACCTTATGAAGGCATTTGATAGAGTTGAGTGGCTTTGCTTGAATAAAATCATGATTCAATCTGTTGGAAATAGCAAAAGGGCATTTGCTATGGGTTAAAGACTTACTGTTGGACAATGGTCTGGGTTGGAATGAATGGTTGGTAAGGCAATTTTTCGATGATTTTGAAAGTAATGCTATTCCCATTATCAACACTCTGAAGCCACACAAAGCAGATAGACTATTCTGGGGTCTTGAGAAGAAAGGGCATTTCACATTTTCTAGCACTTATACTTATTTGTCCAACCAAAAGCTTCTGAAATTGGACCTGCCTGAAAGTAGCTATAATACTCTAATCAGAAAACCAACCATTTTATGATGTTGACACTTGAATATGGTAGGCAAAATCGAGCATTTTCTATGGAAATGTATATCAGGGACTCTGCCAGTTGCAGTAAACATAAACAAGAGAAGACTAGACATAGATACCATCTGCTTGATCTGCTGTGAAGCCCCTGACACTGTTGAACATGTGTTGTTTACATGTCCTACTGCTTCTAGGCTCTGGGAAGTAGCTCCTGTGCAGTGGGATGGCATCAATGGCTCTTTTAGCTCTTTCATGTTTTGGTGGCAATAAATTTTGCTCTCTTGATCCCTCAGATGTGGCCGAGGCTAGGATCCAACTCTCAATATACTTGCTTTGGTGGCTCTAGAAGTCAATAAACCTCTGGATTTTTCAAAAGTCCTAACTCCCAGTTCATATTCTGATCAGAGCTGCTCATAAGGATTGGTTGGACTTCACTCGTGTTTATTAGTCTTCTATGTTCTTGTTTCATTTCTGTTGGTTTTTGTGTTTTTGGGGTTAGGGAGTCATAGCTAGGCATTTTGGCAGTGGTTAGGCTCTTAGTTCCAGTTGGGTTGTTTGATTCTTCTTCTTNCCAGCTCTTAAAATGGGACAAACTCTTAAAATGGGACCAGCTCTTAGCAACTACAGACAACTAACCTAGCAACTACAGAGAACTAACCTAGCAACTACAGACAACTAACCTAGCTACTACTAACTTTGCAACTACTAACTTAGCAACTACAGAGAACTAATCTAGCAACTACAGAGAACTAACCTGGCAGCAAGAAAGAAATAACTTAGCAACAAAAGACAACTAACCTAGCAGCATCAGACAACTAACTTTGCAGCAAGAAAGAACTAACCTAGCAACAAAAGAAAACTAACCTAGCAGTAAGAAAGAAATAACCTAGCAACTTAAGACAACTAACCTAGCAGGTACAATTAACTAACCTAACAACAACAGACAACTAACCTAGCAGCTAAAGATAACTAACCTAGCAACAAAAGACAACAAACCTAGCAGCAAGAAAGAAATAACCCAGCAACAAAAGACAACTAACCTAGCAGCAAGAAAGAAATAACCTAGCAACAAAAGCCAACTAACCTAGCTGCAAGAAAGTGGTCGGACGGGTCGTGGGATAGGGGGAAGCTTGATAGAGAGTTGGGCTCCGGGGCGGGTTTTAGTGAGCAGTTATTAGATAGGATCCAGCAGATACCCATCTCGGGGGATGGTTCGGATGGTATGAGGTGGAGACTTACATCATCGGGTGTGTTTTCTACTATCTCGGCTTGGGAGCAGATCAGTCTGAGGGATCGGCCGAATCTTCTCTTCGGAGCCATCTGGAGCCACCTTTTCACCCCTACCATATCTGTTTTCCTTTGGCGCCTCCTCTTGCGCCGGATACCCGTGGACACTGTGTTACATGCGAGGGGGATCTCCTTCCCCTCCCGATGTGTGTGTTGTTCTGAGACCGGACGTCATGAGACCGAGACCTTTACCCACCTTTTTCTAGAGAGTGAGATTGTGAGGAGAGTGTGGGAGCATTTTGCTACTTGGACTCATATATCCCTACCCTCCACAGACAGTTTTTTTGAGCTCCTGAGTTTTTTCTCACAGAGCACACACTTTAGACACGTGAGCTTCTTCATTCCTTGTCTGATCCTTTGGTTCACATGGACGGAAAGGAATAGTGCGAAGCATAGGGATATTACTTTCTTGCTTTCTCACATTGTTTTGCAGGTGGAGAGATACATTTCGCTCCTCACAGCGTTGGGCAGGCTTTCTGCACGTGACTGGACAGGCTGCACGCCACCGCACCGATACAGGGTGGCTCCCCCTCCGCCTGTTCGGTCCCCTCGGCCCAGAGCTGTTGTTTGGCTTCGGCCCGACTCTCCTTGGGTCAAGCTGAACACCGATGGATCTTTCGATCTCCATAGCGGTACTTCCGGAGGAGGAGGCTTGATCCGGGACCACAGTGGAGCTCTTATCACCGCCTTCCACACATCCCTTCAGGCCTCCTCGAGTTACGATGCAGAGATTCAGGCATTACAGATTGGCCTTCAGATTGCTGCCGACCTCTCTAGTCATATTTGGATTGAGCTGGACGCTACGGCTGTCCTCACCCTCCTGGCCTCGGGTCATCAGGGCTCGTGGCAGATTCAGCACCCGCTTATGCGCATTAGAGATCTACTTCGGTCTGTCCATTACAGGATCACACACATCTTGCGTGAGGGGAACAGACCTGCTGATTACCTTGCCAGCCTTGGCGCTATCATACCAGACACGCACACGTATCAGACCTACACTGCTCCACTCCGCCTTCGCACGCTAGTTCGGATGGATCAGCTGGGATATCCATCGTTTCGATTCCAGTAGATTAGGTTTTTGGTTTTGTTTTACTTAGACCATCCATTTATTCCGGGCACCTGTTAGCCCGATGACAGACCTTGTATTATTTTCATTTTCTGTTTTCGTTTCTGTTTGGATTGTGAGACTATGTTGAGTGTTTTGGCCCATTTTAGGGCTATGATCTATATACAGGTTGGGGATCCAGCCTAATCCCCCGCCCCTCGGGGCGTTGTTTGTTAAAAAAAAAAAAAAAAACTAGCAGCAAGAAAGAACTAACCTAACAACAAAAGACAACTAACCTAGCAGCAAGAAAAAAATAACCTAGCAACTTAAGACAACTAACCTAGCAACAAAACTCAACTAACCTAGCAGCTACAAATAACTGACCTAACAATAACCTTTTTCTTGAGAGTGAGATTGTGAGGAGAGTGTGGGAGCATTTTGCCACTTGGACTCATATATCCCTACCCACCACATACAGTTTTTTTGAGCTCCTGAGTTTTTTCTCACATAGCACACACCTTAGACACGTGGGCTTCCTCATTCCTTGTCTGATCCTTTGGTTCACCTGGACAGAAAGGAATAGTGCGAAGCATAGGGATATTACTTTTATGTTTTCTCACATTGTTTTGCAGGTTGAGAGACACATTTCGCTCCTCATCTCATTGGGCAGGCTCACGGCCCGAGACTGGACAGGCTGCACGACACCGCAGCTCTACATGGTGGCCCCACCACCGCCTGTTCGGACTCCTCGGGCCAGAGCTGTTGTTTGGCTTCGACCTGACTCTCCGTGGGTCAACCTGAACACTGATGGCTCCTTCGATCGCCACACTGGAGTTGCCGGAGGAGGAGGCTTGATTCGGGACCATAGCGGCGCCCTCATCACCGCCTTTCACGCGTCCATTCAGGCCTCCTCGAGCTACGACGCAGAGATTCAGGCACTACAGATTGGCCTTCAGATAGCTGCCACACATCTCTAGTCATATATGGATCGAGCTGGATGCTGCGGCTGTCGCCACCCTCCTGACTTCGGGCCATCAGGGCTCGTGGCAGATCCAGCACCCGCTTATGCGCATTAGAGATCTACTTCGGTCAGTCCATCACAGGATTACGCATATTTTTCGTGAGGGGAACAGACCTGCTGACTACCTTGCCAACCTTGGTGCCACCATACCCGATACACATGCGTTCCAGACAGACACTGCTCCACTCCGCCTTCGCACGCTTGTTCGGATGGACCAGCTTGGATATCCATCTTTCCGCTTTCAGTAGATTAGGTTTTATTGTCATTTGATTAGATTCTCATTTTCATTTTCATTTTAGGGCACCTGTTAGCCCGTAGACAGACTCTGTATTTTAATTTTGTCTGTTTTGCTTGTGAGACCTTGTAAACTGTTGATATTTTTTGCCCCCGTTTTGGGGTCTTGATATATGCACAGGTTGGGGATCCAGCCCAATCCCCCGTCCTCCCGGGACGTTGTTTGAAAAAAAAAAAATTAAAAAAAATTAAAATTAATTAAAAAATAAAAAAAAACCTAGCAATAACAAACAACTAACCTACAAAAAACATGAAAGACAAAAACTTCCATATGCTCTCACTTCTCTCTACATTTCTCTCTCTAGGTTTTACCCCTTTCATCTTCCTCCTCAACCTCCCTTCCGCCACCACCTCCACCGCATAGTCACCCACACCGGTCGCCGCCGGCGGCGGCCTGCCCCCGGGCTGCCTGGCCTTTTTCCGTTATTTTATTTTTACAGCCCAAGTGCGCTCTTATGGCTCCATCTCCTTTACCTTTCCCGGTCACCTCGTCTTCAATTTCCCAGCCTCCGGCCAACCCACCACCCTCACTTTCCCAAACTCCGGCCATACCTCCGCAGGAGCTTACCAATCCTTTTTTGCTTCCAGAATTCCAGCATCTCGTAAAGGAATTTCTGCACAAAAATCCGCATTTGGAAGACGGGGAGATCCCACCGTCTTTGCACAAAGCTCTCGCCTCCGGAATCTCAGGCCTCAACCTCCGCGAAATCCAAAGTCCGGTGATGGATGGTACCTTAGCATCGGAAGTTACCCCGCCGGTCTCCACAAATTCAATTAACGAAGATATTTCTACAGTAAACCCTTCCTCTCAGCTAATCATTGATGAGGCCCCAATCCCCTCATTTCACGTGGCCACCAGATCTGGGCTAATTGCTTTTGGGCGTATATTAACCAACCCACTCGATTCCCCAGCCCATACTACCATCCTTGATTTACCCCAGCCCGCCTTTCCGCAGCCCACCTCACAGCAACACAGCTCGGCCCATCAACCCACCCATCTATCCCCTCATTTGGGCCTCCCATTATTTGGACCTGCTCCCCAGCCCACCCACTACACCCAGCCTCTAAGCCAAGCCTCACAGCCCACTCCCTTAACCACTCAACTGCTGCAATCAATCAAACCGAAACCCGTTCCTGGCAACCAACATGTTACCATCACCAGTGAACCGGTAGCCGCCGTTCAACTGCTGCACGCCGGTGCCGGCGTCTGCGCCATCATCGGAATATCCCAAACGGCCGGCAACCCATCCGGGGATGTCCCGGAATTGATTTCTATGGTTGGAATACTCGGTCCCCGGCCAATTTCATCCTCCCCGACCGAGCATCTTCCCGAAAAATCTACTCTTGTTGCCGGAGAATCTGAAACATCCACCTTGAATGTGCGTAAAGACGGGGTGAGTGTTGCGAGTCCAAAAACGGCGTCCGCGCCCCTCTTTTCCGAACCTTCCCCAAAAGGGACACCGCCGACGGGAGCCACCACAACCATTCCCGCTGCAGCCGGGCCTCTCCCGGGCACCTCCACTGGCCCTCTTTCATTCCGAGAGGCTATTACGGGGAAGAGAGAGGGCGGCACGGGCGCCCCTCGTCCGACTCCCAAGGAGTTCACATTTGACGGGAATTATGAGCATGCCTGCGATCCATTTAGAGGGAAACAAGGTGAAGGCTCGATTCTCTCAAGCCGAATCTGAAGGCCTGGCTGGTAAGTTAACTAACACCCTGGTTTTTAAGTTTACTTATGCTATCCCTGCCCCCCGAGATATATCTGCTGGATTAGGTAAATTGGGTTTTAAGGGTAGTGTGTCGTCTAAGTGGTATAATTTCAACCACCTCTTAGTCACTTTTCATCTCCCTGAGGATTACAACGAGGTATGGCTTAAGACCTCGATTCATCTGTGTGGATGCCCAGCTAAGGTGTTCAAGTATCATGCCGGGTTTAACCCGAAGACGGAGACGCCTGTTGTTCCCGTGTGGTGCCTTCTTCCCGGCCTCCCATTTCACCTTTACGACCGGGCTGCCATCACTACGCTTGCTAAGTGTATTGGACAGTCGATTCGTATTGACGCCCCGACGGCCCTTCAGTCGAGGGCTAACGTGGCGCGATTTTGTGTTTGTGTAGAGATAGACCTCAGAGTTGAGCCCGTCCATGAGATTGAGATTGAGCAGGGCTCGAAGACCTTTGCTCAGCGGGTGATCTATGAGAATATCCTCGCGTTCTGCACTTTGTGCAGTCATGTGGGTCATATTGCGGCTGATTGCTACACTAGTGGCAATAAGCCACGGTCCACATTTCCTCAGCGCCACCGTGCGACTCAGCCGGGGACCTCCACTGCCCGGAGGGGCCTGAAGGAAAAGGGCAAAAGCCCTCTCCGCGCGCCCGAGACCCCGAAGGGGTCTAAGAATAAGGGCAAGGCTGTGATTTACGACACTGCCCAAACTGGGAAGGATTCTCATCCTAACCAGCCTAAGCAGTTGGCCATAGTAGGGGCCAAGCCCAATTCCACGGGCTTTCTTCCTAGATAGACCTTACAGTCGGCCTTCAAGGCCAACCACTCGTACTTTGCCATTCTCTCCCTTGAGGCAGAGAATGAGGCTGTGCCTTCCACCATTGGCCCACCTAGGATTACAGACCTTACGCTCCTTGATGATGACGACCTCTTCGGAGACGATATGGACCAGTCGGACGCCTCGTCCAGGGGTGAGTCCATCCATTTATCTCATGACAATGCGCGCGATGCTGGTCCTTTGACTGTGCACGTATCTAGCCCGGACCGATCTCTGGATTTGAGGATCACTGTTGTCACCGCTCCCCCGAAAGGGGATGAGTCGGCCCATCTCCTCCCCGCTGAGATTGGGAGCTCGGCTGAGCATATAGCCAGCGCTCATCCTCCCTCTGGCGGCGAGCACCTGAGTACTTTGCCTGCTGGATCCTCTCTCTCTCCCATCTCCGAGCAGGCATGCAGTCTTAACCACGCCCAGCATGACGTCTCGTGCGAGAGCTTCGCCTCTAGGCCTTCCTTCACTATGACAGACAGGAGACAGCCCCGGAGATGGGGCAACCCGCTAGTGCCGCTCTAGGTCAGACTGCCCAGCCAGACGACACACAGGCCAAGAGCACCTACCGAGGCAGGCAGTCCACGAGGACCAGAGCCACGCAGCGCACGACACGACGGACGGTCTCCCCTGCTATTCGATCCTTCCACCACATTCCTTCTTTAGGTGGACCGACTCAGCCTCGCCACAGGCGGACTATGTCCGGTGGCTCATGCGACCGTTGATATGTCTATCACATCCATTACATGGAATGGCCGTGGCCTCTACTCTCTCTCACCTCCACTTTCTCATTCGTGATCACAGACTTGATTTTGTTGGCTTTATTGAGCCGATGATTCTCACCCCTTCTTTTGACTACTACTCGCGTCGCCTTGGCTTCCACTCGGGCGTGGGTAATATTTTGCATAAGATCTGGCTCTTTCACTCGCGTGACTACACTTGTCGGGTCCTCCGCGACACCCATCTTTCACACCTTGGTTTATGCCAAGTGTACTAGGGTCGGGCGATATGACCTTTGGGACACCCTGCATGAGATTGCCGAGAGTATGGAGGGATTGCCATGGATGGTTAGTGGCGATTTCAACATCTATTTGCATCCCGATGAGCGTGTGGGTGACCGTTCGGACTAGTCACGGGAGATGTGGGATTTTGCTCAGGCGGTGGCGGACTGTGAGTTAATTGACGCTGGATGTGATGGTGAGACCTTCACGTGGGTGAGGGATGGACTCAAGGAGAGGCTCGACCGTGCCTTGGTTTTTGAGGCGTAGGCGAAGGTGTTTGCGGTTACGACCGTCACACACCTTACTCGATTTGGATCTGACCATTCACCCCTTCTCATCCGGTGCCGATTTTCGAGCACCCCCCGCCGTTCGTCCTTTAGGTTCCAGAACATGTGGGTTCGCCACCACTCCTTCCACGACACTGTCAAGGATTCCTGGCTTCAGCCGACTGGGCTCTTTGGGATGCGTAATCTCGAGGCGAAGCTCGGCAGACTGCAGTATCAGTTGAGACAGTGGAACTGGGATGTTTTTGGAAACCTTCATCAGCGCCTTTCTGCGGCTCAAAGTGCATACGCGACGGCTGAGCGGGCCTATGACTTGGATCCCACTCCGGAGAATAGGACTGCGATGCACCGCTGCCACGCCGAGTACCAGCTCCGACTTCTTATGGAGGAGGACTTCTAGAAGCAGAAGGCGACCGTTCGCTGGGTGGCCGAGGGCGAGCGGAACACTAGGTTCTTCCACGGCTACGTTAGGCAGAAGCGTGTTAAGTCGTACATCATATTATCGAGGCTGATGGGTCATCCCTGACCTAGGAGGCCCAGATTCGGGAGTCGGCTGTTGCTCACTTTCAGACCCTCTTCACCTCTAACAGAGGGTCCCTTGTGGCCCCGACCGCTTCTTTCTTCCCCACCATCCCTCCTTCGGTCGATCTCATTGGACTCGGTGACCTCCCGAGTAGGGAGGAGGTTAGGGATGCTGTCTTCGGGATTGATCCCAACAACGTTTCTGGCCCAGATGGTATCTCCTCTCTCTTCTACTAGGTCTACTGGGATTTAATCGAGACTGATGTCGATGAGGCAATGTTGGATTTTTTCTCCGGACACCAGATGCTGGATTCCTTCACATCTACCTCTGTCGTCTTGATCCCCAAAAGACCCAACCCGAGCTCTTGGTCCGATTACAGGCCCATTAGCCTGTGTAACGTGACCAATAAGCTCATTTCGAAGATTTTTAATAGTTGTGTTTCACCCCTTCTCCCCTCCCTCATCTCTCCGAACCAGAGTGGCTTCATCAAGGATCTGGTCATTAATGATAACATCCTTCTGGGCCAGGAGATGATCCACGAAATCTCCCGTGCGGACTGGAAGTGGGCCCTGAATATCGCGCTGAAGCTAGACATGGCTAAGGCGTATGATAGAGTTGAGTGGTCGTTTCTTAGGGAGGCACTGGCTAGGATGGGATTTCCTGAGCGTTGGATCAGTTTTGTGGAGGCATGTGTGGAGCACTGCACGTTCTCGGTCCTGGTTAATGGCAGCCCCACCGACTTCTTTCCCTCCTCTAGAGGCCTTAGACAGGGCGACACCCTTTCCCCTTCCTTTTCGTTCTTGCGGCGGACTACCTCTCTCGCTGTCTTGACAACTTCATTCGAGAATCTCCCCATATGACCTGTAGCACCCGTGGCTATGGTCCTACCATCTTTCACCTCTCTTATTCGGATGACATCATCATCTTCACCCGGGCGGATGATGATGGACTGGTCGAGCTTATGCGCTTTCTGGAGCACTATGGCTCGATCACCGGTCAGCTGGTCAGTGTGCAGAAGAGCACCTTCACCCTCTCCTCTTCCACCGCGGACAGGTGGTCTCAGCGGGTCCACATTACTGGCTTTGCGCGTGGCGACCTTCTCATTACCTACCTTGGGGTCCTTTTATATAAGGGCAACCTCACCAGAGCGCTCATACCGAGTGTCAAGCAGAGGATGATCGACAGGATCTCTAGTTGGTCGCATAGACATCTCTCTTTCAGTGGTCAGCTAGCGCTGATCAAGAGCACTCTTAGCTCCCTTCCGATTCATTTGCTTATGGTCCTTCGACCCCCCTAGGTCTACTCTCGACGAGATTGACCAGATTATGGATCGTTATTTCTGGGGTTACGAGGACGGTTCTGGGAGGGGGAGACGTACCCACTGGGTGAGTTGGGACTCTATCTACCGCCCTCTCCCCGAGGATGGTCTTGGCATCCGCCGTCTTAGGGACATTGTTACAGCTTTCTCCTACAAGCTGTGGTGGCGCTTCAGGGAGGGAAAGTTGCTTTGGGCTCAGTACCTTCGCGGCAAGTATTGCCCTAGACGTGCCAACCACCCTTGTTGGGTGACGGCAGTTGATCATGATAGCAGACAGTGGCGGCGCCTCACTAGGGTCGGTAGGTGCGCCCAGGATCACATCTTTTGGGTTTTGGGCGAGGGCGAGGTTAGTTTTTGGGATGAGTGGTGGGTAGGTGATAGGCCGTTGTCGAGGGATAGGCAGGTGTCGCATTCCCCCTACCTGCTTGTGAGCAACCTTTGGACAGACGGGTCGTGGGATAGGGGGAAGCTAGATAGGGAGTTGGGCTGTGGTGCGGGTTTTAGCGAGCATTTATTAGATCAGATCCAGCAGACCCCTATCTCGGGGGACAGTTCGGATGGTATGAGGTGGAGACTTACATCATCAGGTGTGTTTTCTACTACATCGGCTTGGGAGCAGATCAGGCTGAGTGATCGGCCTAATCTTCTCTTTGGGGCCGTCTGGAGCGACCTTTTTGTTAGAGTAGGGTACCCGGCGTTCCAATCTAATTGGACGTATTCTACTTGTAAATACAGTCTATTGGAATTATATTATGAATAAGGCATTTCTTTATCTTAAGAGAAAGCATTTATCTTATAATTGCACTTAAGATAAAATCCCTAGATCACTTATGGTTATAAGGTATGGTTGCGCATAGAGATGGTGATCATGGAACATA